>CM067474.1:14661911-14695989 GCA_034552555.1 Semaprochilodus insignis | reverse complement strand
AGCTTCACACGCATACACACACACACACACACACATGCACACACACACACACACACACAGGTTTTTATACCTTGGCAGGACATGGTGTCATACATATTTGCTAAATGTATTTTAAATGTTTAAGTACTTATATTTTATAATATGTTGCATATATATTATGTATATGTAAGTACCCATATGTTAAAATAATATGTCCAATGCATTAAATATTTGTAACATCCTATATGTAATGGTAATATGTCCCATATGTATTAAACATATTATCGCTGTCAATACAAATTTACAGGAGATTGCAAACATTCTTTACTTTTAATTAAGGTTAATGTAGACAGAGTATTTCTATTAGGCTGTTCATCATGTATTTTCAGACAACTGCAGCTGAAATTCTCAAATGATGTAGAAAAATAAAAATAAATAAAATGAACATATATTTAATTTGGACAATATGTGCTTACACGTATTAACAATATATCCCATATGTATTACAAATCAAGTTAGTTTTAAGTGTGCGTGTGTACATACATATGTCACATATACTTTCTAAGCCTAACACTAAATCTTACTCTAGTTATAAACTCAGGAAGCAAAAAGAAACGGGTTTGTTCTTCTGGTTGTCCTCTGGTTTTCTAAGTGCATTCCCCAAAACATCTCAGACACAAGCTCACATGCACGCCCCCATAATCTCTCAGGCTTTTCTCACCCTCTACAACACCGCCTCAATTAGAGCCTGGAGTCAGCACTCAGCATTTAACTTCCCTCTGATGAGGCCCCTCTACTCACATGAGCTAAATTACAAGCTATTTAGACACAGACTGCTCCTGTTCTGCTCCTGTTCTTTTTGTTGTCGGACTGGTTACACACAAATACTGAGATGCCACATAACGTTCAAACAGCAGATGTTTCAGATGCTCCACGACGTTAAGGAATTACCTGAGGTTTTGGAGAGGGTGACGGACTTTTTGGACTGTTGTTCAGTCTTTTTATTTCCATCTGTAGAGAGAACACAAGGGTCACAAAGATCACAGTGTTACAAAGACATACAGATATCAGAGGAGACATACTGTATTTTACCTGAAGGCAACTTTTAATATTCCTGTCATCAATCAGACCAAAAGAATTGTTTTTTACATTATCTTTTTCCAACCTAGACTGTCTTTAAGACTGTTATACGTAGACTATTATATGTCCTGATCTCCTGCCATGGTGTATGTCTTGTTGAAAAAGCATAGAATAAGTCGTCGCTGTCTAATGGAAAACAAGTATCTCCAAAATGGCAGCTTTACAGGAGAGGGCAAAAAATGATGAGTGAATAATAATGATAATAATAATAATAATAATGATAAGTGATTTTGGCCCATTATCTGTTGGTCCATTCATTATGAAATGTTCACACCATGCAAAAAAAAAATTTAGATTTTTGAAAAAATTGAGACATGGTTTTGGACAGCGACGAAATGTTGTCTGGATCCTTTAAATAGGTGAGACTAAAATGTTGTAGACTGAACGGGTGGTCATATCTAGACATCAGATGGACATCACAATCATGATGAATTCCAAATGGGCTACTTTTGCAGCTCAGTTTCCACACATGGAGAAAGTGCATCATATGTTTTTGAAACTTTAACAGGGTTTGCATTAGTGCTTCAAGTGAAGAAGAATGCTGGTACTCTGCTTATTCACATGTTAGTGTGTCTGTCGGCTGGTATTAGCAAATTATTACTGTATAAGATACGAAAGTCACCAAAAGTACAAAACCACTATTCAAAACTATTCATTTTATCATCTATAATAATAAATTCATCTACAAAAACAGTGAACAGTCCTGCTTATAAATAGTTTTTGTGCAGCTCAAGGCCGATAGAGTGAATACTTGCTGCCATACAGCTCTTTTTTTCTACCGTTTTTGCTTCCCGTAGTTCAGTGTTGCTTGGTATTGGTTTCTGTTCAGTCAAGGCGCGTGTCCAAACCAAATTTGTGGAACTGAATCGGATACAACACCAGCAGCTTGTGAGAAGTGGCGGTACGCAAGAAAAATAAACAGTAGGGTAAAGACTGCAAACTGGCCCACTTCCAGCACTGGTTTACACCATACACAAAACTCTAAAGCTGGATATGCACATAAATGAAAAATTTTGAAACAAACCAAAGTTTTTATGCTTTTTATGTATACCATTTTATGCTTTTCATTTAATGTAATAATGCTACTGATGCTTGAAAGCTGAGAACCACCATTTAATTTAACCAAAATGTAATTTTCTTTTTATTACTTATTATGGTTATATAGACTGATATTTGTATCCAATGTGTCACTATGCAGTTAACCTTTACCCATATTAAATAAATTATGTTGGCATTTAAAATCTTGTAGAAGCAGGTAGCATGGTACCGTGGTAGCTTAGCATGCTACAACTTTACCACACAAAAGCACAGTTTCATACTAGCTCATTAAAGCATGATTCACAAGTTTGTAGGATTAAGACTCAAACCAGGATTGGCTGCTTTTGTATTTAGAGTTGTTAACTTAAGCCACTTTAGTTTCAGTGTCCTCTTTGTCACTACAAGCTATTATGTTAGCTTACTGAGATTTTGTGCATATATATCTATAGTCATTTGTACCAGAGGCTAATGTTAGCTTTTGCGAGAAAGCTAACCCACCAGCAATTCTCAATCACTGACACAAGGTCATAAGGCACAAGGCTCAAATCTGAGTGAATGGAATTGAGTGACTGATGCTGGAATGTCAAAAAGACGTAATCGTTATGATTGTTAAAGTTACAGCATGAGCTTTATGTTTGCTCCCTCTCATCCATTCAGGCTGTACAGACAGCATGGGGGGTAATGGGGGGAAGGGGCATGGTTTAGATATGATGACAGTGGACCACTTTTGGCCCACTAACAGCAAATCTGGTGGTTCACAGGTGTTTTGCTCACTGGGCAGGCCAGGCCCAAAGTATTCGAAAAAAAATCCAATTTTCATCACTCAGTTTTATACTCACGGTCCAATTTTTATATTTTTTCTTTTACTTTATAAATTAGTTTAGTAAATTATATTTAATGTCAGCAACAACATTTTCAACTATATTTACTTTATACCATTTTATATATATTTATTCCTTTCTCAGTTATTTGTAATAAAGATCTTAGTTACCTTCCAAAATGAAAGTCTTTTAAAAATGCATTTAAAATTTGTTTAAGGACACAAAAAACTAAATAGATAATGATTTCTGTACAACCAATATCTGGGCGGTCCGAAGGTGGACCAGCAGTGGAAAACAGTCAGTGGGGTGCCGACCTTATCTAGTCAGCATACCGATGTATATGCTTGCTATCGGGGTGTTTGCGTTAACAACTTTCAAAAAACATAAAGTTTATTACTAAACACTCTCAGTATTATTCATGTGATTCCCATTAAAGAATTTTGTTACATTAGTTATTGCTAAAAAGCATGTAAGCGGAAGGCTGTAATGAACACAGCTGAAGAGGACTGTGTTCAAGTGTGTCACTGTTGTTCTGCTGCTCAAACTGTTTGAACACTCGGCATGACCGGTGCACAGGAGCAAAGGAAATAAACAGCCTTTCAAATCACTCTTTCATTCAAGTGATCTATTAAGCAACAGTTTTATTCTAAATCTACTTAATCTTCTGCTTAGTTCAGAGGAAATGCTCTGCCAAAGATTCCAGTGGACAACATTTCAGAGCATCCCTTCCCAGTACGGTAAAGAAAAACTGCTCACTCGCTGCCATGCTGACTGCTGGACTCCGCTCTGGCTGCTCCTTCTTCCTGTGCAGACTCTGGGGCGTGTCTCCAGCGGACTCCTCATCTGGCAGCTGATTGGTTGCTTCTGAATCAGTGGGCATCGGTGCTTTTGTGGGCTCCGGCTCTGCTAAAGTACCATCGGCTAACACCTGCGGCGTTTCCACTAGCATCTGTGTGAGCGGTGTGAGGAAGTTGTACTCTAGCGAGAGATTGGCGGCTTGCTCTGTGAATTTCTCTCTGTCACTGCTCGTCTGGCTGCGCAGTCGTCCCCTCAGGCTGTCCTTAACACTCAGAAAACCCCACAGACGCTCCACGTATCCGTTTGCATCCGGCCCGGCTTCGGCCTCGGCCAGCCGCCGCTTCGTATCTTGCTCGCGCTCAGTTAGCGACACATCCCTCTCCAGCTGCAGGCTGCGGTCGCTGTTGCTGGCACTCACCCGAACGTGGAGAGAGTCTGAACTGTGATTAGTCAGCTTTCCCGCCACCACAATTTCAGAGCCGTTGAAGTAGTTGGGGAAAAGGTGCTGCGTGACATATTCAACAGCGTCTTCTGAGTAATCCACACGGATGTCTGACAGAAGGGGGGTGCCGATCTCATCGTAGAAGCTACAGAGAAATAGTGGGTGTAAAAATGAGAAAAGATAGAGGTTTGAAGGAGTGGAATGGCTACAGGTTAAAAAAGAAAAGCAACAGTTCAACAACAACAAAATCTTACATACATCCAGATTTACAGTGAGTTTTCCCTTGTACTCAGCCAAATGGTGGATGGTATACTGTTTTACGTTGTGAGTCTGTTTTTTATCAGGGCTAACCATTTTCTCAATGAATTACATTTGAATTGATTGTTTCTTGAATTACAACAATTAACAGTCAAATGTTATAAAAAAGAGATTTTATCTTATAACATTTGTGCGTGTTTATGTACCAAACATTAATTCACGTGAATATTTTCCAAGTGACCACGTCATGCATCTTTATGTATGAGCATCACCTGCACTGGCTCTAAAAGAAGCTCTGGCTCAATGTTTAGGTCTCAAACGCAAAATCAACATTATCTTGATCATGATTGTCTACAGTAGTAGATAATGCACTTACATGCTCAAGAGAGAAATAGTTCGGCAAGTTTTGACTGAGCTCTAAAATATTCCTTCAACGCATTTGCAATCATCAGATTGATTTTCTCACAGACTGCTCACCAGACTTTCCTCTCTTTGAAAAGGCCAGAGACCAACTTACTAGAAACCGAAGGTCAAATTACCATTTCAAAAGCATATTTGAAACCACAGAAAAAACGGACAGAACCTCAGAAATGGTCTGTATCGTTTGCGTCAGTAACACATAAGAACCTTCTTTTCAGCCTGTTCTGGTTACTGCACTTGTGCATTGAGGTGGGGAGGGGGCTTTCCCCGCAAGCATCACAATATCGCTAACCCTTCTTTGCTCATGGCGTAACCAGCAACCTAGTTGGCTTGTTTTCTAGATAGGGGGGGATTTTTCCACAAACAGATGCCATGTTGAGCGTTACTCTGGCCAACAGACATTACAACATGGTTTTCCACATGCTTTGCGCAATTACAGATTTTCACTGTTTTCACTGTTCTTTTCACAGAGTTCTTCAAATCCCCCAAACTTGCATAGCATTGCTGTAAATATGTAATTTTCCTGCAAATTATGCACAGTTTATATTTCTATTTACTGAATTTAACATACTGGAAAAATCAAACATGAAACGTAACACCTACCATATCTATTACACAGGCAACATTCAAAGTTTTTACATGTTAAATTCAGCAAACACATATTAAACAGGTACTAAAATCTCTGTTATGGATTTGTTTACTTATTTTTACCTAGAAAATCAACAAAGCATACGATTGTAGTACAGATTAGGGGAATTCTGAGACGTATGTAAAAAAGGCATTAAATGTATTCCTGAAATCTACTTCAAGTGCTTTTTCATCAGTTTCATGTCTTATTACTGTTCTGGTTTGAACCAGCAATGCAGCTTGCAGGATGTGTCAGGTGACTTGTACCACAGCTAGTGTGAATTCATATAGAGTGGGTGTGCTTGAACCCTTCGACCCTGGGGGCGAACCTTTGTTTTGAAATCTCATGAACAGGATTTAGATCAATCCTGTGACTTTGTGCGCTTGACCTTCAACCTTCGAGATACACAGTGGTTCAGTTTGGGCTTGTAGGTAAATAGCAGGACACACTCTTTAAACACGATCCCAAATTGACTGAAAAACAATTCACTCAACTCTCTCTTTCTCCTTCTCCTTCACCTTATTTCTTTTCCTTGTTCATACACGTTGATGTGTAAAGCTGTGTTCTCATTGCTTAGATCATACAGTGCAGTCACAGGGTGGGGAGTCCTCCTAAGGAGCTCCAAAAGTTCAACATGCCTTTCCTAGTCACACAACATTCAAAGCAGCACCCAGGTTACAGAAGATTGTAAAGGGTTCTTCAAGGGTTCTCTAGTAAACAGTTCAGGTTCTTGAGATCTACCATAGCTAATCTCCAGCGCTAATTCAATACTCATGATACAGGTCGTGAAGGTCTGCAGGAGCATCCGAAAATGTTTAGTGAGGTACTTAAAAGGGTTCCACTAATGTTACGAAATGTAGAACATTTTTGGCTTCTTTTCTTTTTGGTATTTCATAGACCTGTGGAGCTGTGATCAAGCCCCACTGTTGGGTCGGAGAGCCAGTCACAGTGAACCAGCAGGCTGACTAGGTTATAGTTTACACTTGTATGTGTTGTTTCTGGCAGCCTGTTTATGTGCATGGCTTCTCTCAGTGGGCTGTTGGAGGCTCTCTCACACATGCCAGGGTGCTACAAGATTCCTTTTATAATCTGGTCAAACTGAAACTGGCAGCGTCTAAGACAGTAAAGTATTTAATTTCTAAGACAGTAAAGAACGCAGTAAATAGTAACAGACAATTACACAGAAACCTCAACTGCTACATATAAAATTAAGCTTTTCAAATTCGTTTTCTTCTTTGTCACAACCTAAGTAGACTTATCACTCCATAATACCACATCTCAGTTTCAGTGCTCTGATGCAAAATGTCTTTTTGTATGTCCTTTTCCTTTACTCAGTAACTGCTTCTTTTCTTTCTCAGGCATCTTTATATTGGGCTGTCTTCTCGCAGTGGAAGAATAGACAGATACCTGTTGTTTGTATCCAGATCTCAAGCAAAAATTAAGCTTAATTTCCTCCTAAATTAAAGCTGTAAGTGCTGTTTATCTGACAGGAACATTTTGTATAGATGTTTCGGCAGGAAATTGTATTGTGCTACCATTCAAAATTGTGGAATCGCATTTCAAAAGCTAGGAATCTGAGATTGTGCTTCTTGTTTCCAAACTTTTAAATCATAGTGTGCATGTACATATGTACATGCAGACACACACCCCCTCCTCACCCTTTTAGCATGGTACTAGCATCCGCCTCCTCTGGAATTCTCCTCATGGTGCCGCAGTTTTCCAGAGCCATTCGCTCCAGAAGCCTGTAGTCCACATCGTTACCCATGCCAATAGTGAAGATGCAGAATTTTTCCTGCACTGCAGTTTTGGCATTGCTGAGGATGTTGGAAGTTTGTAGTTCACCCACCGTGGGCCGTCCATCCGTTAGGAAGATGATGAGGGACACGCTGTTGTGATTGGACTCTTCTTTTGTGGACAGGTAGTCACGCAGCAATGAGGAGCCAGTCTGAATGGCATTGTTAATGTTTGTGCCTATGAGCCATGGACAGAGGAAGAACAATGAAGCAGAACATGAAGGATGATAGAAACTGGGTTAATTGCAATATCTGAATTATTGTGATGGTACATTTAAAGAACTGCCACCCCACTCCCAAATTGGGTAGGTAAACAAATGGTCTCACGTGTGTTTGCTAACACTGTAATACACACTGTTATCTATAAACATGGACAAAAGTACCAACACAATTCTGCTGTTGTGGTCAGCTAAGCAGCATATGTATGGATAACAGCATGTCATGCAATGTGACAATACCTGGTAACACTGTAGTGTTGGCTACTGTTCATAAGGCTACCTGACACCTACATAAGCTCAACCAGACAACTGACATAAACCTACATACATGTTTATAAATGCATATTTCAGTAGCCTTTACGACAGATGACACCTATTGGAGTAAACATATACGTACGTATAATGTAGCCTTATGAGCAGTACCCTACAGTCAAGTGTTACTGGAACCACAACAGCAAAAAAAATGCTCTTGTTTGGTTCATTTTGGATGTTATTTCTGAAACATGTATCAGACTCAGGCCATGTTCACATTTCATGTTTGGGTTCTCCCAATCCCCCTCCCACTTATTTTACCCTGAATTTCCTTTTGCTTCAGTTTTTTTACTTTCTTTATTTTTCGTTCATATGTTCATTACTTAATCTGGAACACTGGATTCACATACTGGCGTTGTTGCACTATTTAGCACTGAGGTCCATTCTTGTGAAAAAATCAATGCAAGGTAAATAAAACATGAATTGATTCATGAAAGCAGAGTTTTAAATAAGCATTAAATTAGGAGACACTAATGTCCTGCTGTATCAGCAGTGCATAGTGTGAGAACACAGTAGTATGGACAGCTTATCCAGACTAAAGCATGTAGGATGATGTTCAAAAGCACTGCTTGAGAAATAAATTCACTGAAGTTGAATTTAAACTATGGACTGGTGGCCTGTCCAGGGTGTTCCCTGCCTCCCCCACCCATACCATGCTTGGGTTGGGTTTGGACTGAAAACGTGATCATGCGGCTTGGATCAGGGTCAGACAGAAGGTTTTGGGGCCTGAGTTGGGTTCAGTCTGAAAACATGATGATACTGTTTATGTCAGGTCAGTTTGTATTTGGACAGGAAGTTGCATTCAGATTCAAACCAAAATTTCAGGGATTCTAAAGCAACCGACTTAATGATTTAGTCATGCAGTTTGCATAATGCTAATTGATGACAATAAAATTCAGACCACCCAACACTGAACTTTATCATATTGACAGTCACATTAATCATGCACAAAGAGTTTTGTAACCTTACAAGACACTATTACCTGAAATGAACAGCCCTGTGCCATACAGCTTTCACATTTCTCTTTATTAAAATGAATGATACTGTAACAGATTTCATTTTCAGCCATTTAGTGTAACTGTATGTGTCAGGGTGTGGCAGAGAAAGAAACAGACAGAGAGTAAGGTGTGGTACCTCCAGTGGGTGAGATCATGTAGATGAACTTTTTGGCATCCCGCACGCTGTTGGGTGTGACGGGCACCAGCTGGCCTGGCTGCCAAACCCTTATTTTGTTGGAGAAAGTTACAAAGTTGAACCGATCATTTGGACGCAAGTCCCTCAGGATGGTGAATAGGGCATCTTTAGTCTGGGAAATGGAAGTGAATAATAAAAGCTTTAATAATACTAAATCATACTGAACTTACTGTATTATTAATGATTATGTTTAATATCACCAGGTACATGAACTATCAAAATAAAAAGGTCATTTCAGGATGTATATGCCTGTTGAATGCTCACCTGCTTATCCATTATGCATTATTATACACCTATTAGTCATTTCTTTATTCACTATTCTCATAACTCTTAAAGCTATCTGATGTTGACTTCAGGAGAACGTGTTCCACTGTGATCCTCTCAAATTTTCTCCTTCTTGCTTTCAGAGAGTTTCTCTTTGTTACTGTTGTCCCTGGCTTACTCACTAGTGACTTCGGACCTCTATTTCTGTAAACCTGTCTTGCACTATTCAACTAAAATCAATTGAAATACATTAGCTAATTAGCTTCGATAAACATGAAATAGTTTACACAGTCACACATTTTTTTTTACTTACTTCAAATGTAGTCAATCAGTCAAGACTAAAGTTTGCTTATTTAGTTTTGCACTGAAGCAATGAGTCTAATGTAGCTAATAATGACAGCTTAGACTGTACCAATCGGCATGGCCTAATCATCACAAGTTAATTTCAAACCATTTCAAATCATTAAATAATCTCAGACAGACTTCCTTATGTCGCGTTCAACAATGTATTACATGCTGTTATCTATAAACATGGTTGAAAGTACATTTCAAGAAGGCTTATTAGCTATGTAAGTATGCATTACTGGTTAAAGGCTTTAGCCTCATAGCTCCAAATCTAAAGACAACAATTTCAGACACCAAACATGTCTTGGCTGAAGTACAGCGAAATCTTTGCAAACTGAAAAAGCAGCTGTAGTAGGAAAAATAAAGAACAAATACAGAGACACACACATACGGACATATGGCCTGACTAATACTAGTTGCATTCCTGAATCACTTCATCAGAAAAGAACAAGCCACGACAGACTATGGGTTCATTACTCCATCTCAAAAGAAGCTGTTCAGAGTTTATTACCTGTCTGATTTTGGTCCCAACCATAGAAGCACTGGTGTCAATCACAAACACAACGTTCTTAGGTACAACAGGCAGGTCTTTGGGGGCAAAATAATGCACAAAATGTCCATCTAGAACCTGCGGAAAGAGGAGCTGTTAGTGACCTTTCAACACATGCATGAGTGCTGCAGTACAGCTGTGGATGGAAAAGCATCTGGGGAATAAAGCAAACTAATCAGTTCCGGAGGAATAAAAAAGGGTGACTGCATTCACAGTTAGGATCATTATGTTGTCATACTTTTACATGGGACGCATTATTAGGGGACATATGTAGGGGCCACATCCTGCCAGTTGATGAAAACAATCTTACGTCTGTGTGTGCGCGTGTGTGTTCATACCTGAATGTCCCCGATCCCCATTTCTCTGTCCACATCATATCGAACCACAAAATCTCCCAACATTCCATTGTTGGCGATTTTGACCTGCTGAACAATGTTAGGGGTGAAGGTGATCTTGCAGAAAGTTTTGTTCTGTTGGATCGCCGTAGAAACAGGTACAGACTTTTTACCTGGGGGAGGATACAGAGTGTGAGTATGTGTGGTTATGTACAGATTTGGTTATATTTCAGCTCTATTTAACAGCATATGGTCAAAGCATTCATAAATACCCTGAGTAAAGCAAAACCGTGTGCGTTATTTGCTCTTATATATATAAATATAAAGGGGATCAAAATATAATGTANTCCCCCCCTCTTTTTTTCTCCTCTCTCCTTCTCCCTCCCTCTCTCTCCCTCTTCAGAGGCACCTAATTAAGAAAGCCTGACTCATTTACATGGCTATGTTTGATCTAAATTACACTCCAAACCGCACCAAATTAGGATCATCTGTGAATGTGAAACGTTTTTTTTCCTCCCCTCGCTCTCCTCCCTCTCACCCTCCCCTCCCTCCACCTCTCTCTCTCTCTCTCTCTCTCTCTCCCTCTTTCTCCCTGCGCACGTCTGTTGGAACAGGAGTAGGCCGGTGGTTGACTCTGGGGGGCACATGTTCAAATGATGAGAGGGATTATGGGTTTTAGTGTTCTCCCGAGACCTGAAACACACACACATACACACACACACACACACTAGGGGGCAGGGGCACACTTGCCCGGAGCAGTGGGCAGCCCTATCCATGGCGCCCGGGGAGCAGTTGGGTGTTAGGCGCCTTGCTCAAGGGCACCTCAGTCGTTACTGTCGGTTCAGACAATCAAACCGGCGACCCTCCGGTCACAAGGCTGGTTCCTTAACCTCCTGCCCAGGACTGCCCCAATAGAAGTTACATATACTGTTGTGGCTGTATGGCATTGCTCCTGTCATTTCACTTTGAGTCCAATCCTGAAGGCCATAAGGTAAACTGAAGCAGAACATTTCAGAGTGGCATGTTTACTTATTTAGCCCTCTGTTTGTTGAGTCAGGTTGTGCCAAGGTGTGCAACAAGGACAGTGTTACAAGATGAGAAAAGGGCTGGAATGAGAAAGATGAGAAAAGGGCAGCGAGGCATTTCAGGCAGCTAAGAACAGTTGGTTCTGTGGGAGAGAGTTCCCACTCCCTCTGGCGTGTACTTTGGGCTTTATGACTTTGTAGACCATTTACATGCACAAAAAGCTCCATACACATTAAAGGAAGGGAAAAAACAGAGGAGCGTTACAGATCCCCGTTAAATGTACACATTTACTTAATGATTATTTTATGTTCTGCCCATTCAAACACTGATGGAGGAGATATAGAAATTACAGCACTTTTTATAGATAGAATAAGAGCCAATCAGAACACACTTCAGCAACTGTCCTTTGGGTTCTATTGGAAGGAAGGAAGTACCAAGTCTAAAGGTTTTCAGTGCTTTTCAGAGTAAAGGGTGACCATCAAAATTATTTTCTGTGGTAACTGACCACAGGCGACAGATGCAGTAAATAGAGATTGCATTAAAATTATATTAATATATAAAATATTTTAAAACACTTACTTAAATAATTCGTAGCTCCTTAAAAAAAGGAGTGAATTTTGGCTGAAAGTGTAGATTGTAAATTTTCATTTGTGTGTAGAATAGGAGATGCTTTATTATGATAAATTAGGAAGTCTTGGCCCTATATGATCTTATATTAGTATAAAGACAATAATAAATATTCTTTTAAAGGTCAGAAAAATTGAAGTACCATCATTCTTGCTGCTGCTGCTGCTGCTGCTGGAGGCTGATGTTCTGCTGTTACGTAAAGGAAGCACTTCCAGGTATTTGATGGGGGAATGCTCCACTATGGTAACACCAACACTGAGCTTGCTGACCAACTGCATGGGCCGGACGCTGGTCACATGTTCATAATAACCCAACCGTCTCTGCAGCAGCTCCTCGTAGGTCAGCAGGAAAATGGCACGATTCCGTCCTGGTATGGTGACGGCCATGCGGAACAACTCCATGTCGCCATCGCTGAGAATGAAGAAGTGGTGTTCGAAGTTCACTTTAGTTTTGTACTGGAGCTACGAGGCTTATGTAACTAACCAGTATATGAAGCTTAACCATCAACTAAGCTTTACCATTAATCAGACTGACTAATGTGGCTTATATGACATACTGTGTAAAAAAGACAAAAAAGGTAAAAGCAGGAACCATTTTCTTTTGCAGCAAAATATAGTCTGATATCACTCTATGCAGGCATCAGACTCAGGCTGGCTTTTTGCTACTAACTGATCTCATGTCAGTACCATGGAAGAAGCAAAATGTTGGTAATATATTTCCACTTTTTCTTTTTTGCAAACTTTTTCTAAAACTGTATTTCATAAAACTGTTTAAGGAGAATGCCACATAATGTCTTATGAAGTAAGTATAGGATGATACAGGCATGCACAACACTGTCATTATGTATTATCTGTTAGCTTCTGTAAGGGCTAGTTGTTAGCATTACTTGTGCACACACCAACCAGGCACTGTATTATGTACACTTACCTTGTTTCTATTTTGTCCATTTTATGATACACTTATGGTCCACTTACAAAATAGGTGCACTTAGCAGGTCTACAGATACAGACTTTATGTGTGAATCAGACACAGCAGTGCTTCTGGAGTATTTAAACACTGTGTCCACTCACTGTCCACTCTATTACACACTCCTAATTTATTATTCCACCTGCTAGATGTAAAGTCAGAGATGATAGCTCATTTGTTGCTGCACAGTTTGTGTTGGTAATCCTCTAGTCCTTTATCAGTGGTCACAGGACGCTGCCCAAAGGATGCTGTTGGCAGGATAGTTTTGGTTAGCTATTCTCAGTCCAGCAGTGACACTGAGGTGTTTTAAGACTCCAGCACCACTGCTGCGTCTAATCTACTCACACAAACACAACCCACCACATCAGTGTCAATGCAGTTCTGAGAATGGTCCACCACCCAATCAATACCCGCACTGTGGTGGTCCTGTGGGGGTCCTAGTCACTGAACAGGGTAAAAGGGAGATAGCAACATATAGAGAGCAACAGATGGCCTACACTCTGTAATTATAGAACTACAAATAGCAGCTATGTGGTCAGGGGAACTGATGAAATAAACAAAGACTTTACACATAAACAGGTGTGCTGAATGAATTGGCTGGTCAGTGTACTTGTCTCCATACCTGACCTCTGCTGACTCCTTGCTCTTTGGTTTGTCGTTATTCTCCCCTCCGTTCTTTTTCACTTTCTTCTCTTTTGTTTTTATCTGACTGGGGAACACTTTTCCTCCCACAATCCTGTATTCCAACATCAACACAAAGCCGCTTTCAAATTTTGATGCCATGAACTTTTGTTTTTCACAAATAAACAAATAATTTTGCTACAACCAAATAGAGTCATACAGTGTTCCTCTACCCAATGTGTGTGTGTGTGTGTGTGTGTGTGTGTGTGTGTGTGTGTGTGTGTGTGTGTGTGTGTGTGTGTGAAGTTAATACTACTCTAAACTCTCACAGGCCCTATGGTAACCTCTCTCATAAAACAAATAAAAACAGGATCCAAAATAGCTCATTCAGTCACAGAAAATAATCCCAGTTTGACCAACTTTACAACTTGTTGGCACTCGACTTAAATAAGATCTAGCTTCAAATATACTGGCTGGTATATTCTCATAATCTTACAGACAGGCTTCTCTACACTCTATGAGGAGCACAGATGGTTTAGAGCAGCATTTCCCAACTCTGATCCTGAAGACCACGGTCCTGCTTATTTTAGTGTTTTCCATGCTAACAGCACACCTGATCCAACTAATCAGCTCACTGATAACCCCTTAACTGAAGTTGAAGTGGCGGTCTTAGATCTGGAAAAGCAGTAAAATGTGCAGGGCAGTACAGAGCCTCCAGGATCAGGGTTGGGAAACAATGGTTTATGGTTCTCTCTTAGAGTAAACAATATTGGGGGATATTGAACCCTGCAATATTTTAGCTCTTTGAGGTTTTAGACATGTGAAAAACAGATGAACAAGATAAAAGTACACACATCCACTATAACAAATGGGTACAATATGTGAAATACCAAGAAGAGCACAAAAGCAATAAGTAACAGTTCATATGAATTCTGTATTCAAAATGCATTATGAATGCATCTTTCAGGAGTTACATAGTGAACATAACACCTTACATAAACTGGACATGAGTTTGTATAATTGTTCTTAAGTAGTTATAATTACATGCATTTGGACTTGTACCTAACTAGCCTGACATTACAGAGACCAGTCAGCTAAACTCTATCAAATTCAGTTATAGTTATAATTTGAAGTAGTGCCAGGTCCACCAAAAATCATATCTTGTTCTCTCACTCCACAGAGAATCTTCTCCAATGTCTCAAAAGTGGTTATACCCAACAAATGTTTACCTCGATGAAAGCCTGGGTTAGCTGTGATTCAAATTATTATAAATAATATTATAGTGTGTCAGAGTAAATATTTTTTACAGCGTTCTTATGAACAAATATTGTAACGTATTATATAATTATAACATCATTACAACATTATATAACTCAGCTCACTACATACTTTACTTTTTATCATTTTTATCAGCTGTACAGCATTATGAGGCAATCTTTCTTGTATTTTTGCTTCATAATGCACCACACTTTTTCAGAAGATATATATATCTTGGATGACAATGGTGCATTCACAGATGTGCATGCCAAAAGTACCAATCTTCACAGATGTACTCACGCCAAAAGTACCAATACATCCCCATACCAAGCAAAACCATGGTCTTTGAACTTTATTCTGGTCCCAGACTGGTTCTTTTCTTCTTTGCCTTCCCGTACAAAACAATGTCCATTATTTCCATAAAGATCCGAAAGGTTCAGATGACAGTACACATTTTCACTTGCATCAGATGAGCTTTCGCATTAGTTTTACATTATTTTGAACAAAATTGTTCACGATTGTTGGATCATGTGATCATGTGTGACTTCACCTAATCTCATATGGAACATCTTAAATTGGTCAGAATGTTCATAGCACACAATTAAACTGTAACATTTTCCATCAGCATTCTACAGCAATCTGTGATATCCGCCTTATGCAATATACATTACTGTAATAATGATTAACAGACGATCTGCACTGCAACCCTAGTTCTTCTCCAAGTCACTGAGTTCTATAGTGCTGCATAAGACTCAATGATCTGTTCCCACCTCTGGAATGCAGTAGCTCTAAAAAGTGTAATGCACTGTAGTGTAGCTGCAGGTTCCCATAACGTCCTCATGCTCTTAGAGAGTTTCTGCATTTAAATCATGGTTTTTCCATGGTAATATTCTTTTGTTGTGTTTCTCTGACCCCATTCTGTACCAATGACCAAACCAGTAAACTAATACATGCTCTAGTTTTCCTCATGCAGGCTGTGTAATGTTTACTTACATGGTGAAGTTAGAGACATAGGCAGCTGCTGGCACTTGGAACTGGAAAACCCCTTGAGTGGCAGCACTGTGTCTGTTGAACATGGTGCAGGACACAGCAGTAAAAGCATACCGGGAGATGATGGTGGTCTGCACTGAGAACTCATGAATATGTGGTTTGGTTTCCTGAAAAAAAGGCCACCATAATCAACAAAACATTTAACATGATATGAAGTTTTGATTCAAGCTAGGAAGTACACCAATATTTAGCTGGCATCAAAGTCTATCTAAAGTTTCTCTAAGTATTATTAAACATTATTTTGGTAAGGTTTTTTTTGTCTGTTACTCTAAAGCCTATTTTATTAGGCTTGGTTTAGCTCAATAAATTGTTCAGGGTTTAACCAGCCTATGAATGTCTGGTCATTAAATACACACCTGCTTCATTGGATGCGGACCTAACAAGTCTTTTTGGTTAATTTTGTGACAGGTGTGAACACCTATACTCAGTTGTGCACCAAACAAATGTATCATGGTCCACCAAAAATGGCTGGTCCCGGTTGACTTCCAAGTGAGCCCTGGTTCAGTTCACCGCTTTTGGAAACACATCTTTTATGGTCCGCATCAAATGAGGGAATTCCTCATCAGAGCATGCTATTCTGCTTTGTCTGTGCTGTACTGTCTGCATACTCTGTCTGTTTTAATGTCTGCCTCCTGATGGACGCTTATGATGTTCCAGCCGAATGAGCTGCTGCTAATCACTGCAGAAAAGCAATGAAATAGTAGTGAAGCAATGCTTTTAATTTTGGCACATGTATCGCAGAACTTACAGCATCCACTTCCTGATTGTTTACACTGAAATTGACAAACCAATCACATTATTATTATTACTGCTTTGACTGTGATACACATAGATGTTAAGAGTGTCTATTTCCATACACAGTGGAAGGTTTTTGGGTTTAGATGTAAGCAAACAGAACACTTGTATCCCTGTAGAAGCTATGACCAGTAAACAAACACTTGTGTATACTTTGGTGCACTTGAGCGGCTGCAGTGCGAAACCAACCAAGCCAAATGAAAAAGATACAATGCTGCAAGAAGTCAAACTGATTCTGACTTTTGCAAACAAGCTAGATGTGAAAACATCCTTCGAATTTTTATAGCTGCTGACAAAGATTTTAAGTGCTGATCTCTCAACACAACAACATTAAAACTGAACATTTTTACCTTGTTTTAACACAAAATGCGAGCACAGTGAACACACTGAATACGCAATATTCCAAAACCTAACATGCAATTAACTGCATTCATTCAACCATTAATTTATTCATTCATTCATCATCTAAACCACTCCCCAACAAGAACATGCAAACTCAACACACAAAAATCTTTGTTCACAATCAGGGCTGGACTGGGAATTACATTTATCCCTGGATTTTTGTCTAGACCAGCCCACAACAACCACAGTGACCACCTCCACCCACTCACCAACATAAGCCCCAAAAAACTGCAAGGTATGTGCACTCCAGTATTCACCTGGCACATGCCATTTGTACCAAGTGGACTTTATATAGGACTATAACAGGATAACAACAACGCGTTTCTGTGTTTCTCACACTCTCAGTGACCCACATAGTAGCCTACTGCGAATAATCCTGGTTCTCCTGATGGCTAGTTGAAAGCATCATTATGGTAACAGCACAGTGTTTTAGCAAAAGGGAACATGCGGTGTGATGTTCAAGATAAGATAGTCCTTTATTAATCCCGCAGTGGGGAAATTTACAATGTTACAGCAGCACAGAGGAAAGAACAGAAGTGTCTGGACATATACAAATAATAAATAAGATCTATACATAAAAAAAATACAGAAAATATAAACAAAATACTAAAAACTTAAATCCAGAGGACTAAAATCAGAGGAAAGATCAGAGGACTGAGATCAGAGTTTATAAAAACATGTGGCCAAGTGCTGGAGACCAAATCAGTCTAAGCATTTACTGTATCTGTAATTTCATTTTCTTTGCTAGATTATATAAAGTATTTCAAGAGATGTAAAGAGAGTTTTTGGTTTCTATCACTTTGTTCCTGTACAGTAATGAACTTTGCATGATGCCTGAGGTACTGATTTACGATAGAGAACTCTGGCAACTTCATGGCAGAGGGGCATATGTGCAGGTGTTATAAGTCAGGTGTTATAACGTTAAGTCATAACGGTTCCCAAATAAAATGTATTCTTTTAAGATTTACCTGTTTACCTAAGATTTTACAATTGTTAGCCCTACATATAGATACATAGGTTCACTGGTACGTTGTGATAGTTAATTAAACAGATATATTGGATATTATTTCAGTGGACTAACGTGTTAGTGTTTTTAGGTGACTGTGTTGTGACTGATGAAGAATTCTTGTAAGGACACCAGTGTTGATGCTTTTAATGGCATATTCTAAGACGTGCAGTGTTCTGGTAGCTGGCATCACCTGAACTCTTACGCCAACCTGCGTGTTTCTGCAGAGACCTGTATGAAGAGTGCATGAACTTGACACTCAGAAATGTTGCTTGGTTTTGGCACGTCAACACTTTGCTCTGTTTTAGACATTAATACTCAGCAGCAATGAAACGGCATGGGCTTTTTTATGACACAAAGTGACAGAATACATGCATGCACACATTGCCTCTGGAATGCACCCATGTACTGTAACTGCTGCCTGATGGCTGCTTGCACAGCGTTTTATCCCAAAACAAGTGTAATCTACCTCAGATGTGCACACGTAATAACAGTGCAAGTAGCATTTCAAACAAAGAACGGTATCACAACATATCTATACCAGTGTTTCTCAGCCCTGGTCCAGGAGGCTCCCTGCCCTGCACATTTCAGCGGATTCCCTGGTTTAACACAGGGTATTTAGTTTAAACAATGCAGTATAATTTTAATTACGCGCATCACTGTTCTCAGTCTAGGAGCCCACAGTAAACTATAGCACTTGTCTCAATTTGCGTTTGGAATCTTTAAGGAGCTCAGCAAAACTCAGTGTAGTTTTCCTCCTTATATCAATGCAACCTAAAAACAAATCATTCAGCAGTGCACTGCACTGGTTCATGCACTGGTTCATATTTCAGCACGATACTAAGGCATGCGATTCACTCTACCGGGCACAAATGCCGCCCTTGTGCGCACAGAGAGAGAGAGAGATTAGTGCGCAAAAGGCGCACGCGCTAGTGCTCACCTTGGTCAGCAGCGTCTTCACCTGGCGTGCTACTCTGCGAGGAACCTGCACGAAGAAGGAAAAGCAGTAAAGGAAAACGGTGCACGGATTAAAACGCGTCTTCCCAAAATACTCCACGGAACTCTTCAACTACTCACAGTGGTGAACTCCACTTCGGAGAGCTCGTAGTCCTCAAACTCGGCAAGATCTGCAACATCAGCATCTTCGCCCAGAGCAGAATTAGCCACCTGGCTGAGACACAGCCAGGCCAACGCCATAAACAGCATGGTTTATGGGTGGAGGGGTTCCCTACGGCGGCACGAGACCCCCAGTTCGGTGGGTGTTTGCGCACGAGCTGGACTGGAGCGCAGTGAAGCCACAGTTGGAGCTGGAGGACGAAAACTGCGAGCGGTCCGCCCACCATGCCATGCCCTGCTCACATGGAGAAACAAGGGGCTGCGTCTCCAATCAGCACTTCATACTTTAAAGGGAATTCCACCCACTTTTTAAAAGTTCCCTGTATTTATCTGATCTTTCAGAGTGGTCTGATGTGAAATGCTTCAGTCTAGAGAAACTTAGAGAGTCAAATTTGTTTACAGTGGGGGGGATAAGAACCAGACGTCTCAAGAGCTCTGAAAGCTCCCTCATAGAAAGTTATTACATGCAATAGTCATGAATAAGCTGCTTGATGCCTGAGGCAACGTTTTTTAATTTCATAGTTCGTTGAAACTTCATGGTTAAGGGGAACATACAGGGCACTGTAAAGCAGAATAGCCCCCAATGAAAACCCTGCTTTATAAGAATTGTAACTATTTTACCATTAACAGCATTACAGTTTTTTACGACTGCTAACATCCTTTTGTCCAATCTGTAGTCACATTTTCAAAACTCTAAACACAGTAAACGCAACATCAGTCCTTAGTGGGCTATACCATTAATACAATTCATGTTGTTTTTGCATAAAATGCAATCATTTAACATGTTTCTACAATGCTTACATTTTCTGTACACACAAGGTAACCCAATAACAAAATTCTGGATCTTTCTTGTCTTATTTACAAATGCTTGGACACAGCATGTCAAACATGAAAATCTAAGGTTCAAAACCTTAAATATTACTTTATTACACATTTCTGCACGTACAGATCATTGAAATAAAATGCAGTAATAGACCAACCACAGCTGATTCCAATCCCAGTTGGAGACACAGAGTTTGGTCAATGTGGGCACAGGAGCAGAGAGAGTGACAGAGGAAAGACAAGGAAGACATCTCTGGACAAGGAAGAGGAATAGTTGGGCCAGGGCAAGGGAGAGTTCAGATTAACAAGGCCATTCAGTTTTGTGTTCTGTTTTTTCCCCCTTGTGCGGCTTTTTTTGTATATGTGTATTTTTACACATATGGGACCATGGCTAATTATGTTTATAATTACGATAATGCTTTTTTGAGTTAGGCTACAATTTGATGTCCCTAATAAAATATAACCTTTACTGCAAGACTGTCACAGACTCCTTTTTTGTCTAATCTACATTCCGTACAGTACGTTACAGTAATAGCACTCATTGACAGTATGTTGCCAAAAATGTACACATTTGAGTAAAAGGTCCAAATGTGGTGGATTATAGTAAAATGAACTGACTTATAAGAAAACAACGGATGTTGTCTGTTGTTTGCTGGGAGAGATGTAATACTGTTTCTGTAATGCCATCAACTGTTAGAGAATCTGCGCTGGTGTTTTGAAAGAATGATTGGATACTGAACCAGGTTTGCTGTGTTTTAACAGAGTTAGTGTGTATAGAGAAAACTTTGTTTGCGTTGTGCAATGCAGAGTTGGTATTTAGTTAAGAATATGTGCTTTTGAACAGAATATTAACTATTTGGCTATTTGTATGAGGTAGATGTGTGTATGGGGGAGACTCTTTGTATCTATAATGGCATAAGCCAGCAGACAGTTGTAGTACAGTACAGATAAATGATTAAGGTAAACAATTCCAGTGCAGGGTTCAACAATCTAGCAGTAAACAATCTTGGAGGGGCATCTCCCCAGTGGTGTTTGGAGATTGTTAGTGTTTGATAGTGAACAATACTGTTTGATGGACAATGATGGTGTTTGTTAGATAATGATGGTTTTTGATGGAGAATGATGGTGTTTGATGGAGAATGGTGATGTTTGTTATGGAATTATGGTGTTTGTTGGAGAATGATGGTGTTTGTTGGAGAATGATGATGTTTGTTGGAGAATGATGATGTTTGTTATGGAATTATGGTGTTTGATGGAGATATGGTGTTTGATGGACAAGGACGGTGTTTGTCGGAGAATGATGATGTTTGTTGGAGAATGGTTGTGTTAGAGAGACGATGCTGTTCTTCAGAAAATGACTGTGTTTATTGGAGAATGATGATGTATGATGGAGAATGCTGGCGTTTAAGGGAGAATAATGGTGTTGGAGAATTATGGCATTTGATGGAGAAAGATGTGATTGATGGAGAAAGATGTGATGGAGAATGAGGGTGTTTGAGGTAGA
The DNA here is from genome assembly GCA_034552555.1 of Semaprochilodus insignis. Classification (NCBI taxonomy): domain Eukaryota; kingdom Metazoa; phylum Chordata; class Actinopteri; order Characiformes; family Prochilodontidae; genus Semaprochilodus; species Semaprochilodus insignis. Next base: position 14,674,262 of record CM067474.1, on the reverse strand, counting down.
ATAATAATGTTTGTTGTAGCCTGAGGGCATTTAATGGAGAATAATGATGTTTGATAGGAAGGAATAGTGTTTGGTGAATGTTGCTACTTTGTAGAGCATAGATAAATAATGTTTGTTGGACGTAGGTGATACAGTATATAATGTTGACATTACTAAGCTAGATGCTAATAAGAGCTAAGAATAAGAAAGAGGCAGAGAATGATGATGTTTGGTGGAGAATGGTTTTATTTACTGGAAAATAATAATATATAATAATAAATAATAATAAAACTGTGGGAAACAAAGTTGTTTGTTGGAGTGGAGAATTAAGTTATTTGATGGAGAATGATAGTGTTCTATGGATAATGATGGTGAAGGTTGGAGAATGATAATGTTTATTGGAGAATGATGGTTGTTAGACAGTGAGGATGTTTAATAGAGAGTGATCAAAGGATTTGATGTGAGACACAGCCAGACACTAGATGTAAGAACTAATATATATCTGTCTTGAAACACCACAATTACACTCCACAGACACAAACACAGAGTGCCTTAAAATTGACCCTTCAGTCTCAACCCCTTCATTTTAGACTCTTGGCTCCAGAAGAGGAAGACTACACTTAAATGTAAACAGCTCTGGAGGGTATAGAATACTGGAAAGATAGTTTTTTAAAACACCTGAGAAAGTCTAAGGATACATGCCAGTATACATCCTTTTGGATAAGCTTCAGTCATCTTGTGTTTATTGTGTGAGTGCAGGTTTTACTGGATTACTCAGACCTGATCTAACATAAGAGATGGCTAGAGCAGATACTTTGGGAAGTATGCTTCAATAGTGCCAAGGAGCCATGAACAGTAACAGACAGGATGTATCTGACAACAGTCCTCAACCGACATCAAGGCCAGGTGTGTGAACAATGAATGCAAGCCATCGAGGTCTTCTGTTAATAATGGGAAGACATGGACCTCTAGTGGACAACTTGGCAATCCAAAGGCAAGAACTGACCATTCTACCTAATTAGTTTTAAACTGCAGTCCCACAGTAAAGTCCCTGCAGTCCCACAGTAAAAAAAAAGAAAAGCCTTTGATATTTAGACACAAAAAAACATTCTAATAGCATATTTTATTGAGAGGTGGCTGTCTCAAACCCTAAACCCTAAATTTTAACTTAATAAAAAAATAATTCATAAAGAAGAATAATCTTTTTAATTTTTCATACTATCATTAAAGAGATGCTGAAAGATTTAGATTTATCATGTATTCAATAATAAAATATATAAATATATTCAAAACATGCAGTCCCATGTCACTACCAAAATACAAAGGCTTTTAGTCCATAGATGGAGACTTATATAAACCTCACCTGTGCATTTTAAAACAGGACCTGGGACTACATCCCTGTTACTCCCAGTGCGATTGATGAGCACTGAGATCAGATTGTTTTGAAGTAAATGTGTCACTAAGTCAATACCGAACCACATATTATCTGCAACTGAGTTACTTTACTGTGTTTTAATGAAAATATTATGATTTTGTGTTTTAAAAGTTTGTTTGTGCTCTGCTTTATTAGTGATAGTTTTGTTAGTAATAATATAAAATCACATCAAAACATACTAATAACATACAAGATAGTTAGTAGTGTTATGGGCTAAAGTTTCATTATTAGGGTACAGTTGTAGGTAGCAGATTATATGTGTATTATTTTTAAATACTGTAAGTAAAGTTAGTGGTAATACGTATTGCAGAACCTTTAGTGTCTAATCCTGATAATGCACAAGCAAATTCATGCTGTACGCTCACAAAGGTCTGGTTGCCCCCCGGTGGTGGTATTATGCAACTGCAGCAGCCTTGAGGCTCTGTGTAGGAATAGAGGTATATCACAAACTATTACACTCATGCAGGGATGCTAGGCAGAGGTTAGTATTATTGTTGAGCTGAGTTTTTTGTTTTGACCTTCTTTTGCCGTTTACAGCCCAAACTGAAGGCCTAGCTCTAATAGTCACTGTTTACCACTGTATGCATACAATAGAATATTTACACACTCAAAGTTAGAGTTAGTTAGAGTGATAAACTCCCATTTTGCCAGTGTTTGTTTGGAGATTGTTTGAGACTGCATGAGTATGTGCTTGGCTTTATACACCTGTTAGCAATGGGTGTGACTGAAACAACTAAACTCAGAAATTAAGAGGGGTGTCCACTTACCTTTGGCCATATAGTGTGTATTCTGTCATCAGTTGAGAGCCAGTAATGCTGACAGCCAGGAAGAAAAACAGCTAATTATTATTAAATTATTGTAATTCAATTTCACAGCTGCATAATGAACAAAAAAGCCAAAAAAAAATTCTTGCAATTACAGGTGAGTAGAGTAGCTAGGTCAATGCTCGGGCAAAAGTATTAATGCTTGGGAAAAATACTGACAAAAGTTAAATAACCTTCATATAAAAGGACTCGATAAAAGTATCAGGTCAAACTGTTTAAGTTCTGAGTAACATGTAGAACTGCAGTGAAAACCAAACCAGCACCTATCAGAATAAGAACTGAAGTTTGTATGGCTTGATTTTTCAGTTTTTTTCTTGTTATTTTGGTCTAAAATAAAATGCTAAAGCTGAAATGTGACCAATCACAAAACAGTACAGATGGTGTCAACCACAAAACTAAATTAAAAGGAATTGGTGACTAAATACGAACAGCTAAACTGTAACTGAGCAAAAGGTAGATTCCTTTACTTACTAATATTCTCGAGTAGAAGTAAAAGTATTACTATTAGAACATACTCACCAGAGTACAAAGTCTTCAATGTTTTACCATATGTACATGTAGTAAAGTACATCTACCTCAGTAAATTAGTAGTTACTACCCACCTCAATTATGCCTACGTGATAACGACAGATCTATCTAGACTGACTCCAGTTGTTCCACTGGCTTAAAAAATCATTTGTTACAAGAAAGTTAGAGCCTTTATTTAGCCCTTATTAAGTACTTACATACTTAAGATCAGTTATATCAGTATTAGTTCATGTGTATTTAACAAATGAACACTTGTCTGTAGTAGAAAATGATCAGGTCCTCAGTTTTCAGCATACCCACTATTTGCACATGCACTCCACAGGTCAAGATTCAAAGGTTTCCCCTCATTTAGAGTTTTTTCTGTGTTATGTGGGACACAACAAATATTGACGAGGCTCAGAGGGCTGGAGTCTAGTGCCTGATAATCTGGCTTCGTCCATCATCTGCACGTCTGTTCTGCTGGCTGTTTAGCCTTTCGCTGGAAGGATTTTCTTCTGACCGGCATCATGAAGCTTCCAGCGTTGCTGCTGGCTGCTCTGCTGCTGTCCCAGAGTTGGGCTTTTGAGTTTATTATTGATGGAGAGTGGGAAAGTGAGATGATGGTAAGAGAGAGCTTCTGTGTGAGTTCATATGTATGTGTTAAGATTATGATGGCAGGATGTATGATTTACTTGTCAGAAACCTTCCTTAAAAAATATTTAGTCTAACCTGCTAACAGTACAAGTACCACCCTGTTTTTATATCTATCACAAAGTGTTGATGAAAAATATTTAACTTTGTATTCTGCTATACTCATGAATAAGTTTAAAGTGAATTATGAATGGCATATGATTTTCTATCTTATACCTTCTCTTTGTTCTGCTAGTCGGGTCATGTGGATCATTTCGACAACAGCAGAATCAGGGTAAGGCTTCAATTTTCAAGAAACCTTGCCATGTCATAGGGCCCATACCTTGAATAGTGCAGAATGGAATAGTTTAAAGATATCAGGTTTTGTTACGATAGTGAAATGTGCATCAAATAATGCAACTACATTCTAACATACAGAATATATCATTCCTGTAAAAAAACAGCGCCTTGTATTTCCATTTTTGGTGCTTTTTTACATGATTGTAATATGCCATTTACATTGTTGCAAAATTTCATGCCAAACTAATCAATAGAAATGGTCGAAATAACTCAGAATAAAAGCTAATTCCTTTAACGTGCAGTGAAAGATAAGACTGTTTTCTTCTCCAGCTTTTTGGAGAAACAAAAGTAATTGGTATGTTTTCGTTCCAACAGTGACGATATGACAAATGATGCAAGTCTTTCTTAGAAGACTTTTCAGTTTAATGGTCTGAAAACTTTACTGAGGTCATATTTAATCAGGGGTAGCTTGAAGGTCAGTCAAACGTCAGTCAAAGCTCTGCCCAGAGTGCACTTTATAACACTGCGATACAAAGGACTTAACCCCTTAAACAGGCTTCTCATTTATCCTAGGACATATTAATTGTAAGACTTACTGTTCAGTAAATGTTATGAAGTAATTGCTATCAAACTAATGTGTAAATGATGTACCCACACACAGTGATTTGTACAGTCAGCTATGATCCTGTTTACTTCATTATGACACACACACACACACACATATATATACATATATATAGTTTTCAATTCAATAAAATAATCACATAAAAACAAATCAAAAGTCAAGAAAATTGAATCATATTCCAGTTTTCTTTTTCATTTTATATACCAAGTTAATTTTATACATTGTAGATTGAAATATCACAAACTAGAAACTAGACACCAAAAACAACTTTTTGAAGAAGAAGAAATAATTTTATTGCTAATACTGTACTGTAATTTATCTATTTATAACACATTTAAAGTTACCCTACCTTAAGATTATTATTTTTAAATGAGAGGCGTTGGTGATGTTCATTTTATTGTTAGAATTAATAAGTTTCTTAGTTATTTTCCAATCAGCTACAGTTTTTTTCTTCATTGTAAAAATGTAAACATTTACAGAATGTTTTTTACGTTTAACAGGTTCTTACAAATAAAAAGAAACATTAGTTATAAACCTTTAAACATAGTCCACAAACTTAGTGCATAGTGATATGCAAAAGTTTGGGCACCCAATGGTCAATACACATCTTGTTGATTAAAATGAAATGAAGGGTAACACGCCTTCTACAGAGAACATACTTAAACATGTTTTTATTTATTGCATTTATTTTTATGTATGATTTTATTGATTTGCCGCATTTTATGTTTAATCCTTTTTTCCAATATGTTGCATTCAGCAAATAAAAGTAAGTATTTAGTGAATGTGCAGAAAGGGGTTCTCTATATAGGGTGTGTAACTTATTTACATGTAGAAGTCAACAAAATATTTGACCAGGGAGCACAAACCTTGGCATACAAAGGTATTTTATATTATTTGCTGTTGCATTTGATCACTTTTCTGCTCTGGGTGTTGTATTGTTAAGGGTTTTTGAACACTGGTGTTTTTTGCCTGTTTTCTAGAGGAGCATATTGACCAGTGAAGAGGAAAAGGACTTTGAGGTAGCCGTCTTGTTGTCCGACCTTTTTTCCGTGGCACTCTCTGTTCTTATGCACTAATCAATGGCTGTGTTTGCAGAAGCCAGAGAGCCACAGCGGTTATTGACTTCTGCTCTAATGCTCCTCTGCTAAAAGACCTCCTTTTACTGCAGACTGTTGAAGTAGAAGTAAATGCTGTATTAGTACTTCAGAAATGTTCAAGCTTATTGTTCTAAAATGCAAACACATGAAAAGGGTGGCAGAATTGGAGGTTCACATTTTACTAACTGCTCATGTCTGGGATCCAACTATAAATTGGCAAGCCTGTAACATTAACAACTAAGTAGCCTAGATTGGTTTGCACTGGTCTGAGCAACTAGTGCAAATGGTATGGGCTAGTTGCACCATCTATAAAGTGTTATCTTATCATATATCTAAATTCAACGTATGTAAGTTGTAACATAAGTGTTTGAGTTCAGGTTTAGGCATTATGAAATTAAGAACAAGTTTATGTTGAACGTAATATACTTAATATTTGCACCTCCCCGTGAGTAGGTGTAAGTGTTGGACACGAATGGAAACCACATAGAAACCACAAAAAAAGAGCAAAACCTTAACTAAGAAGCTTACGTCGCATTTCCATGGGTTTATAGATAGCTGTTGCCATTAGCTGTTATTCGCTAAGGCCTGACTTAAGGATTTGTGGACAACCAAATGTGACATACACCTGTCCATTTTTATAGATATGTCACACATTGTCAGAACACACAGAGGCAGGACATCAAACATGTTGAGTTGCATGAATTTAATTTTACAACAAACAATTGCTTATGGCTAACGTCATGATGAACTGTCATTAAGCAATGTTAATTTGAAGAACGAAATGACAGCAGTCAGTGTTTTTTATTTATATTTTGTGTGTCTGTGACTTCTTCCTGTTTCTGTGTGTGTAGGCCATACGTGGCAGTGATATCACAGTAAGGAGCTATAAGGTGGAGAGCAGGATCACCTCACGATTTGCTCACACCACAGTAAAGAGCTCAGTGGTGAACTCAGGCTCGAACGCCCAGAGCATCGGCTTCAATGTGCAGATTCCGAAACGAGCCTTCATCACCAACTTTACTATGTAAAACACACACACAAGCACAAACACAAGCATGATCAGGCTGTATAAACATCTGAAATCGAGGTTTCAAAGGTGTCATTTTTGGAATGTTAGAAGCAATTCTAATGATTAATAGTAATTTAATATAGCATGCTCTTAAAACAATATTTTCAGTCTGTTATCACAAAACAGAACACTTGAGATTCCATGATTCACTGTGAACGGTTTCTTAAGAACTGCCCAGGAGAAAAAAAAATACACTGAAGTATACTTAATTTAAGTGTACTTAGTATACTTCTTTGCACTCGTGATTAATGTACTGATAGTATGCTATTTGTGATGTACTACCTATGTACGTAGTATGCTAAATATATGTCATTGGTGCTAATAAAAATAAAAATACAACTAATTGTACTTAATTGTACTATTTTGAAACATTTAAAATTCACTTAAACATACTTAAGTGTATATTAAATAAATACATATTAAATACATTTTAAATACATATTAGTTTTAAATACATTTTAAATACATATTAGTACATACATATTAGTTTTAAATACATTTTAAATACATATTAGTACATACATATTAGTACATTTCTAGTACAATATGTTTAATTTTTACTTGGGAGTTTGAAATTATTATACTTCTATTAAGTACGCTGAGGTACTAGTTGGGGAAAATATACTTGTAATTATTACATTTGTAGTGTGTATATATGGCACTTACATTTAGCACACAAAATAATAATGTGCTTGATGATATTAAAGATCATTTCTAGTACATTAAAATATGCTTCATTTTTACCTGGGTGTAAACGAATCAATTCATTAGTAGGTTAGAGATTTGCACCCCTAGTGCACACACACAAGACAAGACACTCGTGCACTTAAATGGTCAAATCAACTCACTTTTTCTCTCTGTCTGGTGTTTTCTCTCTGTCTCTCGTCAGGAACGTGAACGGGATCACTTTTATCGGCTCAGTGAAAGAGAAGACTGTGGCTCGAAACCTGTATGCTCAGGCCAGAGCCCGCGGAAAAGCCGCTGGAATTGTCAGGTATTACCCAGCATGCACCTTTACACAGTTCACTTTGCACTAATAATGCTCCGCCCACAAATATGTGCATTCATAACAATTGTTACTAGGTTGGACAAGCTTTATAGAACGATGTAAGAAATCATATTCAACCCTAATGAGAAATTAAAAAATAGAGTCTAAAGGAATATTCATTTGTAATGCTATTAGCTTTATATATATATATACACCCTGTTAGAATAGAGCCAGTGTAGTTTGGTTTTTGTTGTACTGTAATTAAGTTAAGGTTAGCATGGTAGCAAATTCGTTATTGCCATTTCCAACTGGCCTAGTTTTGATTAGCTAAAACAACACAGTCCAGCTTTGCAGCGTAGAATTTTAGACTGAAAACTCTATAACCCAATGGAATAACATCACACTCTGTATACAATGCACAATAATGTTACAGTAATTTTATAACCTGTTCCTGTAATGCACCTGTAACAAGGCATTGCCTATTAGTACCTTTGCTTGCTTCTTTGTCTCTAGGGCACTATTTGAGCTGGATTAGTCTTACTTGGGGAGGTGCTGGAATTTAAGTGATTACCAAGAAGACCTGTGATATTAATCTAGTATGAATCCAACATAAAATCTAGTAAATAATAACTAAGTAATTCCAGAGCAAATTCAATTCTGTAATTTGTTAAACTCAGAGTTCCCTCAGTAAAAGCAGTCCTGTTAACTTGATCTCACTGTAACGTGACAACAAATGCTCTTGATAGACATTAGCTACCTGCATAACTGGAGCTTGACATAACACAGTTCCTTTAACCTCGAATTCAAAACAAGACTGGTGTAATCTACAGCGTCTATTGCTGATAGTCTAATTAGAAGGAGAATGAAATTAAACATCTGCTGGCAGTGTTTGGAAAGTGATTTTTGTCCTGTGGCGTGACGTTTATAATGTTGAATGAGCCCACTTTACTAACACTTCCTAACGCTATTCTATTTTGTAATAATGGAAAGCTAGTTATTGTCATTAGTTTGTCTGTTTGGAACTGAGCGCCCAGGCTATGGCATGTCAATCCAGGCTATCTAAGGTAATTTGGGGAGATTACACAGAAACATTATCCCTTACTAATCGGCCAGTTGAATCCCTGACACGTTACATTGCTGAACCTTCTCGGCTAAAACAAATCCAGCTCAAATACAGGGTTAACAGAGCAATGTTAACTACATGTAATGAATTTAAAACATGACAAATCTCTATATAGCTTATCTACTCCTGTCCTTGCAAGCAATTTGCTTGTGCTAGAAGCAGCAGTTCACTGTGCAGCCTCAACTGTGAATATGAGCTGGGCAGATACTAGCAGCCAGCTAATGTTGGAGTAGCCATATGACCTCTCGAATACCAGGGGTTATTTTGCCCACTGTATTGTAGAATGAAAGTAGTGAGTGCTTAGATTGGAAATGGATTAAACAAAGATTGCTACAGTTTCCTGTTAGGGTTTTCAGTGTTCTATAAAAGCTTGTCCAATATAGCAACAACTGCTAAGTATTTGAGTAGAGTGTAATTCAGTGTAGATCAGATGTTTCATATATCCTAGATGTCCTTCATAATGCCATTGCATTCATTTTATCCACTCTGGCATCCCTTCAATTGTCCATCCACCTGTACCTTCATCCATCTGTCCATCCATAAATCCACCCATTCATGTATGCACATATATTCATATACCCAACTATCTGTTTATTATTTACTACTATGTTGGTAATGAATTTATCCAATCTTCATTCTCTTTATCTCTCTCTCTCTATCTCTCTCTCTCTCTCTCTCTCTCTCTCTCTGTCTCTCTCACTCTATATATTGCAGGACTAACTCTCAGGAAATGGAGACGTTTAAGACAGAGGTTCATGTTCCAGCAGGCAGTAAGGTGGAGTTTGAACTGCACTATCAGGAAATGATGCAGCGCAAACTGGGATTATACACTCACTCTCTGCACATACAGCCAGGCCGCCTGGTACCACTGCTGCAGGTCAGACACACACACGCATATATATACATATACAGATACACACACATGCACATATGCACTCACTGGCCACTTTATTAGAGACACATAACTTGTACTTCCTCTCACTGGCCACTTTATTAGAGACACATAACTTGTACTTCCTCTCACTGGCCACTTTATTAGAAGCACCTACCTTGTACTTCCACTCACTGGCCACTTTATTAGAAGCACCTACCTTGTACTTCCACTCACTGGCCACTTTATTAGAGACACCTGTCTTGTACTTCCACTCACTGGTCACTTTATTAGAGACACCCACCTTGTACTTCCAATCACTGGCCACTTTATTAGAAACACCTGACCTGTACTTCCACTCACTGGCCACTTTATTAGAAACACCTACCTTGTACATCCACTCACTGGGCACTTTATTAGAAACACCTAACTTGTACTTCCACTCACTGGCCACTTTATTAGAAACACTTATAAGCATTTCAGTATTATTGTTAGGCTGAGTGTCCACAACCATCCTAAAATATTCAGCTGAGAATAGTGGTCAGCAACTGACCATTGATGAAGGACTACAGGAGAGCTTACACAAACTCTGCAGCAACAGACGGGCTACAGTCTCTAACTGCACTCCAACCAGGTTGGGCTACAACAGAGGAGTTTCTGATAAAGTGGCCACAGAGTGCATGATTGTAACTTGCAGTTGTGCACTGCGTTGTGTTCTACAGTGCTGTAAAACTGCCATATATTTTTTCAATCTTGTGCACATATGGGCAAATACAGACAAATGTAGGCAAACGTGTTCATGGTTTACAGATAGATGGATATGGGAAAAGAAAAGTCAAGCCTTTGGTAAAGTACGACTCAGTCTCCACTGTTATAGGCAAGTGTTTAATGAAGGATTAATGGATTGTAATGGATTACTTTATCTTTCCCAACACGGTTATGGCTCTGAACAAAGATCACTCCAGTTTCTCATTGGGCTGCATGGCATAGTTTTCAGTGTTCAGTGAAGCAACCTAGCAACAGTTGCTACACAAGAGCACATTGGTAGGCAGAGCATGGGTAGATAATCTTTCATCCTGAATAAACTATTTAAAATGTGTGTTTCTCCTCAGGTGGACGTGTATATCTACGAACCCAAAGGCATCAAGCTTGTGCAGACACCAAACACTCTGGGAGAACATTTCACAGGCCTGACTAAAATCACTCACACTAAAGAGAAAGCCCATGTAGTGTTTAAGCCCACCCTGGAGCAACAGCGCAAATGTTCCAACTGCACAGACAGCGCAGTGGACGGAGTCTTTACTGTCCAATATGACGTGGAGAGAGACGGCAATGCTGGAGAGCTGCAGGTGATGAATACTTGTACTTCAAATCAATCATTTCTAAATGAGAAAACATGCTTTTCTACTGCTTACAATATAGTTTAGACCTTTAAAGTACTTGTTATAAATGTTAAAGGCTGGCAGATGTCTCTCGCTTTCTTTTGTCCATCAGTCAAGTTGTTCTTTCAGTGTTTTAAAAAGTTTAAAAATCTAAATTTAAAAAAGTTTTTTTTTTCATCAAGATTTCCCATAACATCCACATTTTATTCACGCTACAGATTACAGCATCAGTACGATGTCAGATGTCTGGCTTTGTTCTCCCTCTCTCAGGTATCTGATGGCCACTTTGTCCAGTTCTTCGCTCCATCTGATCTCACGCCCCTCTCCAAAAACATTGTGTTCGTAATTGACGTGAGCGGCAGCATGTGGGGGCTGAAGATGAAGCAGGTAAACACAGCTGAGATCTGGGGGATGTTATTCAGGGTGCATAGAGCACCATCTGGTCAAAGTGCAGAACTGTCTTATTTTTGTCCCTGCTGCAGTGCCCCCCTGTGGTTGTATGACTAACTGCACTTGCCAGTGTAACAATACCAATAACTATTCTTGCAGTTTCAGGGGTGGACGTGAGGTGGCATGTCCCTCCCACTTTGTTTGGGGGGGGGGTAGCAATTTTTCTGAGCAATAATCATTTTCTATAATTTCTCTTCAGGCCTTATTTTAGCCTAGAAGACCGTATATTTGAAGTTTGCTAGAAGGCTAGTTAATAACTCGTACATTATAAGGTTAAAATTCTCTACTTAAAACTTAAGACAACTATGACTATTTTAAAACATAAATAAATAAATAAAACTGTCACTCCTTTGACTTGGAAATTTAAAGACATACAATGGAGTCCAAAAGTTTGAGACCTCATTAAAAACTCTGATGCTTTTTATCATGTAAACCTGGAAATAAGAAACAGAATGTTTCTTGAACAAATTAAAACAAAGAAAAGTTGTGACAATCAAAACTAAGAAGAATAATTCAATATGCTGCACTAAGTCTAGGTCACTATCCACACTGAAGCAACTTTGTGAATTTTGAGCTTGTTTTTCAGTCTTATTCCTTCCATTGATGCTCATGTTTAGACGACTCTCAGGTGGATGTGATCTACTGATCTAGTGATCAGCTGAGGCTTTGGCACAAACATATGGAGTCCAGGTCAAGCTGGTGTCATTAGTGCACACTGTCATTAAAGTGACAGGGGGACGTACCAACTATTAAGAAATTCTAAAGTTTAAAATTTGAATATTCTACTTTCCCATAAAGCTGCTGAGTTGATAATGTCATTTGAAATAATAAAAATAAATAAATAAATAAATCAGAAAGCAATGCGAAGTAGAAGTAATTTCATTAGTGGTCTCAGATTTTTAGATCCCACTATATATGAATCATTGTTCAGCTTTAAATTATTGATATTATTTCCCACCAGTCATCACATCTTACACTGCAGGCTAAAACAGAGCAAAAATGCTCTGCATAAACACTGAGCTGTGCCAAAAACTGATCCAAAGAGCGTTATCATGTGATAATGAATTAAGT
>CM067474.1:14623915-14647196 GCA_034552555.1 Semaprochilodus insignis | reverse complement strand
GAATTAATTTGTAGTTATTATTCAATATCTGGTTGGGTTAATAAATAGACTGTTAAATCGGGTGTGCTGGCGGTGGAATTTAGCAATCAGTTTGACGGCCTTGGGCAGTAAAGAGCTGTGATCAAACACTGTTCTTTAGACTAATACACAAGATATCAACTAGTCTAAAAATATATTACTACTTTTTTTACTGCATATCTGTTGTATCTGTATTTATTCTAACCATATATGGTGGTTTCACTACTTCCTGGACAGTTAAATGGTTTTAAATATTATGCTGTTTCACAGCACTGCACATGTTCACCCCTTGATGTTTTTGTGAATTCCAAAATATGAAAATTGTTTAATTGTCAAGGTGATCACAGTGCTCAAAGGTGAGGCCATACAGCCGAATGCAAAAGTCTCAGTACGCCTGGTCAAATAACATGTTTTGAAAATTCCTCAACAGACTTGCGTGCATTTTAATGCACACTTACTGTTTATTTGCTAAATTTAACATGACATGAGCTCTTAAACACAAAACATGGCCTGTGCAAAAGCTAACATATATTTTAGATTTTATTTTATCATTTTCCTATATGTTCAAGTCAGCAAATAAACACTAAGTCTGCACATAATTTGCACAAAAATCCCAATTTAAGTTTGTTCCCTGTAGAAGATGTGTCAACCTATTTTCAGTCAACAAAACAAGTAAATTGAATTTTGGCATAAGTACATGTACATGCACATGCAACAAGACCCATCAATAGTTTGTTAATAATCTAAATCCCCATCTAAAAGTTACATGTTTACATAACTGTATATTTACAAATATAATTCTGTTTTATATTAAGCTTTTATATTTACAGAATAATAAAGAAAGAACTGATCAGCAGCAAAAAACAACACATCAGCAGACAGTACTCGTAGGAATAGTAGTACTGCTACAATCCTGTCCTTAATGATGACTGACCCGAATGATTGCTTTCTTCTTGTAGTATTTGTCTCCCAGTCTCTTGGTGATGACTTTGACCACTATGTCCGGCCGTATCCAGTTATCTGACCTCACTGACTTCTTCTTCTGCTCTTCCATCTGTAAATGGGAAACAGGAAAAACTCTGGAACATTGTTGGGAGAACACATCAAGTATTACCACTGCACTACACTATACAACCAATCAACCATCTACTGAAGTTAACACACACCTCCATGATCTCATCCAGTGCAGATTTCCTCTTCTTCTCTTTGGAACTGGCGCTGTGAGAGTGGTCTTTCCTCTTGGAAGATGGGCCGACTTTAAGCCCACTTGGACCCAGAGATGTGCTGTGTAATACAAAGTAAAGAAATAATAATCAAAGATTCTCCTCTGTTTTGTCTGAATTCTTTTTTCCACCCATTACATTTGTTTTTTCAAACATCTTTATATGTTATTAGATATGCTTAAAAACACTTTGTTGTTAAAAAATATAATTCCAACATTAAAAAAAGAAGTGGATATGTGCAAAAAGAGTCTGAAAGTGTTTGAAAGAGCCCCCTCCCACCAAAACCCACAATAGATTCTAGTAGGTTAAGTAGTTTTAGGACATGTATCGTGGCTATGGCAATAGCTAACATATTAGCTTGTGGGTAGAGGATTAGATTGAGGAACTATAACGCACAGCTTTTGTTTAGTGTTTCTATGCTGGTAAAAAAAAAACAAGTCTGGGACTCAGGAATGATGCAACCGTCTTAAGTTTTGCTTTGTTATGTTTGGAAGATTGGAAATTACCAGATCCCATTCCCAATAGATCACAAAAAATTCACTGTACCATTCTAAAGTTTCAATTTTATTTTATAGATTTTAAATTAAAAATAAATTTGGAAACAAATTATGAACTCTGTGAATTGTTGACAGACAAGTGCAAAAAGACAACAACAAAGAAAGACATTCCCATTGGGGCACATGTAAACACCAAATCGCAGACCATAGTACAAATAATGAGTACTTAGCGCACTTATAATTTGCTTTAATAGAGTTCTACCTTGATTTAGAAGGCCCTACAGAAGAGCTACCGCCCAAATTGAAGGCCACTTTCTCGTCCTCATTATCTCTCTTCAGTTCAGTAAACAACGGCTCCTCCTTCACATAAAGAAAGAGAGAAAGGTAGTTATAACAAAAGATGGAGCTGAGAATCTTTGCAAGCATCTCTTTTTCTCACATACACACACGCACCTCTGGCTCCTTGCCCTCTCTGCCTCGCCGCACTTGTTCTTCAATGAACCTGGCACTGCGCTCTTCATCATCCAGATCCTGCTTCTTCTTCTTTTCTAGCTCTTCCTGCCTGCGGATTGTTTCCGGATCTCGATCGATGTACTGAACGTACCAGCCCTTCGGTGTCTCGTCCACTTTACAAAAGCCTACACAAGACCGATACAGAGTCTGACCGAGTACTGTAATAGTTTAATGTATCCTGTATTAGTTTAAAGTAAACAGTATTGCTTTTGTCTCTCACTCATATGCTACAATTCAACAGTATGTAATCGCTGTTCAAAAGCGAGGAATCAATGATTCCAAAAAAAAACAAAATCTGGTTTTAGAAAAGTGTTCAGCTGTAAATAAAAATTGACATTTTAGACATGACTGTGAATAGAAGGACCATGCCAGAGATTTTTCAACAATTCTGTATAATTACATTGTTAATACATGAAAAAAGCCATTCAGAGCAGTTTGATGTGAACCCATCCATTCTGAAGAAATCTATGAAGTCCAAACTGAAATGTTTTAAAGGCGCCGTAGAATGAAAACAGTATTTACATCATCATACTTGAATGATGAGAGTTCATAGAAATTACATACTGTGAACCTCAAACACCGCTGCTCCATCAAATCCCATTTAAAAGGGGCAGAAAGACTGTATCTGTAAAACTGTTCATGCATGTGATGTAAACAAGAACGGGCCTTGTCGCTGCACCTGACTGACCCAACAGCCATGATTGTGGACATTCAGCAGGCAGCGACGCCCTCCATGAGTCATCGTTTTAGTGCCAGCAGCATTGGCAGACCGCTGCACGACACAGGACTACAGTTACTACTGTTATGACGACATCCCTTAACACCATGTCAACGTCGTCAAAGACTGCAATGGTGTCGTGCCAGACTGTCATGAAGTGACTCAGAATGGCAGCGGGTCCTCTTCAGTGATGAGTCCCGCTTTTGTCTTTTGGAGTCGACCAACAACGGGACCATGGTGTCCAAAAGGCCTGGCGTCACTCCACCTCCACCCCTACCGCAAAATCTACAGGAAGTCAAGCTGCATGGGATGGATTACTGCAGGACACCATTAGGAACCTCTACAACTGCATCCCGAGACGTCGGACATGTTGCATTAGCAACCTAGCAGCCCAGCACCATACTGAGAGACACTACTTCAATGTGTAGCTCAATAAATATTGCCCATATCAGTCTAAATTTATCATCATTTATTGATCCGGGTAGCCTTTATCTTCCTTCTGTATAGCACTGCAATCTGACACTTCCTTTTTGATGATGAGTGTACGAGCAAAAATCTACCTTTCCAGGTTGTAAAGAGGATTTCGGCCCTTTCCATACCCTTATTAATCATCTCTCAGCGAGTGTGGCTGATGTTCATATTTAAACGAGGCTAAAGTTGGCTTCCTAAGTGCCAGCTTCTTAATCAGATATTCCGTTCCACCTTAAATGCTACAGGTGCCAGCAAATTGCGTAAAAATGTACTTTTGAGGCAGTGAAGAGATGCTGACACTTTTCATACCTTTTCCAAGGTATTCTGAAAAGGCATGGCTGATGTTCATCTTTAAACCAGGCTGGAACTGGCTTCCTTCAGCCCAGCTTCTTAACTGAGTATTCCGTTCCACCCTAAAAAGTCATGACACTGCTGCCAACTCGAGTGCCCATGTCTTTAAATCTCATTAAGAGAAGTTAGTTTGCTCTGCACTTTTCACTGTGGACAGTTGTCAAACCTCGGACAATACTGAGGTTTCACTCAGCGCAGAGAGGGGAAATGCTCCGCCATGCCACCTTAACTACTGTCACAACCCTAACAGCAACCTGGAATGAACAACCACACTTTGTGATTTTATCCACTGTTTGATGGTTGAAGTCAGACCATCTTAAACTGAAAGTTTTATGGTGAGTAACAACTTTAATTGACTTTGCGTTGATGTCGAGGTTGTTTTTATTTTCCTGTTTGTGCTTGTTAGATATGTTGCTTTAAAACCACCCATCACAGCAGAGCTCATCAGTATATTCATGAGCACACCATATAAGACAGAACTGCTTGTTTCATTCTAGGGCCAAATCACAGGGGGTAAGTGTGTAGAACTGCATCTGGACATTTTTCACCCCAGTCAAAGTCACATACCTTCTATGTAGACATCAGAGAGCAATTTAAAACGAGGAATAAATGCATTCTGTCACCTTTAAAACATCTGCTAGTCTCCTCACAAAAAGTGGTTCGATGAAAGCTTTCAGTCTAAAACATATTTCCACTCAGTAATGGCAGACAGGAACACGGAAATCGCTATAAGGCAAAGTAGTTCCCTGAGAAAAGAGATTTTTTTCTGAGTTATCATTTGATCATCATCAACATTACATACCAAAACTCAAAAGACTTGTGTAGGTGAACTGATTGTTTTGCAGGATAAACAAAATGGCTATTATTGGCATTGTAGACATGGTGATCCCTGGTTCCTATCACCACCATTGTAAAGAAATCAAAGATTGTAAATCAGAAACCCTGTAAAAAGTCAGTACGTTTTTTCAGCAATTAAATCCACATTAAAACCCTCTGAATGGCTTTGTTTACATGTAGAACATCAGTGGAATTCACCTTTACGCTGTGATAAATTAAATAAAGTACTATCTGGATTAAAATCCAGAATCTGTATTTTGGAATTTGTCATTCCAAGTTGACAAACTGAGAAAAAAAATAAACAGGTTATTTATCATAACCTCTCATATCATAACAAAATTCAGAATATTGAATAATCTAAAAATACCTTAATATTTAACAGTATTTAAAGGTGATGTGCTATGCTTTTTATTTCCCTTTTTCCTCTTCCTTTAGTGTGTTATCATGAGTTATACTCTAGAGATATAGAGCCCAAACTACATGCCAGAATAAGAAACTTTCTCCCACCAAAACTGTTTCCCTTATTTTATGCTTATTTAGTTATTCCTATATATAAAATTATTAAATATGTTAATATAGCATGAGATTCCATGGTTCTGCTTACCTTCCCTTCCCAGCCATTTGGTAAAATCTGTCAGAGTCTCCCACTGAGTGGAGTTCATGTGAACGTGTTCCCGATTACTGATGTACTCATTATACACAATGTTGTTGTGAACTCGCTTTGTCCCTGCAAATACACATAAGAACGATGTATTAAGCAATAATCGCAGATTAGAATTCCTGTTGGCCCATTCACATTCACACAGCATAAACGACAGCTGAGATTTTCAAATGGTGTAAAGTAACAAAAACAGGGTCACGAGATCATGATGACAGCAATGATATCTTCCTTGTCAATCAATTAAGTGTTAGAATCTAACCGAAACGTCTTCTGAGCAGCTCCAAAAAGTCACTCTTAAACTCCCTGTGGAAAAAAAAAAAAAAAAAAGTCTTATTATCCTGAGTCTTATTAAAGTCAGAGGAAACACTGGAAATACATAATCACAGACTGACTCACTCTGAAAAGTAGCTCATAAACTGGTTTGGATTCTCTGAGGCTAGCAGCAGCTGTCTCTGGTGGGACTCAGACAAGCAGTGGCATTTAAAGCCATTCTTACACAGAGGGAGAGTGAGAGGGAGAGAGAGAGAGAGAGAGAATTAATAAATTAGTATAAACCCATGCTTAGTACCGGGTGGTTTTCATAATATTCAATCACAATACTAGATAATTTCATTTTGCATTAATAAAGTTAATTAATACATTCATGCTTCATGAATGTTGCAATTGAATTTTCATTATAAAATCTGACATAATTCATCTGTTTTGTTCTTTTTTATTCTCTTCAAAAAAGTTACAAATAGGTTCAAATATTTTGAATAGGTACGGGCTGATCAGCGTTTTGCGGGGCGATACTGAGCACAGCGTTCTGTTCCCACTTCTTTGAAAACAATGGAAAAATAAAAAAATAAAAATCTTTGAAAAATGTCAAAATGTCAGTAGGTCTTTATGTCCATCCAGCATTTGAACAAGAAGCTGCATGGTCCTGAGACCAAGGGGTCTTGTGCTGTGCTGCAGCAATCCAAATATTGCTCAATTGTTTTACATCAGTGACCAGCCAGAGAAACACTGGCCGATCTCATATTTAGGCTGACACCGATACAAAAAAACATCAATCATTCCATCTGTAATTTTGATGTGTTCATTATGAACACCTAACAAATGACATACATGACATCCGAAAAACAAAATTACTCTTTATTGAACTTATTGTTTATTGAATTATTGTTATAGCTGTAGGCCAACTATCACTTTAGAATTTGTCTGGAAAGCACTTTGAGATGCTCCTTGTATGAAAATTGCTCTATAAACAAGGCTTATCATTGTTGTTATTGTTATTAATACCATTGTTGCTGTTTATAAAATACCGCCAAAAATGAAAAGCACTGTTTAAACGTCACGATGTAGTATAAACACAGCATATCGTCCAGTAACACAAACAGCAACACAGCAGCAGCGAACTGATTAGGCCAAAATCTCAGAAACTAATCATTACAAATTCCTACAAAACAATACAAACAAACAACCAATCAAGAAACAACGCAATAGGATCTAAAATTAAAATACTAAGATTTCAAAGCATGTAAACACGTGAAAGATGCCCTGCACAGATACAGAGCGAGCAAGCTAACTTACTTCATCTCGACATTGTTTCTGACACATCTGACAGTACCAGCGCAACTTCTGGAGACCTTTCGCTTTAATCCTGTTACCGATGGCCTTTGGACTTAGAAAATCAGCCTTCCCCATTGCGAAGACAAATTAAAGACCCAGAAAGTAAACTAACTTATTTATTAGTCACTTCGGCTCGGTTTCGGCTTCTATGTTACCCTGCCTCGCTGACTCGTTTGTGTGTGTATGTGTTCTACGTCACCATTTCTTGTGTAGCTGTAATACGCGGCGAAGTGAACTTTCATTTGAATCAATTCTCTTCACAAACTGGTCGAACCGATTCACATATTCAGTTGAATCAGAAAATAAATCAACCTCGTTAATATACAGCACCTTTTAAAAGTCATCTATAAACAAATGGTTTCATTTATCAGTAATTTATCAGTGTGATTTTGCTATATCAACATATAGGAATAGAATAAATGCAGTATCCCGACTATCCTATTTACAAATTACCAGTTAATATGCTTTCAGATGTCTCCTGGACGCTCCCACTGGACACACCTGATTTAATATAATGGGGTATTAATTAGGCACACATGGACACGTGTACTAGTGTGTTACTTTTAGTTACAAACAAGTAAGTTATTTGTGTTTACTGTAATATTTTTATATTCAGTATTTAAAATCAAAGGCAAAGGTTAATGGTAAATACGATGCCAGACAAATTGTTAGTATAAAATTAATATCACTTGCTGTGGGTGAATTACACGGAGTATTACAGGTGTTTGCAAAAGTACGTCACATTTCATCTTAAATGGAGGAGTTGGGACTGAAAGTCGAATTGACTCTTGAATCAAGTGTTCAGTTCTGAAGAATCGGTTCAAGAGAACCGGTTCAGTACTGTGAATGTTGACGTCACAGGACATTCGACATTTTGTAGGCGCTCTGCGCATGCTCAGTGCGGCCAGTCTGACCTTCATTGCAAGCGAACATGTTTGCCAGGGCCAGCGCGGCGGTGTTCCTCCCACAATGGTAATATGATAAAAACTCTATTTTGTATACGTTTAGGGTGCATTCCATTTTGTAACGTAACTGTACTATGTTGTTAAGGCGTCCAGCAATAGATATTGGCTGATAACTGAGTCAAAACGTTGCAAGGACGTGCCGGTCCCGGTAGGCCGCATTAGCTTAACGTCAGAAGCGTATTAAGCTGGAGTGGATGAACTTCACTGTTAATCAACTAAAAAAGCCCTTTGATCTAAGTAACTGCTCTTTATATGTAATATGATATCTAGATACGTTTTGGTGTGCATAAATGCAGTGAATTAGGTTTGACCTGTTTGTATTGGACACATGCTGGATAGCCAGTTCATATTTGGGAACGCTAAGTTAGGTTAAGTTATTGCGTTGTATGTGTTTACAGAGCGCACGTTGCATTTTGAACGTAATAACTAAGAATTGCTTATGATTGTCACAAAGTGGAAACTTTAAGTAACTTTAAGTAACCGCTTTAATCTGTTGACTTACCTTCTCTTTCAATGAATGCCTCTTCTTGCAGTGGGCAGGTCAGGAACATGGCTACCTTGAAGGACAGTAAGTAAACCTTGATGTTGTCCATGAAGATGCTCTGAGATAACGCATGTAGTGTGCATTGCTTGAGACTTAATTTGTTCAAATATGTCTAGTAGATTTGGCCTGCATGCAACAACTGTTGCACAGCATATTGACTGGAGGCATGAGCTGATGATGCATGCCTGTCACTCATAATGTCCTTGAACTGTTTTGATCTTTAGTCACCATTCGGTTGAAGTCCGTCAAGAACATCCAGAAGATCACCAAGTCCATGAAGATGGTGGCCGCCGCTAAGTATTCAAGGGCTGAGAGGGCCTTGAAACCAGCTCGTGTCTATGGCACCGGCGCACTGTGTAAGTTGTCAAATGCTTAACAAGAAGTGTTCCATATGATTACGGCTCTTCAGAGCCTGATATCGCAGAAGATGGCGTGCCAATGTGACCTCTGAAGAGTCTAATGGTCTTTTGGTATGCTACAAGCAAATGGGTTTAATGTGGATGGCTAAGTGCGTTGTGACCTGTACATGATCCAACAAATGCTAACCAACAAGGGTAAACTTTAATGCAGGCCAGTCTTAAATCACATCAAGGGTATGTTCTAGTACATAGCAAGGCACGTTGCAATCAAAATATGTGGCCATGTAACCGACAACAGTATTTTATCCCTATCGTGCAGTCTCAGAATCAGAAATTATAGCCTGGTGTGGGATTTGCACAAGCAAGCTCCAATACAGCAAATACTGACCTGTCATATAAATTAATGACGAGACAGAATTTTAGATTGTTTTGAGGACTTTTATGTTTTGTGTTGTAGCGCTGTATGAGAAGGCTGACATCAAGGCTCCAGAGGATAAGAACAAGCACCTGATTATCGGAGTGTCTTCTGATCGTGGCTTGTGCGGTGCCATCCACAGCAGCGTGGCCAAAGCCATAAAGGGTGAAATTGCCAAACTTGCTGGTGCTGGCAAAGAGGTCATGGTGGTTAATATAGGAGACAAGCTCAGAGGCCTGCTTTACAGGTATGTTTTCTCTTTGCTTTTTGCTTTCTTTCTGTCTGTTATCGTAGTTTAAGCACTACTGGAGATAGATTAGTTTTCAGAAAGGTGCTTGTGTTATGTAATTTGTTGTAAGTAGACTGGTCGGTTGGTTCGGGATTGGAAAAAAATAAAAATAAAATCTGTATCATTTCCCTAAATTTGCACATGTGCCCCATCTTGAAACAGTCCCAGTAACCTAATGGCATTATTAACACTCTGCACAGCATTGTCTTATTAGCAGGTTTGGGCATTCCATTAGCTTACGGTGGACTGAAACAAAACTTCTATTACTACTATAATGTAACCTTTTTTTGGTAAACTGTTTGATTCATACTTAAAATCACTTTGCATTTATTACTGCTAGACTGTATGTACACTGCAGATTTGCACAGGATTAAAATCAAGTTAGTAGTTACTGAAATTTAAGAACATGCCAAGTAAAACTAATGCAATCAATTTTTTCAGGACCCATGGCAAGCACATCCTCATTAACTGTAAGGAGGTGGGCAGAAAACCCCCTACGTTCACTGATGCTTCTATCATCGCCACAGAGCTCCTGGACTCAGGCTACGAGTTTGACCAGGGCACCATCATCTATAACAGATTCAGGTCAGTGCCCTGCATTATGGAGTGCAGTATTCTGGAAGTACATGATTAAGAGCGTTTTGGTACCCACAAGACACACCTGGTGACTCTAGTCTGTTTTTTCACCTTTTTTTTATTTATTTATTTATTATTACTATTATTTTTATTGATTGATTGATTGATTGATTGATTGAAATCAAATTTCCATAAAATACTCTAGGCAGACCACTGCACACAAAACACAATGCTGGGAAAACTAATATATTATAGGCTATTAATGACCATATGAACAAAATGTTGTTGTTGTTGTTGTTGTTGTAGTTGTTGTTGTTGTTGTTGTTGTTGTTGTTGTTGTAGTTGTTGTTGTAGTATTCATGTTTGTTTATTATTGTGCAGGTCTGTTATTTCATACAAGACAGACGAGAAACCCCTGTATTCCATGGACACAGTTGCCAGCTCAGGTATTACTGAACAGAATCCACAGCTGTATCTTATTGATTGCTGTATAGAATCCTTAATTTTTGTAGTAGTGCATTATATTTAAGATTAATATGAAATAAGTGATTAATTGCTTTGTAACGCAGAGAACATGGGCATCTACGATGATATTGATGCTGATGTGCTGAGGAACTATCAGGAGTTTGCCCTGGTCAACATCATTTACTTTGGACTGAAGGAGTCCACCACTAGTGAGCAGAGTGCCAGGATGACTGCTATGGACAGCGCCAGCAAGAACGCCTGTAAGTAAAGAGTTTTGTTAAATAGTATGCTATTCAAATTTTTATTACAATAACACTTTAAATACACTGGAACAAATAGACCTTGCAGTGTTTCTATAGAAGAACCATTTTGGTCCCTATGAATGGATGGTTCTTTAAAGATTAAAACCATTTCTGTAAATGAGATGTGTGTGAGAAGGACTCTGTTTACTGAAGTTATTGAACCTCCCCTTCATGTAAATGTTGTTTATCAGGTAAATGTTCTTCCTAGAACCATATGTTAAATTAATTAACCATTTAATCTATTAATGTTTAACCATTTAGTTTACCTGTAGACAAAGAGTTGATTAGTAAAACATGCAGATTATGAAAGTGCAAAGTATCCTATTCATAAGGTCCACTTGTCAAGAAATGTTCACACCAAGGCTAGAGGTGTGCTTGCTTTTTGGCTATGCGTTCACATAGACAACTGTCTGTGCTGTGAATGTAACTGTTCGCATACTTGGCTTTGTGCTAAGTGTGCTACTGGAGGCTTCCACTAGAGGGCAGACCAAATGTCACTGACCATAAACCGCTTCCAGATTTACATACTGTTGTTTCCACATGGACTTGCAAAATGATTCTGATCTCGCCAGCTGTTCTGACGGGCATATGTCAGTGCAGCAGCAGGGACGCATCATACAGATGTGGGTCACACAGCCTGTGTTAAACTTCCTGCCGTTTTTTGATGCTGCAGAGTGCGTGCACTGCCCCTACTGTTTTTGTGTGTACTGCACCTTGCACACCTGTAGCGTTAATTCCTGAGGACATGCACAACCAACACACCAAACAGTCGCAGGATATGCGAGGCATCCCATCATGCATGCGCAAACGCATAGTTAACAGCAAGTGTATCTCTGACCTAATGGAACGGATAGCTGGCATTTTCAAGTTTTCAAAAGTGACGGAGTGCGTTAAGGTGGACTGAGTTGGTTAAGTTTCTTCTTTCTTCCTGCAGCTGAGATGATTGATAAGCTGACCCTCACCTTCAACCGCACTCGCCAGGCCGTCATCACCAAGGAGCTGATCGAGATCATCTCTGGAGCTGCTGCTCTGTAAGCTTTTGCTGTCTCTGTCTGAACATTTAATTCGTTTATTTACTTGCTCTCTTCTCTGTCTGTACTCACCTTCATTTACATGTCTGTATCTACATGTGTTCATTCTGCCTTCTCTTTCATTCATTTACTTCCCTCTATCTGCATTCATTCGGACATCTACTCTCATAACTTATTTTTGAATATATTCACTCATTTCTCAGTCTGTTCGCATTTATTCAGTTTCTTACCCTGCTGTCAGTCATTCAATCATTCGTTCATTCGTTCTTTCACTAGTTCGTTCATTCGCTCACCTTGCTCAATCACATACATGTATTAATACGTTCCAGTTTCTCTCGTCAGCATGCCTTCATGCTCACTTATTCTTTTGTCCTGCTGTTTCTCTATACATAGACACTTTATCTGTCTTCTCATTCACTCACTCATGTCTCTCAATCTGCTCACATTCATGTCTTGTTATCTGCACACCCACGTTCACTCACTTTTTTGTGTCTGTTCGTGTTAATTTGCTCTCTCTGTCTGTATCTTGAGTGTTGCAATACTGTCTCGGTTCTAATTGATAGTTTATATGTGAAGATTGGTGGCAGACAGTAGTTCATTTTTTGTTGATTAAATTCCAGACTGCTAGACAGAAGTGTTATAATCTGTCAGCCTTTAGACTCTTGTCCAGCGAAAACAAGTAGCGTAAGGGTGCACAACCCACTCTCGCATTACCAAACCTCTGCATATGATGGATTGTTTTCACTCACTTTTTTTTAGTCACAGTATTGCAGGGTGCATGTCATATTGCCAGCTCCTTGCCAATTTATATCCCTACTCATAATCATTCACTTAAAATCTCTATCTGTATACATTTATTCACTCAATTACCTGACTGCTCATATTCATTCGTTCATTCTTTTATTTTATTCACACATTCATTTGAAAACCTTTCCCTGTTTGTCTTCTCTTTGTCTTTCTTTATAATTTACCTTTTAGTTTTAGTTTACTTTAATTGCATTTGCGTTCATTTTAATCATGTTTTGATGATACTAATCTCATCCATTTTCATCCCTTCCCAAAATCCCCTGACTAACTCCCTTAACCTACATGCTTTCATTTCTCACAGCGATTGAGACATGACTGAGGTAAACTGTAGTACAGCAAAATATCAACCAAACTGTGTGTGCGTGTGTTTGAGTAGCATGGATGCTGGTACAGCTGCAAATAATTCTGTAACCGAAGCTATATAAACATTCTAAATCTGTATGCAGACTATGTTATAAGATAGATAGATAGTGTTTTGTGTGGTTTGTTTGGTTTTTTTTGTTTGTTTATTTGTTTGTTTATTTGTTTTAGTGGTAGTTTGCTACCACAAAAAAGGTGGTACGTGGCTGTAGTTAGTAGGTTTAACCTTGCCCCAGATGTAGAAGAAATTTCTGGTGTCTGAAGCTTCAGTTTTTAGCACTGGGGCCATGAGGCTGATAATGAGCACATAATGAAAGCAACAAGTCAATCTTTCAAAAGATTGCTACCATTGTGTTTGGCTATCTTAACATTTTTATCCACATATTTTTATTATTATTGGACATATTAGTTTATTAGTTCTTTATTAGTATATACTAGGTCCACAGAAGCTGTCCCCACCCCCCTCTGCACCCTGAACTCATCATCTCTCTTTCTCTCTTTACAGATAAAGAGGACCCATGCAGACCCTCGTTATGGTCATCAATAAAACAATGCGTTCCAGTTCAGTCATCTGGAGTCAAGTTGAATAATATTTGTGCTTCTGTTTGTAAGATATGAGTAAATAAACCTCTTACACTGACGTCCACTGTGAATGCTTCAGTGTCATGTCTCGCTGACATCTGCTTTGGCCAGTGTTGTTGTCTTTATAAACATTTAACAATTAAAGCCTAAAATGCATTTAAATGAAGATGCTAACAAAAGGTTCTTTAGAGGAATGTCATTTTGTTCCAGAAAGAACTTTTCAAAGGCTGGATCTTTAAATTGGTGGTTCCCACACTGGTTCTCGGTGTCCCCTAGAGGGTCCACATTGCTCATTCCCTATGTTTTGCAGTTAGGTTGATGGAACAACAAAAGGACCATTTGGGAGATCCCTGAGGACTAGTTTGAGAACCACTGCTTTAAACCATTGCCTGAACTGGGTGAGCGTGAAAGACCCTCGTTAGTTTTACATTGAATTTCCCTGACTCAGGTTAACCCTAGACCCTAGACCTGTTGTGGCTCTCCACTGGCACTGCATTTTAGTCTTAAGACTTGGTTTAAATCTGGGAGAACGGTCAAATGTTAGGTATAGACCAAAGTCAAGAACAAAATCTGCCACCCTGAAGATTTTTAAAGCTTTTTTTTTTTTTTTTTTTTTGAATGTTATTTTTAATTAACTTATTTTTGTTAGCTTTGTACTCCTGGGTGTCAAAGGTTATCAGTACAGAGAGCCTCTCTGAAATAAAGGCTTGACCTGTAAAAAAAAAAACAGCTTTAATTTAATCCCATCAATGAACTTCCTCCAGCACACCTTCTTTGATTAAAGCAGTGTAAAGTTACCCTGAACTGATTACTGATTAACCTAGCTGACTTCATGGCCCTCTCATTGTTGCTTTGTAATAACTGGCAATCAAAATAAGTTTAGCCTCTTCATTATCCATTTGCAACTTAAGACCTCTCATCTTAATAAACACTAGCGAGTCAGCCATGGCGGTATCAGATTCAGTGGCGCCTTCATGTGAGGGACCCGTGGTGTTGAATGACTGCACTTTAGTGAGGGTGACTCCTAGGGTCGTTGAATGTGGCTCAGGGAGAGGCCCCTGTCTGATAGCACTGCGCCAGGGGAAAAGTTTGTTTGGCCAGATGGCAACTCATTCATTATTCATAATCATTTGCTACTGGATCCTGTGTGGCAAGATGCTTGATGTGAGCTCTTTTGGCCTATTCCTTCACATGTTTCAGTCATGTTCAATTTATTTAGATGCTATTTTTAGTTTGGTGGAATACTCTGATTAAACAACTGTGATTACTGACCCAGGTCCAGAGTGTCAAGACAGGTGCTTATTTGCGTAGTTTGATATACACTGTAAGCCCGAGTTCAAGTGTTTCAGCCACACCTATTGATAACAGGGGTATAATATTGAGTACACAGTCATGCAATCCCCATAGACAAACATTGAAAGTAAAATGGGTCATACTGAAGAGCTCAGTGACTTTAAATGTGTGACTGCCACCAGATCATCTTGCACACTCACTACAGATTTTAGACTGCCCCCGAAAGCAATATCAGCAAAAGAACTGTGCGTCGGGAACCTCATGAAATGGGCTTGCACGGCCGAGCAGCTAAACACAACCCTAAACACAATCACTATGTGCAGTGTCAAGTGCCACTGAACTGACTCTGGAGCAGTGGAAACATGTTCTCTGGAGACACCCTCCACTATCTGGCAGTCTGATGGATGAATCTGGGTTTGGCGGATGCTAACAGAAATCTACCTACTGGTATAATGGTCTGAGGCTGTTTTTCAGGGTAATGTTACTACTACTTTTTCTGTTTCAGCATGAATGTTCCCCTGTGCACAAAGCAAGGTTCATAAAGGCACTACTTGATGAGTTTGGTGTGAAGGAAGTCCTGTGGTCTGCACAGATCCCTGACATCAACACCACTGATCTACCTTTTCAAGTCAGGCTTTCTCATCCAACGTTAGTGCCTGATCTTATCAATGCTCTAACTGAAAACACAAATGTCCACAGACACACTCTAAATCTTGTGGAAAGCCTTCCCAAAGTAGTGGAGGCGATTCCTTGTTATTGTCCATGGTTTTGGAAATGGGATGTCTAACAAGCTATGGTGTCCACATACTTTTGGCCACATAGATTATGACATAATAAAACATACAGTATAAAATATTTTGCCTTATTTTTTCCCAAATATGTGGAATTCATTAAAATGTAATGAGCTAATATCGAAACTTATGGAAGGCCATTCTCACCAGGAAGTGGAGAAAAAAATGCTAATATATTTTTCATATTTTTATTTTATTTATTTTTTTGTTTCTCACAGAAGTACATCAAAAATTGGAATACCACAGTATCTTATCATCCTAATGAGGAAACTAAGAAACATACTGGTTCCAACTTGTATGCAGAACATACGCTCATCGTCAAAAAAATACCAGAAGTGTAGGATTGCAGTGTTATTGGGAAGAAAGTTAAAGGTTACCGGGAACAATAAATGATGATACATTTAGACTGATATGGGCAATATTTATTCAGCTACACATACAGAAGTAGTGTCTCTCAATATGCCAGATGTGTCTGCAATGTGTCCTGTGATAATCCATCCCATGCAGCTTGAATATTCTCACACAGTTCCTGCAGATTTTGTGATAGGAGTGGAGGTGGAGTGACACCAGTCCTTCTGGACAAGTGTCATGTGACAAAACTTTAATCTTGGTGCTGACTACGGTGCTTCCACACATGGATTCGTTGACTGTCTCCACCAAGACAAAAGCAGGACTCATCACTGTAGATGACCCGCTGCCATTCTGAGTTACTACATGACAGTCTGGCACAACACCATTGCAGTCTTTGGCGACACTGACTTGGTGTTAAGGGCAGTCATCAAAACAGTCTGCGTGCATGAAAGTCTGCAGTCATGGCTGTTGGGTCAGTCAGGTACGTGAAACTTGAATCATTCACATGTCTTATAATGTCATACCTACTCATCAAGTTTTATTCCTGTCGGTTGATTCCTTCTGGGTGCAACTATTTGTGCAACTATTCATTTGACTATAAGTTTATAATCAGAGATGCAGGACTAAAAGATGATCAAGGATTCAGGAACAGTGAAACATCTATAAACATCATTACGCAAATGGAACAACCCCTTCAAATCTGGAAGACCTGAAGGCTCTTATAAGGAAGGTTAAAGAACAGGCCTATAGGCCTAGGACAGATTGACAGAAAAATTAAGAAGCGAGAAATGATCTTCAAATACAACTATGGTCTTTGTGGTTTTGTATGGATGTGAAAGCTAAACAATAACAAGCCAAAGAAGAACACTGATGGCTTTTGATGAAGACTTTTGAGAGACCTTGGACGGTACATGGATCCTCAAATCATTTTTCACCTCCCAATCAAAGCCCAGATAACCAAACTGAAGCTCTTATTTTAGACATATTAGCCTGGCGGAAATTAGCTTCCATAATAACTAGCAAGGGTCTTGACCTCTTACTCTACCAGGCAAATCCTGACTTTTAGCTTGCTTACTAATAAAGATATAACGTTTCAGTTGACCATATATCTGAGGGACAGGAAAAGTAATCAAGTGAATTATCGGTTCTAGCTTTACTAAGTTTGGTAAGAAACAAACTCGCCCTGCACTGCCGCATGGTTTTGAATTAAGGCTGTGTAAACGATTGCTACGAAATCGAGTGGTCTTGTCGAGTGTCTTTGTGCGCATGCGCCAGATCGATTACTCGGCGATCAGTTCAGCGAGAGAATGATGGCGGCTGCTATGGAAGCGCCAACCTACCTATTCATCTGAAGCACCTCGGAAAAACAACAACATCAACAGCAGCAACCGCGCCTTTAAGCGTCTCCTTTTGAACACAGATATGTCGGGCTCGGCTCGCTGGGGTTGAGAGATGTGTGAGAGCTATGCCCGCTCGCTGCTGCGGGTGTCCGTGGCGCAGGTCTGCCAGGCGCTGGGCTGGGACGCCGTGCAGCTCTCCGCCTGCGACCTGCTGTCCGACGTGCTGGAGAGATACCTGCAGCAGCTCGCCAGAGGCTGCCACCGCTACTCAGAGCTCTGTGAGTAAGAAAGTGTTGAAGTTGAGGGTAAATGTCTGTTAGGTGGTGTTTCTGACCGGAACAGCTCGCCACCTGCCTGCCAAAAGGTGCTCTGTTTGGGTTCAAGTCAATGTGGAGGTTAATATGGAGTTTCGTGCGCCAGTGCTGCCTTCAGCAGCTCACCAGAGCTCGGTCGGTATAAAGACTGGTTGAAATCGGTCTTAGGTGGTGGCATAAAGGCTAAATATCTTTTAAATGTGCTTTCTAGTGCCAGTGTTTACTTGCAGCAGACTGCCAAGCTGACTCTGAGCATTGGTATAGAGCTTTGGCACCAGGTTGTGTTCTTGTGTAAAGTAAAAGGGCAGATATGACGATAATGTCATAACTGATGTAATCATACTGATTCTGACACGGTACTCCTCCGCTATTTGACACACACTCCTGTTAACTGCTTCCACTGTTTACATCGTTAGCCTGCTGGCTAAGCTAGCTAGCCTACCTACAGTGCTAGCTTGCTAATCTAAGCTAGGCAAGCGACTAATAGTTTACAGCTGTGCCAGATTTTGTTTGTAATAAATATAATTAATTTCTAAGTAATTGTTGTGTTGTATTGTTGAATGAGACGTGACAGAAGGGACTGGAATGTCTTAGCTATAACGTGTTGTTTTAACTTGACCACTTAGTTAGCTATATTAGCATGCTAACGAAGTTAACGGGCAAATCATACGGTGTTGTTGGCAGGCTAACTTAATAAAACAGCAATTCCCAAGATGTATACCGCGGATATGTTACTCTGAGAGGAAGAAAAAGGTTGTATGTACATTAATTCGCCCCTTTATCTCATGTAAGGAAAAATTAAGGAAAGTTTTATGCTAATATTGCAGTGCAAGATGCTGATGCTGAGCGTTGCCATAGAGATGGAGGCAGCATCTGTACAGATAGCCTGATTTGTCTGAGCTTTAGTTTAGTGATGCACTGAAATGAAGATTTAGGACACACGTAACCTGAATGGCTTTTTTCCTTTAATTTTGCTGTTTTATTTATGTTTTTGATGAAACATACTAAACATAAAAGCGGTTTATTCTTAATAACATCTGTGTTGAGTAGGACAAACCTGAGCTGACAGTAAATAAAAATGGTTAATATTAAATAAACATACTAAATTATTTACAGTTTGTAAGCTACAGTGTCACACAAAAGCCAACATCAACAACAGAAAGCTTGATCATCTAAGGCAAGAAACCCCCCCCCCCCCTTTTTGCACTTTGTCATTTGTGATTATTTGTTTTGTTTGTTACTTCAAAATCTGTGGCTACAAAGGGCTTTTTTTCTGTTTAGCTGTTTTGTTTATATTAAGAGGGTTGTCATGTTTTAAGGTGTTTTGGTCCTGTAATGTAAATGTTTTAAGGGTCGTACTTGGGATGAACAGACACACGGACGAAAAAAGCTTGTCAATTGTCCCTTTTAGAAACTGTCAAATAGTTTCAATAGTTTTGCCTTTTTCCCCCCAGTGTTATCTGTGCTGCTTGAACTGTCTATGCACGTCTGTGCTGACCGGTGCAGGAAATCAAATGAAACAAAAATAGCGTTTTAAATACACTCTTTCTGATTTTATAATCGTTCACATTTGTTGTTTAGTTTTGGGAAAAATAAAACATTCCTTTGGGATACAAAAAACTGAAAACAGCAGTTTTGACCATTTTCTGCAGGAATTTCAATGCATCTCTAGTTTATGCTGTGACTTGTCATGTAGCTTTGTCCAGGGCTGAAGTGAGTCAAAGAGAACGTAGGTCTTGTTTGTTTTGGTATGGTTTTGATGAAGCTAATTCAGGGTAATTGCATTCAACCTTTATATATGTGTGTGCAGGGTTCACAAAGAGCAAGGCTATGTTTTGTCCTCATCATCTATTGTTTTTAGGAATCTTATATCAAAGTTATGTTAGGAATGGATTTATACATACAGGCTAAAAACTGGATGTTCTGAGGAAAATAATGCTTAGATGCAGAGTTTGTGGGTGAAAATGTTATCTAGTAATACACCATGTTACAGGTAGAAGAAGTAATGGTTTTGTTGCCAAGAGAAGAATTTATTTAGTGTTGCATTTTTGTATCATGAACGCCATTAGGATTATTCACATGCACTCACCTCCTCCTGATGTCATTGTTAAATATAGTACATGTACACACTCATTTTCCATTTTGCCAAATTGTTTGTTTTCTCCCAAGATGGCCGGACGGACCCTGGGCTGAGTGACGTCGACCAGGCCTTTGGGCTGATGGGGGTCAGCATAGCGGAGCTGGAAGACTACATCAACAACCTTGAGCCGGTGGCCTTCTCTCAGTCCATCCCTCAGTTCCCCATCAGCAAGAGCAGCGTGCTGCAGTTCCCCGCTGCCGGCTTCGAAACGGATGCCCGTAATGCCCTGCGTGGAGAGAGGAGAGAGTACATCCCAGAATACTTCCCTCCACTTGTCTCACTGCAAGAAGGTATGTACAATCTTTTAGAAACCTGCCTCCATAAAGGAAAAGAATGTATACCTTCTTGACCAGGTGTCTCAAATTGCCAGCCACGACAGGTTCAGATTTACAGATTATCTTTAAATGTGACCTGCAGGTTTTTTTTTAAATAGATGACCAGCTAATTATTCGTATATACAGTACAGTTAGTCACCCAACGATAACCGTATAACATCAGCTCAGGCTGTGCTTATGGTATTCAAAGCAAAAGGAGGCTGCTGCATGCAGAAGGAATCTCTCAAACTAAAAACTGACACACAACGTGAATGCTGAAGCAGGACTGTAATTTAGCTGTGTTTTTAATTTGTAATTTTTATAGTTAAGTCTGCCTTTGGGGATTGATTCATGACATGTGGAATATAAGAATTATTACAGAAGTAAGACATAAATGGCATTATCAAACGAATCCACTGAAAACAGAATTAAATACTCAAGTTCACTCACTTCACTTCATGCACAATAATGCCAGGAAACGATAGAAGATAGAAGACCCATAAAATTCTATTATTATGTAACTAAGCACTAAATATTTATTAAACACCCTGTGTATGTATACTACTCCTTTTTGTCCTGCTCCTCCTCCTCCTTCTACTAACGATACTACTACTAATAACAATACTAGCAATTATTATAATTACAGTATTATAATTAGTAATAGTGGTACATGTGATTTGTGTTGATAGGAGAATTGGTAGTCAAGTCAAGAGGCTTTTATTGTCATTCCATCCATGTACAAGTACACAGTGGAGTGAAATTACGTTCCTCCAGGAACAAGGTGCAACATGGAACAAAAGAGTACAAAGTGCAAACATAAGTGTGCAAATAAAAATTAAACTAGAAAACAGTACAATAAATACGATAAATTAAACAGACACTAGACTCACAAATAAACAGACAGGAAAGTGCAGAACCGACACAACACTCATTTTCTGGACATGAGGTAGTGGAATAAGGTGCAGAGGGATTTAACATGCTGTGATCTGTGAGTTTGCACAGTCAGATAACATACGAAAACACAGCAGTAAAGTAGTAGACACTGATTAGGGTTAAATGAAAGTATATGCTGTGTAGTTAAAGATACTTCAACTGCATTTCTTTCAACCAGTACGGTTTAGAATAGACCACTTAGTGGCCCCCAGGTAATTTGACCCCTGTTCTAGATGGTCTATAAAGTCCATAAAATGCACAGCCTACATGGAACCTTTACATCTTGCTGGTTTATAGTCAGAGACTGCACGTCTTTCAAAGCACAGTTTGTGTTTCTTACCCTCTAGCCTTTTATTAGTGGTCAGTTGTAGACCATAGAGCTGCTCTTGCATGGATATTTTTGGGGTGGGTCGTCCTCAACCTACCCGACCAACATAAAAGTTGCTAATGATTAGTCAGATGACTTTGACTTACCGTAGCAGTTCGATCTGCTGACACTCATTATATATATATATATATATATATATATATATATAATTTATAAAAAATATATTTTTACTGAGTAGTTGATATTTATAATTTATTTCTCAAATATTTAGAACAGTGAGTAGATTTTATATCAAAATCGCATTTTAACATGCCTCAAAAAGGTTTAAGTGCTGACATTGAACCTAGTAACACTGAGCCTGTGAACTGCATTCAGCATTTTAACCTTTAAAAATCAGTGTTCTGGTCTTCTTGTTGAAAATGATGTTCAATTGCAGTCACAAAAATCTTCTTGAACCTTAAAATATGCTTATTGTTATACTCCTAGTCAACATCTTAAGCTCTGCCCACCCGCTAATAGGATGAATCAAGATGACTGCAGTGTCTCCCATGTATATTAATATTTTTCTAAAGACACAATGGGACACTGACGCAGAGCATTTCACCTGTGGCCAGCGGGTGTTTTAAACCTAAGAACGCTGAAAATTCTGAAATATTTATTTAAATACACAAACAAGTAAACAAATGTGGTGATGAGATTATATTCAGGTAAACCCCACCACATGGGGCCAATATTAATCCACTCTAAAATTAGAGGTTAATAGAGTAAAACTTTAAAGGAACACATGTACTTTAGTGGAATAGAATTTGATCATAAGGATCCAGTGCATGGAGCTTCCTGACAGGATAAACTGGGCAGCCTGATACAGGCTACAGATATGTTGATAGTACTCAACTTGTCATTCTTATTTTGACCAGTCCAGTAAAGCTGTGGGCAGGGCATAGACCCAGAGACGTGTTCAGCTGCAGCTCACTTCCAAGCTTCTGTTTAATTTGAAATGCAGATTCAGATTTTTGGAAAAATTATACATATCAGCTTTGATTACCGGACGTGCCAGTAATCGGTCGACCTCTAGCGTGCACCATGATCTGACCGGATCTGTGCTGGAGAGAGGGAGAGAAGTGTATATGTAGCTTATGTGTGAGTGGTTTTTGGAGACGAGAAAGGGGGGTATGAGAGGTGAGTGTGTGTTTCCGTAGGGAAAAAACGGAAACTGTCAGGCCCACTGTCGGCACGCACAGGAAGCCGCACTCCTCCCTTCAAAACCCTAATCCCTCCTTCCTTTTCCCTCCCTCTCTCACCTGCTGCCATCCTCCTGGACTTGCTGTCTGGCTCCCATCCCGGCGTCTGGCACCACACACACACTCAAACACACACACACTCCTTCTCATCGCATGCACTGAGCACTGCCAGTGGGTGGTGGAGAGGCGGACATGATCGGGGTTGTTTCAGGTTAGCCAGGAAGCTGACCGGCTGTGGGGTCCCTCTGTGTGTGAGAGACTGTAGTCAGGGCAGGGGGCCTAACTGGGCTTGGAGCCAGCACTCAGCTGGGTGCCACTTAGCCAAAAGAAAGAATTCTCTCTCTCTCTCTCTCTCTCTCTCTCTCTCTCTCTCTCTCACTCACTCTTTTACTCTTTCACTCTCTCTTTCACTCTTTCTCTCTCTCCTATCCTCTAGCTAGTTCTCTCTCTCTCTTTCTCGTACACACTCTCTCTTTCTCGGACTCTCTCATTTTTCCTTTCTTTCTGTCTCTCGTCTTTCTCCTTATTTTGGTTTTACTTCATTTAATTTCTCTGCCTCGTTTTTTTCCTTTTTGTCTTACTGTCCTCTTATCTTCTCTTCTCTTCTCTTCTCTTCTCTTCTCTTCTCTTCTCTTCTCTTC
>CM067474.1:14589016-14620612 GCA_034552555.1 Semaprochilodus insignis | reverse complement strand
CTCTCTCTCTCTCTCTCTCTCTCTCTCTCTCTCTCTCTCTCTCTCTCTCTCAGAGTGAGGTTTGTCAGTCGTATCCATTTGTCTTTTTAACCGTTCACTAAGCTCTGTAAAATACAGTACTTTCTCCTAAACGCACCACTTTGCTCATCCAGATCAAATCAAAGGGCAAATTAAAACACTATCCAATAAATCTGAGTGGATCCTGCCTCAGAGGAACTAGCATAGACCGAGAGAGAGGAGAGAGAAAGAGATAGACAGACAAACAGACATTAAAAGTACAAGTTGTGCTGTGTGGTATTTTCAGTGTCACCACGATGCGGATTACCACACTTATGAGTTAAAATTTACCTTCTCAGATAATCGACAACAATAATCGCAGCTAGCGTGAGGATTACTGCATGTTCTCTTACTGGTAAGAAACAGAGCCTGATAGACGAATCCACTTGCGTGTACAATATAGTACTGTGTGAAAGGCTTCAGCGAACAAGAAGAATTTTGGAATTAATAGAAAAACAGATACAAATATAACGGAATGTTTTGTTTTCAGTTAGAACAACTGTTAGAAGAACACACTGCTTTGGTTTCTGGCTTCTCGTTGCACTCCTGTAAATGCTGGACTACCTCGAGGACAGATTTGGCAGTGACTAATGAACAAACACACAGCAAGTAACATTGGTTTGCTACTTTTAGTTGCCAGTAGAGTTCTTGATTACAAGTATAATCAATACACACAGTGCTAGACAAATGCGTTGGACAGAAGTGAGACTAGCTCTGTGATCCGAGTGGCACACTCATTCATTATTCACTGCAGGTTACTACTTACTATATGGTGGACTGGAGCTGGAAACTGGAAAGCAACAAGGAAACAGTGAAGGATTTATTGCTGACAATTCAAGCAGCACTGTGCACACTATATAGTTCACTAGGGAGTGATTCCAAACTTAGCTTAGAGCTGCAAGGTCTGTTGTATATTTTAGTATAATCGTGATATGAATTGTTGAACACGCTGACAGAGGCATGTAGAGTAGCCTAAGTACCGTACATATTCCTGTAAAAGTATTGCTACTCCACTGAAGTAACAGTAATCATCCTACAGCAGTTTAGCTCCGCCCTTTGATGTCGCGTTGACATAGGTTTTGGGGTTTCTGCTTTTCAAACGAGCCACAATACAGCTAATATTGATTTAAATTTTGATTCAGTCAATATTGATTCAACTCAACCTACAATGTTCATTTAAATTTGACCTTGGTGAATCCGCTGTGATTATTTGATCATTTACGTGATGGTAATGCGTAAAGAGCAGCTAACTTTAAAGATAAGTTTAAAGAACAGTTTGCAAACTGGAAAGGTTTGTCTCATTACATAAAACAGTTGTTGCTTTTAGAATTACAGTATTATTGTGACTTGAGTACTGTAATGTACTTTGTTACACAAAGCCATTCAAAACTTCCATACAGCACATTAATTTACTAGTTTATTACTAGTAAATTACTCTACTAGGTGAAACAGCAGCTTGCTTTTTTGATGGCTAGGAAGTCATCCGTGACGTACGTATCTTTTATAATTTTTCTAGCTGTCATTACCGTTCCTTTTTCAAAAAGCTATATATCTATAGATGTCTGTCTATCTGTGGTTCTTCACTATATATTGCTGTTGTAGTTCTACCCTACGATCTCAAATGAATCTGAATGATTTTGATTGGCTGGTTCATGAAACTTGTTCATGAAGTCGAGATGGTTTCATGTATGTTTCAGGTCACTAAAGTTGCCTGCCATTTAGAGTGTGTCAAGCATTTTCATGTTGTCTTCAGTGTGTTCCACTAGTTCAGTTTGTTGACTAGGCTTTTAGTAAATCGTTCACATGTTCAAATTATGATTTTAAATAAATAAAAATGATTAGTCTTTCACTTGTAACTGTAACTAAATGTTTCTTAAGCTATTCTCTATTATATTGGGGGCACATTTCTGTGATGTCAGGATGTGTACAGGTTTGGTCTCTTTGTGAGGTGTGTGTGTGTATGAGTGTGTGCATGTGAGAGGGGAAGACTCCTCTAGTTCTAATGTTACTCTGTCCTGGCTGTATGATAGATGGCTCGGTCCAACCCTGGTGCCCTCTGTCACAACCATTTACCTTCCTCTCTCTCTGTGTATACATTTATATATGTGTTTGAGAGTGGTGTTGGCTCTTTGGCACATTCTGATTGACAGGTGGGGGACAACCCCCTGCTGGAGTGGGCCAGGTAGTGTGGAGGAGTGTGTATGTGTGTGGGACTGTGTGTGTGTCTGTTGTGTGAGTATGTGAGAGTGGCAAAGAGACAGAGAGTGCCCTGCTGTGCGGCTCAGTGGAGAGGTCAGCTAACCCGGGATCAGTCCTGTAGAGAACGCTGCCCTGCTCTGACCAGCCTCACTAACTCGAAACGCGTGTGCGTGTGTGTGGTGAAGTTACTATTTTCCGACTACTTCCTGTCTGTCATCTCTTCTCACTTGTTTAGCTTTACTTTGACTTCCTCTTACCTTCCTTTCGCTTTTTCCAGACCCCATTCTGCATCACTGTTATACCTTCACTGTTGTGAATTTCGGGATGTCCTGAAACCAGCACAATTACATCCACCTATTCAGCTTTAGCCCCACCCATTTCATATTAAAGGTGCATTATATATGTGTTAGATGTTTATGAAAAACAATTTCTGTGTATTTACTATATATTTAGTAGGGCTGGACGATTTGGAGACAATATGTAATTGTGGTTTAATTGTGATTTAAATCTGATTATTTTCTGTGAATTAATTTCCAGGCCTGTTTTGTGGAAAAGATGACCAGAATATTCACTGTTCCTAACATGAAGCCTGAATGCTGAGTGCACCATACTACTAATTAGTTCTGATTGTGTCACATATACAGAACATGGGTTTTTGTTGCTTCTGATTGGTCTAACTTATCTACAGGCAGTTCACAAGCTCTTTGCAAAATTGCAATTTGGGCATTAAAATAGATTAATCTTTTAACCCTAATATTTAGTATTTACTATCTTATAATTAGTAATAAAGACCATGTTTAACAGCTTGCATAACAGAAAAATATCTTTATTGGTCAAATGGTTCAAACTGAACTGAACAATATACAGAGAAACCTGTGGTGTGTACATTTTAGCACCCAGCAGCTACTCGGGTTCAACAGAATCTGAACATTGAACGCTGGTTCAAAATCCGAAAAGTCATTTGTCTCATACTTGCGTCTTGTTCACTTGCACTTAAAACCTTTAGTGACAGAGTTTCGACTTGGCTGTAGCACAGGCCTGTGAGATCCTGCTGCTGAGTGATATCAGTGACCAATGGGGGCACACCACAGATAGGGCTAGTGAATGCAGGACTATGCTAAAGGCTAAATCAAGGCTAAATCCTATCAATATGCTGAGAGTTCAGTGGTTTCTTTTGCTCCCTCGAAAACAATCTGGACTAACATTAACGCGGTCTGTAAGTGACTGCACAGAGGCAGGTGAGGGATAACTGATAGAAGCCTGGTTCAAACAGTCAGGTAAGGGGCTTTCATTGGCGCGTTACTCCCACTAAATACTGGCGGTACAGATTTAGCCTCGAGCATTATTACAGCTGCTTGTCATCCCACACTGCCGACATGTTGTTAAGTTCTGTCCACCTCAGAAATTGCTTTGTACTGTCGGTCCTAGGATATGTAGAGCTATCCCCATCGCCAACTGCGTTCAGCTCCTGATACTGGTACTGTAGCAGGATTGGTGCATGTTCTATTCTCTTTTTCTCTCATTTTCATTTTTCTTTCTGTATCTGTTCTTCTTCTGCCGTGCGCTCTCTCTCTCCCCCCTCTCTCTCTGTCTCTGTTTTCAGCACAGTTCTCTCTTAGTCTTCTCTAAACACCTGAGCACCTGAGTGTGAACTGGAGGCTTGTAGTTTATTTTAATGTCAGTCAGATTCTAATTAAATCCTAATTACATTGATGTAAAAATAACTCAGCAAGTGGGTGTTTTTGCCTCGCTGTGTGTGTGTGGGCTGTTTTTTTAAGTGAAGTTGTGAAGGTAAACAGTGGCCTAGCACACCCCGCTTTCATTTGGGATGCAGCTCTGTTTGTCCTCCTCCTGGTGTGCTGTTACTTTTGAACTGGGACAATGTTTCTCTGACGCTGTGAGACTGTTTGATTCTATTTTTTCAAATATTTATTTCTTTTTTTCAAATTTTATTTTCTAAAAAAAAAAAAGTGTCCCGTCCTCGTGCCCCGCACGGTGGACGTTTTGTCTTCTTTTTGGTACCCTCGTTCCACACGTCTTCTCAGCGGCATGCCGCCTCCACCGCACGTTTGAACCCTCCGATGGAGACGGGGAGGAAAACAAAAGCGGAAGAAAAAAGGAGGGAGAGGAAGACGGAGGGAAATAGGAGGGGAGTGTAATTATAAAAGTTGAATATTATTTCTTTTATGGACATATCAAAGTGTCCCTCATTGCCATCTTCAGGCTGGGGGGCTTTGATTGGGTTCTGTGATGTGGGATTTGCCTCATTTGGCTTTTAAGACGTTAATGCATGTCCTGCTGTTTTGTTTTTCTCACTGTCAGGCGCTGAGAGTTTTTATTGATTTTTTCTAATAGCATTCTTTTCTTTATGTTTTCTTCTTCTGTTCTTATTGCATGCTTTACTTTGAAATATGTGGGTTTTTTTCCTCTTTCTCAAAAGCATTGAAGCAGAAAAGCATCGCTCTGAATTAATTTAAGTTAGGTTACACACCCGTATGTAGATCAGTATATTTTATATTGGTTGTATTTTTGTGTCAGATGGAGGATGAAACATGTTAAAGGTTGTTTATCTTTTATTCTAGGGGAAAAAATGTGTTGTGACTGATGTACCAGGCTGATTGCAGTACCGGTGTTGCCTCAAGATGGCACTGTTGTTCTAGCTAATCTTGTTATCTGTTGGGCACTTTCTTTCTCTTTCTCTTTCACACTCAAACAGTGTTTCATTCCACTTGGCGTCTTTCTCTCCATGTTTGTGATGACTTGGAGCCGGGTTGTGTTACTGGTTTGCGCCGCTATGGTAGTTGTGTAATTTTTGTCATGGTGTTGAAAATGTTTATAGTGGCTGTTGGGCTGGCACTATTCTACACTGGTTCACCTCATTTACACCTCTATTTCTGTATCTTAAACACACATAACCCCCTTTTTTTTCTAAGAATCTTTATTGCATTGTTGCTCTAATCAACAGAATGGTAAGTTAATAGGAGAAGAAAGAAACACTCTTCTTATATGTCGGAACTTTGGCTCATTTTTCTTGGTCTATTCATCATTAATTACATCTTTCAAAATACAGAAGTTTTGGTGGGGTATTTTTATTAGTTAATTCATCAGTAGATTTCCCCACAATGTAAAAGCACTGTTTGGTATTAAACAAACAAATAATTGAATTATGAGTTTTTTATATTCAGTCAGCATTATGATCAGTGCAAAAGTGTTATTATATTAGTCTTGATGTTGGCCATAATGTATTATACGTCTAAGGTTGGGTATAGTTGTTAGAGGCGGCGTTATACATATTTATGGATATCAATATCAGGCCAAAGCAGAAAATGCTGGAACAGATATCAGGGTGAAAAAAAGGAAAGATTTCATCCAGTTCTGTAAATCTATCCTGAAATCTCACACGCACACCATGTGATGTAGTGTTAGCTGTGTAGTTTTTGCTGTGGTAGTGTTTAAATGAATTATATTAAAAGTGAAGAATTAAAGAACTGAATAAAAATAGCTTGTTTTAAATATCAGTATCAGCCAATACACAAGGTTTCGCCATCGCCATCGGAGCACAAAAAAATATGTTTATGTATTTATTAAGATACTTTTCTGATGTTTTACAAATGTACGGTGAGTGTGTGTGTGTGTGTGTGTGTGTGTGTGTGTGTGTGTGTGTGTGTGTATAATTGTATTCGTAGAGGCTTAACTCTCATTTATGCTGATGTAACAAAATATGTGTATTATCTGTGTGGAATAATTAAATGCTAACTTTATATAAGAAGTATTTTTAGCTTTTATGTTAGGTAATATAAAGATATGGTGTATTCTGTAATGTTTTGATACAGTGCTTTGTAAACATTTAGCTAAACAAAAAG
This sequence comes from Semaprochilodus insignis, assembly GCA_034552555.1. Classification (NCBI taxonomy): domain Eukaryota; kingdom Metazoa; phylum Chordata; class Actinopteri; order Characiformes; family Prochilodontidae; genus Semaprochilodus; species Semaprochilodus insignis. Next base: position 14,614,493 of record CM067474.1, on the reverse strand, counting down.
CTGTTTATTTGGGTGTTTAATTGCTCTTAAAAATACTAACTTTAAAGAAAAATACAAACAGTTTGAATATGATGAGTATTGATTTGATTATGTCAATGTTTTTAATTTACCCATTTCCAAACTTCTCAAGGAAGGCCTGTATTATTTGTAGTTATCATCCATTGGCTCAAACAAAACTTCATTATGTTAAATTAAGGGTGCTGGTGATTTAACAAACTCATCACTTTTGTTTGCCGTTTAGGAGAAATCTGCAACCAAACTTTGTCCTATGCTCATAAGATGAACTCCTTAAAAATAATAAATAAATAAATAAGAAAGAAATAAGAAATTACTGTTTTTGTAACGTTTGTTTGTGATTATTCTAATGCTATATCGTGTCCTACAGACATTTACTACCAGGATAAACGTTTGGTAACTTCAGTGTACGTTAGTGTATCGAGAGTATATTCCAGCCATTCCTGTTGGTCCATTAATCATGAAATGTTCGTGCACTGTACAGGTCAGCTGTTTTTCAGATGATGAGCCTAAAAGGCAAGTTATGAGGTTTTGATACAATAGCGACAAAATTAGACTTCAGGATCATCACACTGGCAGAAACGTTCAGGTTCACACACGCACGCTGCCCGAGATGCCTGTGCACACTTGTTGTCTCTTTATCAAACACAAACACATGAACACAAACGTACTTTCTGAAAAATATATGTCCAGGTATGCGGATGTAACAGCATAAATGTTCGTTTAGATACGCTGCATGAGAGCACCGCACAGGCGGTAAACACACATGCGCTGGCCATACCGGCTGCAGTAGGATGTTTAGAGCTCTCTCTGTGTCTGTGTGTGTGTGTGTGTGTGTAAGAGAGAAACAGAGAGAGAAAGAGAGAGAGGCTGCTGCTGTGTGTAATTGACTCATTTTGGGCAAGTGTTGTGACAGTGCATGTGGGCATCACGTCAGTGTAGAGGAAGCTGGAGTTAAATGACTGCTCATATAACCTGTCTCACAGAGAGGCACACACACAGCTTCAGTCATGGAGCATCCACACTTCTAATATTGTGTGTGTATATGTAGTGGGTGGTAGATTTAAGGTTTTGTATGTTCTTCTGTTTAAGTGTAAGGTGTGTGTGTGTGTGTGTGTGTGTGTGTGTGTGTGTGTGTGTGTGCTACTGATATCTGAGCTATACTATTTTCATCCTTCTTTTAAATTACGGAAGCTAGAAGCGTGGCTTCAACTGGAAGTGAGGATATTTACTAATTTACTTGCTGAGTTTCTAGTTTACAATGCAAATTTTCCACACTGGAATGTGTCAGAAAAATAACATTGTGACTTTCAAACCCATGTATATCTTTATGTGATATTAATAAGACTATAAATGCAGGTATTTCAACTATTACTGAGTTGTATGTTGTGGTTTCTCCTTACGTTGAATGAGATTTTTGCCAGTGTTCTTTAAAGCAGTGGTCACCAACACCCCTCCTAGAGATCCTTAATGTTGTGACAATAACTGCATTAATGCCTACTGCAGTGTGCAGCTCATATCGTCACCACAGCATTTTATTTTTATGGTTTCGTGTTGAGTGTGTTTTTGTTACACTGATCGTTATGACTGAGAGCTGCACCAACAACCAGTTCCTTTAGTTCTTTACATTAAACTAAACTAACACTGTGAGACTCTGTGTTTGGCTTTAGGTCCTGAAGAGCTGTTTGCCATGAAGGAACACTAAGGATTATTTACACACAGACAAAAAAGAAACCCTCAGTGTAATCTGTCCATATGCCTGTGTGGCACGTATGTACCCATCCGGTGATCGTACCTTCATTAAAACAATTGTTTGGAATATTTGGATGTTGCTGGACCGGGAACGTGGTGGTCTTAAGGCTGAGCATTTACCGCATGGTAAGTGGTGGGAGGGTGCGTGTGCCAAAAATGATGCGTTCTCGGCGCCTCTGACCCCTGCGTGGCCATGCACATCTGATTTTTCGCACCACACGCCGCTTCATTCAAAGTGAAAACAAATTTAGTCAAAAAAGCTGAGCATTTTTGCCAGTACACGTGCATATCTGAGAGCTCTATTATGTAATTTCTGAGAATACGGCAACAATAGAAGTGCTAACTATGAACGCTAACGTGTTTGTGGCTAGGGGCTGGTGGTAAACAGCCAGACCGCGTGGATGCATTGCTTTTAGCACTGCGGTGACAATAAACGAACGCCATCACACGTACCTGTAACTCACTTGAAACTCAGCTGCAGCATTTGTAGTCATCTTAACTTTGTGAAGCAAGTTTCATGAAACAGCCAGTCAAAACACTGCTGACTCATCATGTGAGCATGCCGAATGACAATGAATGATTTCTTCTGATCAATGGACAAGACAATAAAGCAACAGAAGATAATCTGTAAACCGTAATGGCTAGTTAAACATTCATGCTGCTGTAAAGCCTATGCACCCTAGCAGCCATTGCTATTGTGGAATGTACTTGTGGGTAGAGCATGGATAGGTCACTTGAAATGTGTCCATGACTCCAGCAGTGTGCAAGTAGGCCTGGTGTGTCTGATGGGAGGAGTAGGAATGTGAATCGTTCCCGAGAGAGAGAGAGAAAGATTGGCCTGCAGGCTCAACAACCCTCTCTAGCCCTGTCTCCTGGGTTCAGGGTGGGTCTGAGTTAACTAGGGTTGAAATAGCCTACTGCAGAACAAACTGTGTGTGTGTCTGTTGGGTATGGGTGTGTGTATGTGAGAACCAGTGGATGTTTAGTTCTTTGATAAACCCCTATGACCTATGAAGATAACACAGTCTGTGCGAATTAGTTGATTCATTCTTGATTGTCCCACAAGGAGACAGTGGCTGTGCAGTTATGCTACATGTACATAGTTTTTAAACATACCGCATTTTTCTAGTTTGACCCTTCAAACTACCCCTAGTACTACTTTAATGGAAGCCACAATAGTCGCTCTCCTGTTCGAATATAGCTTTCCAGTAGCTTTTAAAGGAGCAATGTATAAGGTGACACAACCAGTCAAATTCATTCTTCAAAGGGGACAGCATACCAACAGAAAGCTGAAACAAGGAAAAGCACCATCCCTCCTAATCAATGTTAGCATTAACAGCTGTTTACTTACAGGTCTGGAAGAATCGTTCAACATCAAACTTCATCCCTTTACTCACCAACTCCGTCTGAAAAGCAATGTGAATAATAACTCTGGTTTTGCTTCTATTTATATCCCTTATTTTGTTTGCTGCCAAATGTACTTTCTTGATTGGAGTGGACATCAGTGGTTATCTGCCAGAAGCTTCAGCCATCTATGCGTTCACTACCACCTTTCATTGGCTCCCTGTCCCCTAAATGATCTAACCAGGAGTAGGACCCTCAACATTATTGACAAAAGTTTAGCATACACCGGCGTTAGGGCATTGCTGCATTGTATTTTTAAAGTTATTCCAACATCAGCTTCTGGGATAAACACATCATCAGAGCCCCAAAGACAGAATAGATCAAATTGCCTCATACATGAAGTGCCACAGAGACAAAATGTTAAACTGTGGTTAAAGCTTTAGCACAAACTCAACTCAAAACAGTGCACAGCAGCACACAGGCTAGCTCAGGCTGTACTATTTTTCTGTTAGCCTGCTGGGCTACTGAAGCTTCGCTATGCCTCCCGGAGTCCTTCAGAATAAGAGTCCCGGACTAATTACACTCAACCAAAACTTTTGTTAACATCCATTGAGAGGCAATTTTAGTATAATAATAATAATAATGATAATAATAATAATAATAATAATAATAATAATATTTTAATCAAATTATTTTGAATTAAATAATTTATCACTTCTCTTTTGTCATTGTGATATCTTACAGCTTTATTGAATTTGGCACTTTATGTCAATATCGTGCAGCCGTAATCAGGGCAATGCTACTTCTTCATACTCTTGTGTCGAACTGATTTGACTCAGTTCTGCAGTGACTCACTATTGCTTTTTGCATTTGGTGCAAAATGGTATTATGAGCCAGAATAGGATGGGCCTAGCTGGTTAGGATGCTAACTTCAGTAGATATCTCTGCAACACGATACAGATACATATACAGATTCATTGTGAAATGTTTTAACCCAAAAAATCCTACAAATTGCAACTTTAAAGAGATGTCTTCATCCTTCTCAGCAGACTATATTGGAGCAATTAGTGAATCATCAAGCAGCAAACAAACAAAAACAACTGCATGATGAAAAGCCCCAGTTCTTCTCAAGATACCAACCAATGAGCAAATTTGTACAAAAGTGTTGACTTGTTTTCACCTAGAAAATCAGCAGTGTCATCAGGGCCACACAAACTTTTACATGCGACTTTAACCAAAGCCAAACCGACACGTATTTATTGTTGCTTGATTGACTGCAAGTAGCTGAAGAGAAAAGAGTCTGTCTGGACACTCAGTCTGCGAGTTCATTTGGATGCGTGTTTTAGAGTTTTAGGATTCCAAGTGAATCACTGTGTGTTTGTGTTTGTGTTTGTGTCTGTGTAGTAATGACATAGTTGTGTAATCGAGCACACTTCCTGTGGTTCTGCCTATCTGCTGTGGATTTTTCTATTTAAAGACTTCACCTTCTTACTCACCGCCATACACACATTTAACCACTTAAGATGAAACACCGCAGTGTTTGAACAAGTGCCTCTAAAAAACCATCAGGACAGCTCGCGGTGTTAAGAGACACATTGAGAAAAAAAAAAATACATGTGAAAAGAACAGGCTGTCGTAATTGTGCCCCCTCACAACACACACACACGCGCACGCTCAGAGTCTCTGTGAAGCATTAAGCGGTGCCAGGGAATTAGTGTGTGTTTATTGTGCTAGCAGAGAGGGAGACTGGGTAAGCACTTAATGCTACCATAGGAAACAAGAGGTGGGTGAAAATACCACTCCGAGGAGAAGAGATGGGGAGAGAGAGGGAGAGAGAGAGCAAGCAAAAGAAAAAAAAGAGAGAGAGCACGAAAGAGAGAGAGAGAGAGAGAGAAGAGAGATGAGATGGTAGGCAGAAAGCATGAAGAGCCTTCTAGACTTAACCTGCTGGTTTTTGATTAACCCTTAATATTCAGTAGACTGAGTTTACCTTTACGTTTTGCTGTACTGTTACAATGTAGTTAATATGTAGTCAGTTACGGTACTGATTTACATTTATTCTCCAGTTCAAAAGTTTGGAATCACTTTTTATGTGATTTTTGTTACAGTAATATGCAGCATATTATTTAATGTACATTATTTACATTATTATTATATTATACACACATTGTTATGTATTATTGTTGCCGGACTGCCTAGTGAGCTGGCCTGAAAGAGGCGTGTTTGCTTGCTTACCGACTGACTGACGGACTTTATTGAAACATCAGTAATTTAGCAGCAGAGTTGAGAGATAACCTCAGGTTGACTAAAGTCGTGTCGTTTCATGTGGTTTTGTGTCTTTGCTTGAAATATAATTGTGAAGGGAAGTAGTGCGAAAACATACAGTGGCTCCCAGACATGCGACCGTATTTAAACTCCAATAAAGTACCTACGTTAGCTTGATGCTACCTTAAGTTTCCCGGTTTGCAACCATATTAAAACTCCCCTGCAGTGTCTATGTTAACTTGATGCTACCTTAAATACTTGAGTTTGCTACTGTATTTAAACTAAGCTGAATTAATCAAACAGCTGTGGTATTAAAGTTTGTTGAGGAAAATGCTAGTGGAATTAAGCTGTGCTACATTAAAAGGCCCTGTGGTTACATTATGTAGCCAGGACACCCTACTGTTAAGACTTATAGGTCCCAATGGTGTAAATGTTCAATACCATTTAAATATACTGTAGTAATTAAAGAATGTATTATTAAAAATGGACACAATTATTTTACTAGTAGGCTCTAGTATATCTCTTGTATATTCATTACGTAAACAGTTTTATGGTTAAGTAAGCTGATACATTAAATGAATAAATAAAGAAACAAATGTGATTCTTTACATCAACAAAATCTTCTTGGTTTTCTTGATCTTAGAGATATCTAGAATTAATTTTGAATTCAAAGAAACAAAGAACTCACTGATACTTCAGTATATCCAGGGGTTATGAATTCATCCAGTTCTGCTCAACTGCCTTACCAGTTTTACAAACCCTAAAACATATTTTCATTTGTACCACAAATTAACCTAATTAAAACCACATGCAGACAAAGACATCGATATGAAGTATCAAAGCTGTTTCAGCACTAACAGTCCTCCTTGCAAACAGTGTTATGTTACAGTGAGTGAGTATGTGAATGCTTTATGTCTCAAGGACTTCTAATATGAATTATGTTGTATTATGGACTCTACCACCCTGTTGCTGATAGGCCAAACAGTGTGCAGCCGATGGTGGTCTGGCCAAACTAGGCTTGCCTGGTCTTGTTATCATTATTTAATATTTATTGTATGCAGTAGGGCTGCCAGAACTAATACATAATCACCTAATCTCAATTATTTAGTATGATAGCTGTTATTGAATCTGACTGCAATCATTTTCCACAGTCATTAGATTTCAGTTATGCTGCGACATGCAAATCTGAATGTGATGCTTTGAGTTCAGGCAAATAAACATAAATAAAGAAAGCAGGAAATGCAGTGCTAATAATGCCTGTGTCTTTGTTAACTATGTAGCAAATTCTAACATGTGTGTGCCAGCAGATTTAGTTTACACACTCTTAAGTAAATAGGGGAGTAAAAATTCCATCACGTTATGATAATAGATTCTTTAAACCAACGATCTGATTATTTTCGATACCTCACCACAATAGGATGTTTGATGCTGCGGTGGATATGAAATGATATGATAAAATTCCACACAATGAGCCGTCAGCTTGAACACAATAACTTTTTTCAATTGAGCTGACAAGTTTAAGATATTACCTGAGTATCACACTTTACTTGCAAACAGTGACACCAGATTGTTTGTTATTGATTATATCGGTATAGATTGATGGTTTGTTATATCCCTACAAGTAAAATGCAGCTTGACTTCACAAATGAATCTGTGCAACTGTAACCTTCTGGTTGAATAAGCATAGCCAGGAGGTGGCTAATCGATTAATTTGACCACATTAGGTTTGTACTTTAATATTTGCCATGATGAACAAATAAAATTGTGTTAATCAATTTTGTATGCCAGTGACAATAAATCGAGAAGTAAATTATGATGATCATGCCAGACTTGGTGGCTGCATTTTATTATTAATCATTTTGCTATCCTCAAGATTTGATCACTTTTAAAACTTTTAAAAATGAGGCGTTCTGGAAAATATCGCCAAATTATTTTAATACCTTTATCTTTTGTGTAATCGAAAATGTGGATTCCGAACTTTTGATTGGTAGTGTGAAATGACCATATATGATTCTTAAGTTATTTGTTCTGACGTGATATGATTAGTAGGTATTGGTTAACAAAGATGAATGGTAAATTCACCACATTGTTGCAACTGCAGCTGGAAGTTTATGTTAAAGTTCAAAACCCAACGTAGGTTAATCACAGGCATTATGGTTAGCTGACAATTAAATGTGATATAATAGTTACAGTTAACATTTCTTTTTTCTTTCATTCTATACAGCTGTTAAAGTACAAACCTAAAGTTGCTTCCATGTCAAAATATGACAAGTGCGGCATTTTTTTTCTTCCTGTGATGCGTGACTGTACATTGTGTTAAAATCTCCTTAATACTTACACAGATTGAGCAAGAATTGAACATTTTAGAATGCGTACAGTTTCTCTGTTTGTATCAATACCAGTCTACAAGTGTAAAATTATTATAAATTTTATTATTATTATTGTTGTTGTTGTTGTTGTTGTTGTTGTTGTTGTTGTTGTTGTTGTTTGAAACCCCCAGCAATATTTGCAACTTGTAATTGTCAACAAACAGAAGAAGAATGGCCTACAGTATAATTTAGATTTTATCCTTTATATTTATATCTGAATTTTTGTTCATGCTGAGTCGGTTCATATTTTAAACAGTATGTTAATTAGACTTAAATATTTGGTAAATAATAATAGTTACTCGCCTGTAAATGAAAGACAGTGAATCCATGCAGTGTCACTGTATAGAAGATAATAACAGTGAAATGGAAAAGCATGATTGTTAGGGTTAATAAAAAATAAGAAGTACATTTAAGTACTTTTCTGTGGTCCAGGCTAAACGTTTAGGGTAAAGATACATTTTGAAATATGTGATCATTTATTGAAGGCACCAAGTTTTATTATACATCGACACATGCATAAGATATAAAGACATAAAAGTTAATTTTACTGATATGATAATGATTATTGGGCATTAAAGAACAGAGATAAAATATAAAGTTGTTGCAACTGAGGTTTGGAGGTAGACTGTCATAAAACTTCAGCTGACAATTAAATATTTGCAATTAACTTCTTGTTTTTGTCCACTGCGTGCAACAAGCAATTTGTTTCCAGATTGACTGATTAGTTATCTTGCTTCCTAGCTGTGAATACTTAGTAACTCCCAACTGATGACAGAAACAGCCTGAGCTCAGATAAACAAACAGTACTCAGCGCTTTAAACATGTCATAGGACCGGTAAAAAGTTACATTAAATGAGTTTAGTTGCGCATTTGCATGTGCAGGTCACTGCATTTCCATACTGTTAGCACTTTAAAGGCCAGCACAGCTTACATGACATTTATGGAAGGACCTTGATGACATGATTTTTATAAAGTTCAGCAGCGGTGCTTCTGCTAGCCTGTACTGTCCAAAATGAGTCAGCTGGAATGATTGGGCAGTGCACTCTCTGAACACTATAAAATCTTTTTTTTCCTGATTCGCATGAGCAATACTATTCAGTTTGTGGAATATTGGATCCTCAGAAAATGACGGCTATGTAAAATATGTTTCATATGGCAACCCAGTAAACAAAAAAGTTAAATATTTATTAAATGGTACTGAATCACTTTTGAATCTTAGGTTTGCTATTATTCAAGCTACTTGTTGAAATTGAGCTGATTGTGAAAGAATGTAGCTTAGCTTTGAAGCTGGCTAATGTTTCACTCAGCTAAAAATGAAAGTTAAAGAGTATTAAAGAGTAAATACTGTGTGTTGATGCTTCTGGTAAAATGTATGGTGTGGGTGTGCACACTGTGAGGATACTCTTTTCAAACTATATGTGTGTGTGTGTGCGTGTATGTATGTGTGTGTGTTTTTTTTTTCTCTTCTTCTTTTTTTCTTTTTTCTTCCCCCCCCCACCTGTGCCTGGACTTTCCCTACATGCACACTATGAGCTCTTTCCATTGGCATTATAAGACAAACAAAAGGGTACTCTCCAGGTAAAACCTGTACAACAGTGTAAATGTGCCCCTCAAAGGTGCTACATGGTCCTTGAAGTCCAACTGTGTACCTTTAATAGAGTTTAAAGATAAACATTATTCATTTTTCCACAGAAACGAAACATATCTGTAACTTCTTTAAAAATGAAAATTAAAAGATAATGGGCCTGATTTGCCAATGTTTTCCTAAGTGTTTTGCGTTGGCAGTCATGATTGTATACCTTTTATTGAGCATTCCACAGTGTTCGTTTGCGTCGCGGGTCAGTTTAGGAAGATGATCTGTTCAGACTAATGTTGTACAGAACATGTTTGATTCGGACTAACAAGTTTAGATAATAACTTAAATCTGATTGTTTTAATTTGAGTGAGTGGCGTTGATATTAAAAGTAAACCTGTTCCATAGACTATCTGTAACCTGCTAGTTAACCTAACGTTAGCTTAGCAAACAGGCTACAGATCCAGTCGCTGTACTATGCAGATTTGATTCTAACTAACTGGTGATCTGCTTTCAGGAACCGACAAACTCTTTCCGTGGGTTTTGGGCTGTAGCATCTTAGCCAAGCTAACAATAGCTTATTAATTTCTGCATCCACCTATTTAGCCTGCAGCAGTTTAGCCCCACTCATTCACACTGAGGCTCCAGGGAGTGTTTCAGCTCGGAGTTGCAGGGCAGCTCGTCAGAACAGAATTTTTGCTTGCGGGTGAGACTAAATTTGTAGTAGGTGACATCAGATTCCAAATTACCAATCAGAGTTCGCAGTGTATGTATACATCAGCTTCTTCCTCCGCCTTAAATACAGTGACTGCTCTCCCAGTGCTCATAGTCCCAGCCAAAACCTGCTGCAAATAGGGTATTTAAGCCTCTCTCTACCTGTTAACAGTGCTTGTTATGATGGTTTATTACACTATTATTTGTAGCATTGGATTTGTAGCTGGATCGGTAGAGCTGAACCACACCGATCCAGCTTTTCGGCTCTAGTGTAATTGATGGCGTCACTCACCACTGCAACGGTAGTCAGGTGGAGTACATTGCCAGGGATACAACACTGTCAATCATTATACTTTCTGACACATCCACATAGTTCTATACGGGCATTAGCTCAAAATCTATTAAGCATTTGATTGCTTTATACATATATATTTATTGAATGTAAAGCTGGTAAATGTTTTTTTTTGTGATATAGCTTTTCCGTTTAACCCAAATAATTAAATTAATTTGATATCATGTTGGCAGGGACCTTATAGGCACAGTAAGAAAAACAACAAGTTAAGCAGAGACCCATTCCCAAAAATCAGACTCTGCTTGGGATGCTGTTTTTATACCTGATCGTGTTACTGACCAGATGCCAGTAACTCTCATTAGTTGTAAGATGTTTGACTAGGTGTTTTCCGAGGTCCCATCCCAACTTTTTTAAAATGAGTTGCTACCATCACATTCAAAATGGGCATGAATTGTTAATAACACAGTAAAATTGAATTTGAAATGTAGTTTTTGTACTATTTTCCATTAAATATAGGTTTAAATGATTTGCACATCAGAAATGTAGGATATGGACTCTTAAACAAGTTACATAATGTGGGACATAATTAAAATTGCATCTCTTACAAAGATTACAAAGATTGCAAAAAATCAAAACCCTAAGACTCGTTTTCATTTGGAGTCAGTCTAATCCTCTAAACATAAGATTAACAATGCCCTTCCACATGAACAATCACAGAGCCCCCCACCTAAAATGGAAATGTTAGAATGTGGCTTTCCCGGTTATTTACTAGATAAGATGTGGAACAGAACTCTGTCATGATTTGGAAATAACGTCATCATTTTAAATACCGCGTTATACCTTATTAGTGTTGTGCCACCCAACTGAAGCCCCCACACTAAGGTGTTTTTCCCCCACTTGCTGCAGCAGCCTCTTTTTCAGCATCCTGTGAATGATATACTCCGTTAGTAGTGGGCACTATGGTCAAAATTTATATCATATATTTGCACTATAACACTATAATGATTTTGACAAAACTCAAACAGGCAGACGATTTTGAGCTGGTTATTATAGCCCAGTAATATATTCAGTAGAGTGATACCTAAACTTTTACAGCAGCTAACAAGCTCCATGAAATGAGCTTTTGTTTGCAGACACGTCTACAGCTTCCTATAATTCAGTTTCAAAATGTAACATCTTTAAAGGCATAAATAAAGAAATAGGAAAGGCAGTTAGTTGAGTGATTGTGTGAGTAGAGTGGTCAAGCAAAGGTTAAATTAAAAAAAGGTAACTTTTCTGTTACTGTTATTGACTTGGCTACTACTAAGCCTCACTGTCACCTGTGGTCCATCGTAACTGTGGAATACAGTGACCAGACTGGGGAAAAAAAAAAAAAAAAAAACATGTGGTCTGCAGGAGGTCAGCTACGTTAACCGACCGTCGGCCATCTTGAATCCGCACTCAGTGAAGTATTGACTTTTTTTTTCCAAGCGGCCCATTTTGGACTGTCATTCAGAATATTGGCAGACTGTAGCGGGTTGTAATTACTTTATAACGCAGGGCGATATGAAGGAAGTGTCAGGACGTGCGGTAGAGGGGGAAGTGGGCAGGAATGATTTGCGCAGTGCAGTGGAGTGGAGCGGCGAGCGTCTGCGTCCACCGGAGGAAAGAACGCCACTTAGATAACGCCTATCGGCTTTGTGCTGCTGTGGCGACGGCCGCTTGCCTGGCCCACACACTCATACGTGCATACACACACCTGCAGATAGATGTGTGTATATATATATGTATGTATATAAATATCACGTTATCTGCATAAGGAATGAAACAGTGTGCTTATACTGTTTCCCATATCAGATACAGGGATGGAATATACCATTTCATATATGTGTGTGTGTGTGTGTATGTGTGTGTGTGTTGGGGCGGGGGGGAGTGAAATAATAGAAATCTTTCACTCTGGGGATTGTATGTAACCAACTGTACTGCCAAGCATACCCTGTGTGTGTGTGTGTGTGTGTGCGCGTGCGTGCGTGCGTGTGCGTGCGCGTGTGTGTGATGGCTGTGCATCTACATCACTGTAAAAACCTAAAAATCAGAGACCAAATTTTTTTTCCAGTCAAAATGGACATTTCTGAGGAGATTAGAAGGTAGTTCACTTACATAAGATTTCTCTTGTAGAATGATAACCTCAAGTGTACGTCTTTAGTACATTTAGTAAGTGAACGTAATTGTGAACATAATTGTACCTTACTTCTTTGCAGTTATATATATGTAACATCTGCAGGTGTTTCTGTCCATCCAGGAGATAGCTTAATGCTATGGGTCTGAAAGGATGTGTAGCTCTCAAGAAGCCCTTACTGTGCAAAGCATATTTTCAAACTTTGCAGGTCAAACGAAGAGACTGTTGATGTTCTCAGAACAATGGACTGACCGTCCCAGAGTCCAGACCTCAACATCATAGGATGTGTTTGGGAGTACTTTGATCGTGAGAAGCAGGAAATGCAACCAACTTTTAAGACTGAACTTCAGAGGTGTTGAAAAAAAAAACCCTTGCAGCTTCCTTTGAAAACCATCCAGAAAATGGAAGCGTTAGTGTAGTGTCACACTGACCCTTAGCTGTTGTTTTGAAGTTTCCCTCTTTTTTCCCCTCACATTGAAGAATGACTAACTTGCCCTTAATGGCTGTTTTTACTTTTACACTGTCCTGTGGTTTCAGTTGGCCTCTTCAAACTGATTCAAGTTGTAGGATTGCATGGATTTGTGCTGGCCAAATTGTAGACAGTAACAATGTACCATTGGTGGTCTTACATCATATTATTAATTTTCATTTTAATGATTTTAATGATGATTTTCTTGATCGTGAACATGATGGCTTTTTAAATTTGAGGTGCTGCTTCTTAGGTGGATTTGATTGACAAGTAGGTAAGCATATGACACTGAGGGCAGGAAAGATCATGGCAATAAATAAACAGATACAATACATAAAATACATTACAATATATACATATATTAATAAACAGAAACTTTTCATGCATGTTCAGATTGTGCTAGCGATTCCTCCATGTTACAGGGAAGATGTCCACAATATTGGTTGGTCAGGTGTGAGCGATGCGTCCTGCTGGTTCATGAGCTTTCAACAGACAAGTTGTTGGTTTTGCAACTTAAACATATGGTTTTAAAAAAACACGAAGCACTTACTGCTTCAAAAACAACTGTGAAAAGACGAGTGCTTTGGAGAGGATAAAGAGGCAATGTTTGAATTCCCTCCTGGTGTTTGCATCTTTGGTGCAATATCAAACACTAACCAAGGAAACAGAACAAATCTCAGGACGCGCAAGCTCATTGTTCGGCAGGGAGACACAATGTCCCCACACCCCTTAATCCGCCCCTTCAACTGAGACAGCCAATGAGAGCAGGGGTCATTAACATACAAAATCAACACCTAGAAAATGAAGACGTTATTTCTTTGATACTTCTGGCAGCCCAGCACTAGTGTAGGGATTTTTTTTGTTTGTGATTAATCTGTGTGACTAAATAAGGCATATATTAAACTCTTGTACATGAAGACTGTTCTCAAATTTTTTGCGTCCTGCATCCCTTTCAGTGGAATGACAGAATGTTTATTTGTATGTTTTTTTTGTAGTTTGTTTTTGGTTGTTTTTTTTTTTTTTTTTGGAAAGAGAAATCTTGAGGAAAAATGGCAGAATCAGAGAAATTTAGGACAGAGCACAGAGGACAAATAGATGGCAGGGAAGGAGAGGGAGAGGAGTAAGAAATGGAAGGATAGAGCATGAAGATGGAGAGAGCGTCTGGATGTGAGAGAGAGAGAGATGGAGGGGGTGATGGCTCGCCTACTGAATACAAACAGGGTTTTTCCATCTCGAGGTTTTGCCCTCATGGCACTAGGAGAGGCAAGGAAACACAGCTTAGATTAATGCACTGATAGAGCCAGAGAGGGGGGCTGTGTCAAGGGAGAGAGAGAGAGAGACGAGTGGAGGATTAATTGAAAGTGTTTTAGACTTGGAGAGTGATGGACAGGTCGATATTTCTATAATGAAACACGCAAAAGGAAACTTAACGTATTCGATTCAAAGTTCAAACCACATAACACGTGACCTTTTCATGCTCCACCCTCAGATGCTCTTTGCTTTTGTAGCAACTGTTGCTAGGTTGGACAAGCTTTACAAAACATGAGAAAAAACTATAGACCGAATCAGAACGTTTGTAAGCAGCTCAATTAGCAGCACAGTTTAAAGAAGTTAAACTGTTTTGCTGTTACATAACATGATGCTGATTCTGTTTATTTTGTATGCTTGTGAAAGCTGACACTGTTAGGATCAGGGTTGCGTAGGCTAGTGGGCTAAATATACCCTCTAGTTGACCCTGTGGGCGGTGGGGTATTTCATTTGCTTGCTACCTACAGCTTTAAACCAAATTCAGGTATAGCTTGAAGCAAGGCCTGTATCCAGCTCTGAAAGGCTTACTGGTGTGCAGGGATGCAACCAGGCGCCTATAGCTTCATTCTCAGTGGACCTATAAAGCCTGTGAACAAAAGCATGGATGACCAGAGCCAGTTCAAATGCTGACAACTGACAGCCTGTGTGCTTAAGTGAGCTTAATGAAATATAACTAATGGCTCTTCTGCAGTACGCAACCCGCAACCCACACCTCAAAGCACAGCATCTGCCGGTCCAGCCCCTATTAGAAATGCTTTTCCCAGACCTCTGGAGTACTCTAATTAAACTGTTTTAAGAATGACATGTTGAGTAATTAATAGTCATGGAGCCTCTGGTTAGGACAGACCTGTAAGTTTGTGTTATTTGGCAGTAAAACTCATGTTTAACATTAGAATAAAAACAGGTAAATGTGACATTTTGTTATAAATATGTTAGCTAGTAATATACAGTCAGTAGTGCACATGATTGAAATTTCAATGTTATGTAGTGAATCTAGACTCCAACCTAAATTCTTTGGGTTCATTGGTATGACTGCTAACGTTGTGTTAAGTTTGCCCAACCTAGCAATAGTATGCATTTGACTGGATTTGTTTATGGTGCACAATGAATAATAAGTCTGCGCTACTTGTCTATATGTCTAATTTGAACTGAAAGGTGTACTGCAGTCCAGACCGGTCCGGGGTGTTTTCTACCTTCCGTCCATCAAGACTGGTATAACCTCCAGCTTCTCCCACCATCCAGAATGATAAAGCGATTTAGAAGAAAGTGAAAGGAGTAGCGTTACTGAGTAGGGAGGAAAAAAACTCAGATGCCTTTAGGTTGATGATCACGTCACAAATGCAGCATCAACATTGTACTGATGAAGATATGATGACAGTTGTAGATAATTTACTCACATTCTTAGTAGACACGCAAGTTTCGACTGAGTTCTCTGAATTCTATTTCCTCAATTCTGAATTCTACTTGTTCTACATGTTACGTGCAGTCATACATTTCCACCGGAGAGGTCTCTTAATTTGTCAGATCTAGCATGGGGTAGCTCTATAACCTCAATAAATAATAAGTCTGTAGTTTATTTTGCAGTCTAACTATGCTCAGTCTGGAAGCAGCGTGGCCCAGAGAGGAACCCAGCCTAAAGCATTGGGAGATTAGGTGCTTTGTCCAAGGATACAAGTAGGACTATCTGGTGATTCCTGGGATTTAAACCCACAGCCTTCTGGTTGCTGGCTCTGCTCTCCTACCACCAGGCTGGTAGCCACTCTTGTTTCCGCTATGAGATGTGTAATCAATCCTACATCATTCTTACGGTCACCAAAGACCTGATTTAATATCGTCACAGAGCTCTGTTACCTGTTTGGGTTGTAACAAGCAGCGGATGTGTTGTGGTAGTGTGTGTAACAGGCAGGGATATGCTGAGGCGTTATCTGCTATCACTGACTGAGCATTGCTTGTTCTAATATTCCATTGCAGTCCACTGACACTGACAGGAACTGAAACATGAGCAAGAGCAAAAGGGCTACGTTTGCAGCCGCCATCTGTTCATTTCTTCTGCATCGCTGTGCTGCACGCAGACAATTTACCGGTGCAGTTCTAAGTTTACTGGTCGACTCCTCATTTACACTGCCCGTCAAAAGATTGGACACACTGACACTCTTAAAAATAGAGGTTCTTAACTAGTACCTGATGATGAAACCTGCTTTAACTGGAATAGAACTTCACCTTGCGTTTTTTCAACTCCAGAAAAGTTCTTCACAGTCGTGTATCTCGTTTATGCAATGGTTCTCCAGGGAACCCAAAGTGGTTCTTCTAATGTCATCACTCCAGAGAACCCGTTTTGGCACATTTATTTATTTATTTATTTATTTATTTATTCTGACTTATTCTTTTTTTATGGTTTCTTCCATCCTTTCGATCTTCTTTCCTTTCTTGCTGTTTTTTTTTCTATCAAAATCTTTTTCTATATTTCTTTCCATCCATCCCTCCATCCATCCTTTCCTCATCTTATTCTTTCTTGCTTTCGTCATATTCTTTTTTCTGTTTCTTTCTTGCTTTCTTGCTTGAAAGAAAGACAAAGCAAGCAAGAAAGAAAAAGCAAGAAAGTATTTTTCTTGCTTGCTTTTTCTTGTAGGAGCTTTTGTCCATGTTTTTGTTAATTGAATTCATTCTTTCTGTCTCTCTCACTCTCTCTCTTTCCTCTCCTTGTCTCACAAACTGTCTCTCGTCTACTTTCTCTCTAGTCCATCTTTCTACCTCTTCTTCTCTCTCTGACATGTACTCCCCCCCCCTCTCTCTCCCTCTCTCCCTCTCTCTCTCTCTCTCTCTCTCTCTCTCTCAGTGTGGTATCAGGTATATCAGAGGTTATATCAGCCTGTAATTCTGCTGTTGATATAGTGTTCGGCCCTGTGTGTGTGTTGTGCTACTGTTATCGTGAATCACAGACTCTTGAGTGTGTGTGTGTGTGTGTGTGTGTGTGTGTGTTAGTTATCAGTGATCAGAGTGAGGTTGTACAGGTCATGTGTTGCTTTATATTTCATCATCTTAGACTTCTTATCTGCTGTTGACTCCACATAACCAAGCTCCTAATTCTGTTTCACAACACACACAACTCCGCACCACTGTCCCAACCTCGCCAGCAAGCATCCACACTTCTCTGTGCTTGTATTGGAGATGTGAGCTTAGATCTGGACCTTTTGCTGAGAAAGCATAAAACTCAAAACAGACCTATCCATGCTCCACCCACCAATGCTTTACAGAACATTGACAGAAATCCCATTCAGATCCTACATTTTATTACATCAGCAATTACCTACTTCTATATGTGATTTTAATCAATGCGTATAGCGTAGTTTACATTAAGAAACAGAAGAATAAGAATCCTTTATAGCTGATTCCAGTTTCTTTACAGACAAAATGAGCAATGAAAAAAATCATTTGTTTATTTAAATAACACAAATCAATTCAGGGTCTACATAATAAGTAAAGGGTAACTGGCTGTAGTGGTGGGCAGTGTAATTATAGTTTATCATTATCATGATAAATTATGGGTGGGCAGTGGGTATCGCTGTCGCCTCACATTGAATAGGGCCTTCAGTTCCCATTTGGGGTGTCCAGGGTCCTTCCTGTGTGGAGTTTGCATATTCTACCTGTGCCTGTGTGTGTTTCCTCTGGTTTCTCTGGTTTCCTCCTGCAGTCCATAGACATAGTCAGGTGAATTGGAGATGGAGATAGGTGTGGGTGAATGTGTCTGTGTATCTACCCTGTGATGGGCTACTACAGTCGATTTTTGCTGTTCGGTCTCAGCTGGCTGTTTAGCACAGTGAGTCATGCATAACTATGCTGTGAGATTTTGGTACAGTTGGAGCAGCAGCATTCAAACACAGCTGGCGTGCACTCTCTCTTGTTTGGAGCAAATATGATCTGATTATGATCTTGGCCGATTCCAGTGGTGTTACCCTGTTTCGTAGGCTGTGTGCTGCTTATGGAAATAACGAAGATTAGCTGTTAGCAGTTCTATGCAGGTTTTAAAACCTAGTGTCTAAAGAACCAACTGAAAGTTCTGCAGTAACATTAGTGACTAATGCAGCATGTCTTTCTGAGTGGGTGTATTTGCAGATTAATTTTAAGAAGTTATTATTTTTGTGCAGTATTCATAAACTTGATATTTACAGCCCCAGTTCAAATAAAATAATGTGAAATTCTGATTGAAACAGAATGCAGTGATTAGTAAATGCTGTTTGACCTCTAAATGAAAACACAAACCTTGATGTTTACCTTATGAACCTCATTGTTTTTGTAAATATACGCTTGCACAGATACCTGCAGTACATTCCACATGAGCATATTTAGCCCTGTATTATGTTACTTTTCCTTTTAACAGCACTTAATAAACATTTGGGGTCTTGAAGACACAAACTGATCCATATTTGAAAGCGTGAATTATACAGGTCTTTAGTTGTGCAAGCATACAGGGCCTTCTTTGTCTTATTTTGAGCTTATCAAGACGTGTGTTTCAATGAGCCACAATTGTGAACTAGAGGCTGGTCGATTTAGCACCCGCGCTGTCTGATTACACAGCCCTGCTGTTGTAATACATGCCGAATGTTTCTCGGCATTGTCATGTTGAAATAAGCATAAACGTCCATAAACAAGGTTGTGTCTGAAACACAGCATATGTTGTTCAGTGTTAATGGTGCAGGTTACACACTAATATCCCCTTCATACCATGACGTGAACTTTACAGTGGAAAGAATCTGGATGTGTTTTTCTTCTTTGGCCTGGAGAACACAACGTCCATTATTTCCACAAACAGTCTGAAATGTTGACTCGTTAGACCACAAAACATATTCCCACTGTACATCAGTCCATTTCTGATGAGGTTACGTCCGGAGAAGTCGGCTGTGCTTTTGGACATTGACATTTGACGTCTGATGTGCGTAGTACGGTCTTAGCTTGCATTCGTAGACGTAGCAACAGACATTGTTTATTGACGACAGTTATTCAGGGTATTCCTGATAGTGTATCATGCTATCCATCAATGAATCATGTCAGTTTTAATGCAGTGCCATTGGATGTGTTGAAGGTCACAGACATTCAATTGTGGTTTTCTGCCTTTTACTGTATTACTGTATTCTGATAAGATGGTTTGTCAATGTTCATAACCTTAAATAATCCCTGTCCCAACTGTTTTAGAACGTATTGCAGGCATCAGTTTCAGAATGAGGGCATGTTTTTTAAAACCAATCAAGTTGACACGATCAGACATAAAATATATGGTTTTTGTACCATGTTTGTTCAAATACAGGCCACAGTAGATTGATAAATCACTGCTTTCTGTTTTATTTTTATTCATTTTACAAACTGTCCCATCTATCATCAGGACATTTTACTTTAGTAGGATATTATTATGCAAGCTATGCACAGTTCACTCTCTTGCTTTTCACATAATCTCACTCTTTGTCTCTGTCACTCCCTTACACATGTGCACGTGCACACACACATGCACACGCGTGCGTATGCAGACTGTCAGATGGGGGATGGCCGGGTGTTGACCTGTGCTGGTGAATTTATCTAATAACATAATTTAAGGGATTTCCTGTCTGGGCTGGGGAACTTCAATCATGTCTTTCCTTTAAAATGTAAAGTGTGAGAAGGACACCTACACACCCCCCGAGTTAGTTGGTTTTGTTTATGTTAATTGTTTGTTTATTGTACTTGTTATGCTTGTTATTATTTTCACAACAAAGTCATTGTGCTTCATACTGTGCATGCGTGTGCGTGTATGTGTGTGGTTGATTAACCTGTGGGAGAGGTCATGGCCAGGTTCTGACCTGAGGGTGAGATTATGGTCAGCAATAAAGAAAAATATAATATATTTTAAAACATAATATATAGAATATGTGCCATAACCTTTTTCTCTTGGTGGGTAGGTGAGACATGCGAATGATTCAAGTTTCACAAGTTACGCATGTGAAATAAGCAGGGACAGGCCTTATTGCTTTGCCTGATTGACTATATAAGGTCGTCCTGTTGTGCCTGTTGTTAGATTTGTTACAGGATCAGATCAGATGTATTTTTTTAGCCCGTGCATATCCAGTCTAGCCTTATCTGTTGACGTTCTACCAATACCAAAACCCGTTGATGCAGATATGCCAAAATCTTTAACTAGGAACATTTTAAAGTAACTGTAAAAAAAAACTTAATAAAGTTAATAAAGCTGCTTCACTAAAAATAATGAGTTAATTGGACTTCTCATTTTAACTTAACAGAACAATAAGCTCAATATTTTCAGTATCTGAATTCTGAATATTTACTTACTTTTTTTTGGTTAAAATGTTCATATTTTCTGTCCTTTTTGCTCTCTGTCTCTTCCCTTTGTCTCTTTTCTCTGTCTCTCTCTCTCCCTCTTTCTCCCTCTCTCTCTCTCCCTCTTTCTTTTTTCTGTCTTTTTCTCTCTTTTTCTCCCTTTCTTTTCTCTCTCTCTCTCTTTCTCTCTCTTTTTCTCACTTTTTCTCTTTCTCTCTCTTTCTCTCTCTCTTTTCTTTTCTGTCTCTCTCTGCTTTCTTTTTCTTTTTCTCTGCTTTCTTTCTTTTTTTCTTTCTTTTTTCTTTCATTCTCTCTTGTACTCGCTCCCTTTCTCTTTTTCTGTCTCTGTTTTCATATGCTCTTTATATGTCTTTCTTTGCTTTTCTCCCCTTTTTCTTGCTCGTACTCTCTCTCTTTCTCTCTCTTTTGCGCTGTCTCTCTCTCCTTCTGTCTCGCTCTTTTTCTCATCAGTTTCCTGTCCTTTTCCTGCGTTCCCATCACTCTCCTGGAGAGTTTCCCTCGGCAACGCAGGACTGTGCAGCTGATTGGCCAGTTCTGGCGGCGGCGTAATTGTAGTGATGGGTACGTTTGGGGCACGTAATGGCTTCCGTTTTTTTTGGTGGGGGGAAAGAGGAAGCAAAATGTAAATTAAGCAATTATGTGTCTTAACGAGGGCAAACAACAGTGACATTATAGCCTGTAAGCCACGGTATTTATAGACCTTAATAACCTTAAGTGGGCTGGCTTGGAAGCTCGTCAAGGGAATTAATACAGTCTAAACAGCCCGCTTCTTCTGTTTGAGTTCGGAGTCACTGCCTTCAAACGTCTGCCAGCGGAGACGAACACGAGCATTGCAGGCAGCCATGCCGTTCAGAACACTGTGCACGTCACTGTCTGTGTGACTTTTCATTTACAAGGAGAGATGGCACAGCACCACTTTTCTGTTTTATTATCTCTTTTTTTCAGTGCCGATACTGAAACCTTGGCTGTCTGCTGATGCTGAGGCCAAGCCCTGTAGTTTTACTGATTTAAAGAAACTTTGAAAACTGTTAGTTGGAGCATCTAAAAACTCTCATGTGCACTACTGATACAGAGACGACGAGATGTACAAAGATGCTGTATTTGTATATGGTTAATCTAATGGTTAAACACTTGCAGATGTCTGCAGAATTAGACTATTGGAAGACGTTAAGTTTATTATGAATATTAATAAGAATATCACCATATTTTTGTTAACTACTATTGTTCTGTAATTGTTCAGTAACTGCTGCAAGCTGTTCAGTAACTACTGTAAATTTAGTCTTTATCTACTGTGAATTATTCATTAATAACTACACATTGCTTAGTAACTACTACAAGTTATGAATTGTTCAGTATTAATTGAATTATTTGGTGTCTAGAATTATTCATTAGCAATTGTTGATATACACAGATTAATGGATAATTATGAGAAATGTTTCTGTTCTGCTGTGTATCTGCTTTTCCTTAACTACTGTGAATTATTCAGTGTCTAGTGTGAGTGGTGTAGTACCTACTATGAACCTTTCAGGGCATATACTATGAATTATTCAGTAACTATGAATAGCTATGAGAGATTCAGTAACTAGTATGAATTATTTAGTAACTATTGTAAGTTATTGAGTAACTGCTGTGATTCTTTCAGTTATCATTAGAACTTGAATCTTGTTAAAATGTTTTATTTGAGTGTAACTGCTAAAGCAAAGCACCTAAAGAGAAGCGGGCCTTAGAGATTATCTCAGGGTGATGTGTATGATGATTTTTATCGTTCGTGCAGCAGCTCCTGTTGGCCTGTTGCTTGAACCCATCATGTCACCGTCTCCATCACAGAGGGAGAGAGAGAGAGAGAGAGAGAGAGAGAGAGAGAAAGAGAAGGGTGAAAAAAAGCTGAGAAAGTTCAGAAAGGCTTGAAGTGAACTGGAACAGTGGAGGATAGAGGCGAGCGGATTCTGTGGTGAAATATTTTGGCTTCGCGATTGTGCCGACGGCAGCACAAGTGTATTTTTGTAGGAGTAAGCATCCCGGCTTTTTTAGCTCAACCCCTCATCTTAAATGCACTTTCAATATATTGGCGTGTGTTTTTTAGATTGAGTTGCGCATGTCTCGAGTGGGGAGAGGCAGTTTGGGATTATTTTTCTCTCTCATATTGAGATAGAGCGGCTTTATTTTCCCGCCCGGCTCAAGGCTGGGCTGTGTTGACCCAGCGGTTTCCACGATTTCAGGAAAATAAAAATAAATTGGAAGAATTAAAGTTATCTTAATACGGCGAGATGAGAGTGAGAAATTTGAATATGTAGGCTATTGAATTTGGGCCTATTAGAGCATCTGTTTCTGTCCTGCCGCCTTTTGTCAGGTGAAAGTTTGAGGGGGGCGTGTTGAGTGAAGGATTGAATTTATTTAGTAGTAGCTGTCACCTGCCTTAAGCACTGAAAGTGATCTTTCAAATGAACATCTAGCAGAATTCTGTGTAAATGTGTCTGAAAAGTGCATTTAAAAAAAAAAGTGCTCGGACATCTCTGTAAAAGTGTCTGAAAGGAGTGCACATCAGCTGTTGTAAGTATCAGAAATCATATTTTAAATGAATATGCGTCATGGTTCTCTGTAAACCTGTCTGAAAGGAGTGCATTTAAGCGATTATAAATATTAACAATCATATTTTAAATACAATAATTCTACATAAATCTAGCCGGAAAGAGTGTACATCACCTGTTTAAAAAATATATTTCAAATTAATATTTCTTAAAATTCTCTGTAGATTAGGCTGATGAGTACATATCACATGCCTGGGTATAAAAAAAAAACATTTTTTTTATTAATTTGCGTCATAGTTCCATGTAAATCTGAATTTAAAATTAGGCGGCATCACCCATCTAAGTATTGCAAATGCATATAATAACAAAATATATATAATTATATTTCTTCCAGTTCTTCATGAATCTGCATATCAGATTGAAGTATCAGATGAAGTAATGGAGATTATATTTTAGGTGAACATTGATAAGGGTTCTTGAGCATATTGCCCACCTGGTTCAGTGCTGAACCTCCTGTTGTTCATGATTCTCCACGAATCTGCCTGAAACATAGGCGCTGATATTTCAGAATAATGTTTTTCATAGATCTCCCTAAATCTATGAAAATCAACTTCCATGCAATTTGTATGGATGCATTCAAATGAAGTATTCAAATGTTCAGATTACTTATCACTCTCAGTAAAATCTGTATGAGGAGAGTCTGTATCTCCGCTCAGAGTGGGTACAGTAGGGCTTTAACAGTTTAGAATAGCAGGCCGTAAGTTCCCACTGAAAGTTCTTTCTGTTAATTTAATATGATGGTTTATCAGAATCAGATGTACAAGCAGTGTATTTCTCTGTAAATTTGTCTGAAACAGAATAAGGGTGTGTGTGTGTGATTGCACCTGAGTGTGTCCTGTCACACACAATGGCATGTCAGGTAGGGGACAGCGCCGTTTTTTTTTTCTTTTTTTTTTTCCTGGTGCCCGTTTTTCTTCTTTTTCTTCTTGTCCTCCCTCATAGAGGCAAGAACCTGGCCTGTTCTGTAGCGAAGAGATGTCGATCTCTCTCTCTCTCTCTCTCTCTCTTTCTCTTTCTCTCTCTCTCTCGCACGCGCGCTCTCTCTCTGTCTCTCCCTCTATCTCCCGCTCTCCCGCTCTCGCTCTCTCAGTCTTCCGTCGGCGTTCAGCCGTTACGAGGAGGGCAGACTGCTGGCGCCGGCCTGTTTGGACTCTCACACACACACAAACGCACACAGACACACCTACACCTTAGATTTACTTACGGTTCTCGTTCATACGACGCTCTTCTTCATAGTTCCTGACTCAATTGTATGCCATGCACTTGTTGTTACTAATGAACAAACATTGTTCTTACACAATAATTTAGTCTCCACACACACACACACACACACACACACACACACGGTCTCTCAGAGGGGTTGTGTGTATTTGCTGGCTGTAAATGAGGCGTATTGTTGTGTTGCACTGGCCGTCGGAGAAACAGAAGAATGTTCTAGAATTCTGTGCCCTCATGCGGGCGGCCGGGAGGTGCCCCTGTCGTTTCTCTCTCTCTTTTTTTTTTTTTTTCTTTTTCTCCCATACCTCTCCTTCCTCTCTTTTTTTTTGCAGAGTTCCTCTTTCTTTCCTTCTTGTCCTCTTGTTCTCACAGGGGTGAGGAGTTCATAGACGAGACCAGAGTGATTACCTTCTGTTCTTCAACCAGAAATGCACTCACCCCATCACAACGCTACTGCAATGTGTTAATACAGCATTATAATGTGAAACACATGTGACCCTAAAAAAAGCTTGTATTTGCCCTGCAGATGTGCAGTTTAATTTAATATTGCTCAAATTAATATACATCATGAATAAACTCTAAACCTAGACTAAACCTAGACTAAACCATGCCTCTCATCGTCTTCAGGACCTCGTCTTCGGGACCTTTGGTTATGGAATATTATTATTATTTTAATCATTTTTAGGGACATGCATGCCGTAACTCCAAACAATTTTGTGTTATTTTCCTGCTTGTAAAACTTACAAACATGCACTTTTGCCCTGCGGTTGTTATGTAACTTCAAAGTGAATTTAAGATACACAGAGGGACTGTTTTGCATCTTTGAGGGTACATTTACATTGTTTGTGTACTTCTACATTTATCTAGGAACATGCAAAATATTGATACAGTAGTATTCATTATGAGGACATTCTGCAAGCTAAATAGATCTTTGTGCAAATACAGTGTACCTAAACTGCCCGTGTTCAGTTTACTGATGGTACATTAACTGCACAGTGTAGGCAGAGAATTTTTAGCTGTGATGAAATGAAAGAATGTGTTTTTAGCTGTGATGAAATGAAAGAATGTGTTTTTAGCTGTGATGAAAT
>CM067474.1:14573472-14588616 GCA_034552555.1 Semaprochilodus insignis | reverse complement strand
CTCTCTCTCTCTCTCTCTCTCTCTCTCTCTCTCTCTCTCTCTCGCTGTCATTCTCTCTTCCTCTCGCTCTCTCTCCTTTCTTTACGGATAATCCCTGCTAGTGGCGGACGAGCGGAGTCAGATGAAAGATTAAATAAATAAATAAAGCGCTTTGGATAACATTCCCCTCCGATTGACCCGACCCTGTGACCTCGCAGACACTCGCTAAGAGGTCACGACCTGGGCAGGAGAACGTTCTTTTTAAATTGCAGCACATTTCGAAGGGCAAGAAGCCTTGGACCTGTCCAGTTACGCTGAGAGAAAAATGCACCCACACACATTCGTATCTACATGAACTTAATTTTTCTGCTTCGTTTAAGCATAGCAGTTGCCTTTTGCATTGCACGAAAATTTCATGATGAATGAAGCAGTAGAAATACTCCAAAATGACTTGGAATGAAGCCTGTTTACATTACTTCTGTTCAAAGTTTTTACCTTTTTGAATAGTGACGACATACTGAAAAGCTATATGCATTACTGTAGTAAATGTTAAGCAGTGCAAAT
Organism: Semaprochilodus insignis; assembly: GCA_034552555.1. Taxonomy (NCBI): domain Eukaryota; kingdom Metazoa; phylum Chordata; class Actinopteri; order Characiformes; family Prochilodontidae; genus Semaprochilodus; species Semaprochilodus insignis. The sequence goes on along the minus strand of CM067474.1, from coordinate 14,588,073 downwards.
TCACTTAACCGTAGATATTAGTGGTTTCTTAAGTGTAGAATAGAAATTATTTTTTTTTTAGGGATATGAATGGCTGCAGGTCAAAATAAGTACTAAGGTCTCAGTCTTAGGTGGGTGCATACTGCACTTGGGTGACTGTACATATCAAGTATTATGTGTATATAGAGCACATTTAAAACAGTCCTGTAGAGTACAGTAATTACACACTAAACTGCAACACTAGAGATAACAATTGCATAGAAAATGGGAATCAAAAATGATGGTACAGGTTAAAACTTGATTTGGGTCACTATGTGTAGACAATGTGCTTGGTGAAGATTTCTTCCCCAGTGAAAACTTTCAACAGTAATGATATGTGAGTATATATTTCATCAGCCTTCAAAGGCTGAACACTAGTATTAAATAGAGAAATTATTAGCTGCATGAAACTTGTTTGTGTGTTTTTTTTTCTTTCAGTTTTTCTTTCCTAAAAAGACATCAAAGGTGGTTTAAAAAAAAAAAAAAAAAACCAAAACAGATTATCAGTTTTATAAATGAGGTGAGTGCCAAGGACCTTTCAGAAGTTTAAGCCTTCACATTAAGTACAAGTTCTATATCAGTGAAACCAGTCTGTCTTTCCAGGTTTATTACATGTGTTATTACGTCCTTAAAAGTTTGTTATTGTGTAGATAGCAATGCAGATCGGGTACCAAACACTTTAGGTGATAATCTTTTATTTATTTTTATTAGAGCCATTTACCTAAACTAAGAACTATTTAGTAGCTTTTAGTGTTTTTCATCTTTTGGTTGCCCAATAAATGAAAGTTTTTTGTAAACTTTACAAACCTTTTTTTTTTTTTTTTTAATGAAGCTGACCAGTGAACGCTGAGAAATGCAGCAAAGATTTACTAATCCAAGAATTGATAAAGAGAAAAAAATGTAAAAATATTGATTGTTTGAAAGCAACTGTCTGATAGTGTAATTAAAGAAACTAGCAAACCCGATATTAAGGACAAAAGCTGGGTTTCCTGTTCTCTGCTCTGCACACAGGGGATCAGCATGAGCAAAGGACTACAGTGAACTTTTGCACTTTAACCAAAAACCCATTTACACATCTGAGAAACCCGAGAAAGCGGCTTTTCAGAAAATGCCTATATACAAAGTTCTTTACGAAAGGAATTTAGGAACGTTAGCTTATTCACAAAAAAAAAACAAAAAAAAAACACAAGATGCTGCAGATAAAAGTTTAAAGAAGTTAAAAAAAAAAAACATTTTACTGAGATTTCAGAATGCTCTTAGAGGTGATGAGTGAGTGATGTGTGAATGGATGTTTTGTCTGTGTGTGTCTGTGCATGGTTGTTTTGCGTCAGTAGGCTGCGTGTGTATGTGTGAAATGCGGTGTATCTGGACCCTCGTCCCCAGGTATGACTCATGGCAAAAATGATAAGACAAATACTTTAGCACATTTTTGATAATCTGTAGATTAGGTTGTTGTGGTTTTCTTCTGGAGATTTTGTTCCACAGTTTGAGTGCATTTTAGCAGAAAGAAATAACTTTTCACTTTAACTTAAATTCATCTAGGCTATCTGAACAACAACGACAACAACAACAACAAATACAAACAACGCCTCGCAGTATAGCGTGCATGTTGTAACTCGTCTGAACGGTTTTAGTTCGTTAAAATGTGTACTTGCCTTGCCAGTTTACCTTACCTTGCCTTTTTTTCTGCAGTGCTTTAAGAAAGGTTTTGAGGTACCATGAATGAATAATTTCACATATGTGAATTTAGTTTTCGAGTGGTGAGCTCTTACATATAAGAATGTGTGGAATTCACTCAAGGCCCACTTTCTGGAGTTTCATATAATACTGAGTGCTCAAAGTTCAAATCAGCTGAAAACACCTTACACCTAAAAGTGATCATGTTTTTTTGAAAGACAGTATTTGATTTGCGCTGTTAGATAAGCCTTAGGTTCAGATTTAGGCTTAGAAATTTGTAACAGTCTATTTAATCTTAAGTTGTTGTCGGAACAAAACCTTGTATAACCAACTTCTGTTGGCTCATTTAACTTGAAATTTAAATGTAAAAAAAATCTATCTATCTATCTATCTATCTATCTATCTATCTATCTATCTATCTATCTATCTATCTATCTATCTATCTATCTGTGTTTCCTTTTATCCACCTATCTCTGTATCTGTATACCTGTCTATCTATGTATCTATATATCTCTTTATCTGTTTGGCCCATTTATTGGTTCATTTATCATGCACTTTACACCTAGTCTAAATGGGAGCTGGCATTTTAAGCTTATGTAAACCCATGTAAACCAACAGCAAAAAAAGAAGTATCAGATTTTGACTATATATGCGACACATGAATACGTGTACATAAATACATGGGACACCATGATGCATATAGTTACTTACATATAATAGGTAGCACGACGTGTATGTGTGTGTGTTTATATATATGTGTATGTCAAATAAAAGTATGTCTGTATTTAATCGGCAGCGCCTGCAGTAGCCAGGGCTCATCAGCCTGAACAGCAGGCCAGCATTACTGATCTGTGTGTAGAACAAAGTGAGCCCCAGCGATACGCCGTACCGCAACCTTCCTTATCTGTTTACGCGATGGACTTTTTCAAACGCAAACATTTTCTTTAGATGCGCTGGGAACACACAGAGCCGATAGGGATCGCATACAGTCTAATTGCCTCCGATAGGAGCACGTTATTACCATTAAAACTGAGCAGAAGAGCCGTTCCCCCTGACTTACAGCAAGACTCTCTGATTTTTAAACTGTGCTCATGAACAGAAATAGACCCCCCCCCCCCCCCACGCCTTCTTCCCCAAATGTTCTTAGAGCTTTTAAACTGTACTGAATCTAGAAACAATTCAAGTGCAATAAGATGGTGATTTTCTGTGTATTTATATTTCATACCCTCGATTTGACTGCTTGATGGTTTACTTTATTAAAGAACACTCTGGGCTGTGTAGGAGCATTCACACAAATGTGTTCAAGTGTGTGTGTGTGTCTGTTCTTGTTTTCATACATTTCCTGCACAGATAGAAGGTCATAAAACCTACAGAACTAACAAAATGCTTCTAACTTTGTAAAATGCTTCCAAAATTCCATGTTTCAGGCTTTTTTAAACTGAAAGAGCAGAAGCACTTCTTTTTGATTCCCAAGGTTATTCTTGTGGTTAGGTACAGTCCTAGGCTAGGAAAACATACATACTTACATATATATGTGATACCTATGACGCATATTATCATTACATATTGTTACCATCAGAAACCAAAAATCTCCACTTTTATTATTAATTTTTTTTACATTTATTATTTTTTTCACCTAATTTGAGAATGCCAGCTGCCCTGAGCATTATGTCAGAAATGGTCCAAAAATAGTGAGAATAAATTAATTAAGGAGTATTAGTATTACACTAACTAACAATGAAGTATAAAGGTTTTTCCGTCTCCTGCAAAGTTACTTATTTAGAGATAGAAGGTTTTGTTTTTCTGACAGATATGGGACCTACTGTTCCTACATTTTTACTTTTATATAATACTTAATTGTGATATATTACTACATATTGAAACTTAAAAATATGGGCTATATTATTAGCAGTATGTTGAGGAGGCAATATAATGATGGTTAATTGTACAAGTGCTCTACTGTTATTAGATAGAAGTGCTTGCATCCATGTCCTGACAAGGTAATAAAACTAGTATGTGTGTGGGTGGGTGTGGAAAGGCTTAGCCCTCATTTCGACCCCTCTCGTGTGTGTGTTCCAGCAATAGTGTGGGTGTGCGTGTGTGTGTTACTCCACTGTGCCTCAGACTCCCATGGTACTAAAGGGCCCTCGCTCCCACCCCTGCTTCAGCTGCTCCAGGGGCATTCCTCTGCCGGTTCACTGGCAAGCCTCAAGTGGGGCCCTTTTTTCAACCCCTCTAATTGCTGAAAGACATAATTGTGGAGCACTTTGAAGTAAAAGTCAATTTGCCATGAGTCCACTCTTTAAGCGTTTCGACTCGGCCGGCTCTTTTCCTGAGAGGCGCGCTCACCGCCGGCCAGTGGAACCGAGTTTGCGATGTATAGATAACGCTGAGTCAATTTGGACTGTGTTTATTTAACAGGGCCAAAGCATCAACGTTTTCTCGCTGTAGTTTAACCGAGCGACCCTGAACAGGGTTTTTTTTAATAGGTTAATTTTGTCCAGCGAGGACGGGGTTGTTTTGGCTAGCGGAGTTTGCTGTGTCTGTGCAGTGTTGAGTGTATGTGTGACCGTGTGTGGCAGCAGGTGTGTATAGGTGATTGTAGAAGTGCGCGTGTGTTTTTAGTAGGGTGACACGACGCGTTCCCGGCCGTATGGCGGAGCTTTCAGCATGTGTGTGGGCGCTGACAGCTACTGGGAAGTGTTAACACACACACACTGACACGACGCCTCTACGCCATGCCTTTCAATGCTACTCAAATTAGTCATTAGACACAATGTTCGCACTCGCACTGAACCTGTACACACATACGTGTGTGTGTGTGTGTCTGTGTGTGTGGGGTGTGTGTACGTGCCCAGCGAGTGTGTGACTGCCCTCCATCCGTCGATGTTTATTGTTTACTGTTCTCCTGGTGGCGCCAGCGCTGGGGAAAACAGAAGCTTTAAAAACACTTTGTTTTGGGGGGGGAGAGGCAGAACTCTGCGGTTTTCCTCTAATCGCAAAAAGCGATCAGGGCCCCTGATCTACGTAGAGAGAGAGAGAGAGAGGAAAAAAGAGGGAAAAGGAGAGGAAAGAGGAGGTATGAGACATGTAAGGGAAAGAGAGAGAGAGAGAGAGAGAGAGGAGGGAAGGAGAAATGTGTGGAAAGGGGGAGAAGGAGAGAAAAAGAGCAATGGGAAAGAGAAAGGGACAAAAGGATAATAAGAGAAAAGAGAGAGAAGACAAAGAGCAAGGGGGAAATGATGGAGAAAGAGTTGGGAAAGAGGAAAAAGATTGTAAGAGGTACAGATGGGTAAAGAGAAAAAGCAAGTGGTGAAAAAGACAGATAGTGAAAGAGAAAAGAGAGCCAAAAGAGAAATGAGAGAAGGTAAAGGACAGAGAAGTAGAGGGAACGAGAGGGGAAGAGAGAGTTTTCTCAGTGAAAAAGAGAGAAAAAAAAGAATGAAAGGTAAGTGATTAGAGTGAGAGATGATAAAGAGAAACTGGAAAAAAACAGAAAGATGGTAAAAGAAAAAGCAAGAGAAGGAGAGAGGGTGAAGCAGGAAATGAGAGACAGAAAGGAGAATCAAAAATGTTTAAGTGATGGAGTGAGAGGATTGAGGGAAATAGGAGAGAGAGAGAGGGGTGGAAGAAAAAAGTGAAGGAAAAAGAAAAGGGCAATGGAGTAATACAGAGCAAGGAGTAGAAAACAGAAAAAGAGTGTAAGCAAAAGAGCAAGGGGAAAAAGATGAGAGGAAAAGTTTTAAAAGAGTGGATGCAGGAGAAAAAAGGATAAGTGTTGAGGTGTAAGACAGAATGTGGGGGATGGAGAAAGAGGAAAAGAATTAAAAGAAGAGATGGAGTTTAAGATTAAGAGAGTGAAGACAGAGAGATGAAAAAGAAATAGGGAGAGAAAAAGAGATAAAGGAGAGCGAGGGAGAGAGACGGGTAGCGTTACTCTTAGTGTGGTTCCTTTAGTGTACGACTCTAAGAACATGAGGGTGCTCCAGCCAGTCTGTCTCCACCAGCGCCTGCAAAATAAAAGAATGAATGAAAGAATGAATGAGAGAGAGAGAGAGAGAGAGAGAGGAAACAGTGAAAGAAGGAGCCACAGTCAGTGCAATCAAAAACGAAGAAGAGAGAGGAGTTGAAGTGCTATAATGTGAGGGGAGTCTGAATTTATTATTATTATTATTATTCTTATTCTTCTTATTATTATTCCCTGTAGCGGTGCAGCGCACGCGCGAACACAGATCACTTCATTAAGTGGGTAGAAAGAGAATGTGCTCTCCTTTTGTAGCACCCTAAATACGGACTGTTTGTGAAGCGTCACACACTTTTATTCCGCACTGAATGGTGGGCCGCTGGCGTTTCGGCTCGTTTGCCCAGTTATTGTCGTCCCCCAAACCGGTCCTACGCTGCACCCACCCTCTTTCGCTCAGGTATGAACAGATCATTACAGAGAATTTGCTGCTGATGAAGAGCATTATTCTGCCAAATTATTTTTCCCCTTACAGTTGTGCGCACAATACAATACAGAGCCAGAGAAGAAGACCACGAAATCTACAGCTTCAGTGTAATCATGTCTCCTTCAAATAAATAAATAAATAACTGTTTTAAATGAAGACCAATCTGCAGAAAAACCACACTCAGATCATGCTATATACACTGTCGCATGGCATAAGAGGCCCAAATTGAATTTTCTTTTTCACAAAAAAATGTAATAATTGACTTGGCATTTCTTGCCACTTCAAAGGCCTGTGCGCCCTGTAGGCAAAGCAGCAAATTACAGCAGAAAGCAAATCTGCTATTAGTACTGTGTCAACTATTAGTGCTGTGTATGTGCTGGATCATTCCCTTTCTTTACCTAACACCTTTCTATACATACGAAAGGGAGAGAGCAGAAGAATGTGTGTATGTGAATTCGGAATTCATTTATGTGTGTGTGTTTTGGGGTATTTTTAAGACAGAAACACCCATTTTTGTCACTTTACTTTTAATTAAAGTCAGTGTACGTGCCATTGTGGGTAATTTATGCACAATATTAACAGCAACCGTTATTTTATTATATCAAAAACTGAAAAACTAAAAAGGTTTAGTGTCAACTACATTGATTTAATGAACACCAATTAGGTATATCATTACACATAGGTACACTGTACACTTATTATTACATGTCCTTAAATATAGATGGATAGATAGAGGGATAGATAGAGGGTAGATAGATGAATACATTTGTGTATTTAGTGCTAATCTGTGTTTATTTGTCTGGGTTTGAAATATAAAATCTGCAGTAACTTGCTGAGTGAGATGCTGCTCTAGATGCATTGTCAGTTCTCCATGATGCATTGTGATATCACAGTGTACCAATGCATCTCTCTCTCTCTCTCTCTCTCTCTCTCTCTCTATATATATATATATATATATATATATATATATACACACACACACATGGGTGTTAATGTCCTGACGTTGTCTGTGTTTGTCGTGTGTTTGCATGTATGTATGTGGGCACAGCAGAAGAGTGAACTGCAGTGTGACACTACAAAGCCCTGATTGTTTATCACTAAACTGTGGAAGGAAACTTTCTCTTTTAGTCTTTCACTTCAGAGTCGTTTCGCTTATTTATTTTTGGAGGAATAACTTGTTTTTCTTCATTGTGTAGAAGCATGGCTAGAAGGAAAAAGATTATGTTGATGTGGAAACAGTTTACTGCCCTCATACATGGTTGTGTACACATCTGTCATAACTTGGCCCGCTGGTCACTGTTAATATGGAGGCTGTGGTTGTGTATACAAACAAATAAGAAGTGTAATTTTTTTTCCCAATGTGGAATATTAAGCATTTTTACACAAGACACACACATGAATATATCATAGGGGTTGGCAGGATGTTACCATTTTCATGATTAATGACCTCAGTTTCACCTGTCTCATTTTCACCTTAGTGTACCAAGCCTATGCTCAGTCCTTCTAGAACACTAAACAACTGTGCATTAACTAGTTTTGCCAATTGTCAGTACTTCCTGAATGCTGAACTAATGCATGCATCATTAAAATTACAATTATATTGGCAATAGAGGCTGTTCACCTCAGCATGTGTTTTGGGTAATTTGGTCATGTTCAGGTTTCATTTGATCACATATAAAGCCAAGTGTAAGCACAATCAGTCAAACCACATCAGGAGGTGGTCAGAGATGGATCTGAACCACAGTCAACATAAATCAAAATGGAGTGTGTACATTCATTCACAATTACATAAGCAGAAATGTATCAGTTGTGTATTGTTGCAATTACAGCAGCTACAAGACAAAGTCTTTTCCAGATATGCAATCAACCGCCGCACTGATTACACCACTGATGTTGCACAGATATAGCAGCTCTCAGAGAAATAGATTATATACAGTATAAAGTACATTATATAGTTTTATATTGCCTCTTCAGATGGGATAGGGGAGCTAAAAAGTGTCTTGTTGGATGTTGATGAAGACTTGTTTTCTTATCAGTCGATAAGAAACCAACATGTTATTTGCCCGAGAAAATTGTTTCTGAACCTTGGTAATATGGGTGTTATTGAAAATATAGAATATTGTGATGTTATGTCTTATGATACTGTATCGATTCTTAAAAGAACAATATCGAAGATTGGTGCAGACAGTGGTCCATTTTGTGTTGTGTTTAAACCCCCAACCGGTAGATGGCAGTGTTCGTCACCATACTCTTAAACTCCAGCGTAAACAAATAGCGTCAAGACGCACCACTTACATTCATTAGGGCACAGGCCACAGGCATTAGCTAACCTCTGTATTATGATATGAATCACATCGCCAGTTTCTTGCCAATACACAGCTCAGCTAACATATTAGCTAGAGTCTAGCTTACATGCTGAATCTGCATTCCCAGGCTTGTCCTTCAAAATGTATTTACATTCAGTTACTTAGGTTTCAGAAGTACACTCATCAAAGGAAAAACGTAGTCGCACCCAGAAGAAATCAACCGACAGGAATGAATCATGAGACATGCGATTGATCCAATTTTTTCCCCATGGGCTCGCATTTGACATAAGCTAGGACGGCCCTTATCGCTGTACCTGACTGACTACAATGTCCGTTATAATGACTGCTCTTAACGCCACGTCAACATTGTCAAAGATCAACGACCAACAAATCTGTGTGTGGAGGCACCATGGTCAGCATCAAGATGAACATTTTGTTGTCATGTGTCACATGTCCAGAAGGCCTGGTGTCAGTCCACCTCCACCCCTACAGCAAAATCTGCAGTAACTGTGTGAGAATATTCAAGCTGCATGGGGTGGATTATCACAGGACACCATTAGGAACCTCTAGAACTCGACAGCATCCTGAGAGACACCACTTCTGTATGTGTAGCTCAGTAAATATTGCCCATATCAGTCTAAATCCATCATTTATTATACATGTTAACCTTTATTTTACCTTCTGAATAGCATTGCAGTTCGACACTTTGTGTTCTTGTGATGAAACGTAACAGATACCCAGATAGAGTGTTTGAATACTGGTGCCTCAACTTGTTGACCCTGGAAACTGTGCAAATACCAAGTTTACGGTAGGTTGCTGGAAGTCAAAGCTGATGTGCTTTTTGTAGAGTAAGGTAAAATTAAATTACAAGCAATCACTTAGGTGTAGCATTTTAGTTAGAGGTGTAATGCAACTCAAGTATCTTATTTATTTTCATCTTTACTTTTCATTTGTAGCCAAAGTTGGTTTTTGGTTAGAGTGAATGAGTGAAATGAATTATTTGCTAACTTATTTATTTATTGATTGATTGATTGATTGTAAAAATCCTAGGTGCTCAGTAATGACATTTTAAAATGCTGTGGTGACCATATTTTGACCCTACACTTACAGAGTTGGAATAAATAGCATGAAATTATGGCCTGAGCTGAGCTAAACTGATATGGTAAACGATGGTGAAGCGCTACGGAACTCATAAGTATACAGTTATTGTTACAGCAACAAACTAATAAAGTATTTGTACAGAAAATCTGAAGTAGAGCCAAGTTGAGTATCATGTGTGAAAAGTGAGATGTGAGTAATGTGAGAGAAGGTGGAGTGGTCGAGACCTTGAAGTTTTCAGATTTAAGTCTGCAAGCCACACCAGTTCTCTTTCTTCCTTTTTTGGCTTGCAGTGGAAGGCAAGGGCACGGAGCACGGGCACTGTTATATGAACAGTGTTATAGGCTGGTGTTAGAAGCATGCAATTTCCATGAACAACTTTAGGTTTTTGATTTGTTGCTGTGCGTGACGAGCACACATTGAGTCCGTGCTCATGTTTGAATTATGAAGTCCGTACCACAGCCGGTTTAATTCTTCTCTCTAGAATTTCCCTGTTTAGCCTTACTGGAATTCTAACGTGACCAGAAACAAACTGGCAAACGTAAATAGTGAGGCGTCTTGGCAGCTCGCGCTGGGTTTTCAGGAAGGAGTGCAGATATCAAGATCAGTCAATCTGTACATAAAAACACACGTTAATGCACGTTATAAACAGCCTCACCGAGAGCCTGTAAACAGCAACCCGTGTATAGTAACTCGGAGAACTCTCACAGATTAACACCCAAATTAACCAGCCACCAAAGTTTTCTTTCCTTCTTTTCATTTCCTCTCACTCGCTCAGAAGGACACATGTGTGCACACACACTCACGCAGGGTGTTTGGTGGTACACTGGGGTGATTAGGAGAATCAGCAGGCCTTGCAGGAAGGAGAGTAAGGGAGAGAGAGAGAGAGAGAGAGAAAGGAGGGAAAGAAGCACCTCTTATCTCAGGCAATTAATCAGGGAGACTCATATTGCGGGACAATTATTCAAAGCTTATTCTTGAATAACTTACAGGCGGAAGCCTCTGGAAGTTTTTTTTTCCCCCCTTCCCTTTTCCCTCCATCCCCCCGGACGTGAAGGTCATGAGAGCAGAGAGAGACACTGGGGCTGCGGGGGAACATGTGTGCGCGTGCATGCGTGTGTGTATTTGTGCATTTGTGTGTCTGTGTGTGGTGCAGCAGGCAAGGTCAAAGTCACCCCAAAGTCTACCCGTTTTTCCCCACTTCCCTTCCTTTTTCCCTTCATTTCTCCTTTCATCTGAGAACACAGAGCCCTCAGTGTGGTTTTATCTTTGGTGAGGATGAATGTACTTCAGCATGTACATTTCTGCTAAAAAAGTTCTGTATTTATCTCTGTCTGTGGAGAATCCTGTGGGGCCTGTGTGCCTGTGTTTGATACATTTAGTTTGTGGTAAAATCAGAGACGATCAGGACAAACCCATAGTTGGGGCTGAACAATTTCAGCATAATATTTAGTTGTGATTTTTGTAACCAGTATTACAGTTACAGTTTAAATACGCTTATTTTCTATGAAACTGAGATAAAACTTATACAACTTACGTTCTATAAAAAGAGAACTGAGGCTCGATCTCCGAAGTTGCTATATATATATATACACACACACACACACTCATCATCAAAAATATAGTTGCACCTAGAAAGGAAGTGTGTGTCGGATTGCAGTGCTACTTGGAACGTTGACAAGGACCAATAAATGATGATAAATTTAGACTGATATGGGCAATATTTATTGAGCTACACATACAGAAGTAGTGTCTCTCAGTGTGGCGTCAAGCCGCCATCTTTGCTAATGCAACATGCCAGACATTCTGGCATGGAGTTGTAGAGGTTCCTAATGGTGTCCTGTGATAGTCCATCCCATGCAGCTTGAATATTCTCACACAGTTCCTGCAGATTGTACGGTAGGAGTGGCAGTAGAGTGACAACAAACTGTTCATCTTGGCGCCTCCACACACAGATTCGTTGGTCGACTCCACCAAGACAAAAGTGGCACTCATCACTAAAGATGACCCACTGCCATTCTGTGCCGCTCCATGTCAGTCTGACACGAAACCCTTGCAGTCTTTGGTGACGCTGACGTGGTGTTAAGAGCAGTCGTCGTAGCGATCTGCAGGCGTGTAGTCCTGCATTGTGCAGCCGTCTGCCAATGGTGCTGGCACTAAAGGGATGACTCATGGAGGGCATCACTGCTCACTGAATGTGCGCAGTCGTGATTATTGGGTCAGTAAGGTACAGCGATAAGGCTCGTCATTGCCTGTGTCACATATGCAGCTGAGGGCAGAACTTGACTCATTTACATGTCTCCCAATGTCAAACCTACCCACCAGCCACCAAGTTTCATTTCTATGTATATATATATATGTATATGTATGTATGTATGTATGTATGTATGCGTATATATATATATATATATATGTATGTATGTATGTATGTGTGTGTATGTATGTATGTATGTGTGTATGTATGTATGTGTATATATATATATATATATATGTATATGTGTGTGTGTGTGTGTGTGTGTCTTAAACTCACTCTTTCTCTCATACTCTCTCACACTCTCACACTCTCCCTTTCTCTTAAACTCACACACACTCACACACACACGCACAATGGTTGCTAGTTTGATGTGTCTTTCATGTCTCTGACTATTGTTATTAGTGTATTAAATGTGTTTGTTACTGCATATCCACTTTCTGTTGCTGTTCAGACAGATCTAAAGCAGCGATGCCTCTGAATATAGATATATTTAATTTACCAGGCTAGGAAAGTAGCATTGTAAAATTACACTCATTGATTTTGTAATCTCTTCTAGCAGTTTCAGATAATTGTAAGATTGGGCTGATGCGTTGCTTTTTGAGTCTGCTGTTAAAGCTGCATGTGAAAGCGAATTAGCAGCTTAATCCACTTAAAAACATTAAAAATTGGATTTGTTAAATTCCAAAAACCTGGTTTAAACCTGATTTAGTGTAATGAAGGATTGATTAGATATAATATGTATTATACAGTAGCTTTAGATATCAGACTTCCTGGATTGTTAATTCATTTTTTGATCAAATAATAAAATGTAGCACTGTTTAATGGGAGAACCCTCACCTTAAAAGTACTTTTTGTCAGCAAATTACCACCATGTGTAGTGTATAGCACCAGTTCAGTGCCACTCCTCTTCCCCTTTGCTGGGGCCGAATCTCAAAGTGCTTAGTGCACTATGTAGGAATGTAAATACTGGCTCCTGCATCCTAACAGTACATACTATGGCTAAAAAAAAAGCCATTAGGGATTCAGCCACATGCATGCTCGACAAATGGTGCACTGTTAGTCAGTAGGTCTTCTAAACTTGCATAGAGCACCATTTGGGGAGTACAGAGCTGTTTGAAACTCAGCCTGGGTGTGTACTACTTCTGAATGGACCAAGGACGTTCTTTAGACGTTATATTGCGGTTTTACAGTGAATCATATTGTAAGTACATTAGTTAAAGCCTGTGATATTAGTGATACAGTGGTTAGCATGTTTGCTGTGTTTTAGCCTGTTAGCTAGTTGATCAGCCAGATTAATAAAATAAGTTAATCAGCCCATCAGATTAATCAAAAACGAGTTCTTACCTCAGGAGAGACTTGGTGGTCCATGTGAGCAGCATTAGAGCCAAAGATTATACCATTAACTGCACAAGGATTTTTAGTGACTTGGCGCAGTAATGGAGAGTTCGGTTGTTGTCATTTTATACATATATTTTAATTTAATTGTTTTTTTTTTTTTGTTGGTTTGTGTGTTTATTTGTTTGCTTGTTACAGGTTGCATGAACCAACACACAAAACCGCAAACAAGAAGCCATATATATGCATAGGCACCCAAAGCTGTGCTCTCAGATGTTGGTAATTGTGGCTGTGTGGAGCTGGAACATTAAAAGGCTCTTATCTCTTCTCGTTTAGACCTGTGATTCTGCCGCTCATTGATTGGAGCCCCAATAAACGACCTGGCTTTAATTGCACCGAGCCTTAATCCAAGCTCCTCACATGTAATATAGCGGCGAAAGGGAGGTGAACTGAGAGAGATTTTAATGGAAGTGATATGAATTTGTCTCAAATAAGGCCATAAATATCTGTTCTGCTTCTGTTCACTTAACCACACACTGAGTCTGTGTGTCTGCGTGAGAGAGAGAGAGAGAGGATAGAGCCATAGAGGACCAGAGAGCCAGTCAATTTTGTGAGCCATTGGATTTGGCTAAAATGACACTTCTTCTCCAATTTCGTTCATTCGTGTTCTCTCTTTCCCCCTCTCTCTTTCTCTCTCTCTCTCTTATCTCTCCGTTTTAATTACTTCCCAACGTGCGTCTAAGCTTGTTTTCATTGCTACGTGCCATTTTTGGCTCCGCAGCTTTCTCTCGTTATCACGGCCTGTCTGTACTCTTTCTCGCGTTTGTAAATGACACAATCAATTACAACTCGAGCTGTGTGTGTGTGCGCGTGTGTGTGTGCGCGTGTGTGTGTGCGCGTGTGTGTGGTGCTTTCTTCTGCGCAGCCAAATTTAAAGAAAGCTGTTCTGATGTGTGATATAAGGATGAAAGAGTAGTTGGTGTGAATGGAGGCAGCTCAGTGTCTTACACTGTCTGATAACAGGACGTACACACAGACACACCTGTTTCTTCCTTCTCTTCCACCACTGTTTCTCAGCTCCTTTCACCATCCTTAACTTCTCTTCCACTCTTCCTGCTTTTTTCCTTTACATTCTCCCACTTTTCTTTCTCTTCTTTGTTTCTTTATCTCCTCTCTCTGCTTTTCTCTCTTCTTTCTCTCCTCTCTCCCCACTTTCTTTTTCTCTTCTCAGCTTTCTCCTCTCTCTGCTTTTCTCTCATCGTGACTCTCCTCTCCCTGTTTTCTTTCTCTTCTTAGCTCTTTCTCCTCTCTCTCTGCTTTTCTGTCTTCTTAGCTCTCTCCTCTCTCCCTTCTTTTCTCTCTCTTCTCTTCTCTCTCTTCTCTACCTGCTTTTCTCTTTCTCTTCTTAGCCCGTTCTCCTATCCAGCTGCTTTTCCCTTTCTCTTCCTCTCTCATGCGTTCTATC
>CM067474.1:14553152-14573399 GCA_034552555.1 Semaprochilodus insignis | reverse complement strand
TCTCTCTCTCTCTCTCTCTCTCGTGAGTCATTAGTGTCTCCCACATTATGTTTATGAGAGAGATACTCAGAGAAGCAGGAAAAGGAGGAATAGAGCCATAAAATGCAAATATCGCCCGCACTCCTCCCTGCCTTTTTATTTTTTTAAACAAATTAAATGTCAGCATTGTGAAATATTGTCAGTTTCATTTGCACTGAGGAGGGGATGACAAATCCATATTCTTCCTTTAAATAAAAATTCTTATTACGGCACGGTGGCGGCAGCGGCGGGGTAATCACGGCTCCACAAAGCGCGCGGTGATTAACGATAGCAATTTATTGTGTGAGGGAGGCTTCTTGCGGAGAGAGTGCGAGGAGGAGCAGAGACATCATCTTTATCATAATTCATATCATAAATAACCGGGCTCGGCCAATCAGAGAGGGGCCGACGTGTCATTCCCCAAATAACCTTTGATAACTATTACCATAGCAGTCGGCAACGGAAGAAAAAGCCCAAAGTCACAATGTTATCTTATCCCCATTCGCCGCCTATAGAATACAACAGTATTACCATATAGATTACACTATTTATAATGGAGGGTGTCAGAGGAGAATGCCTGCGCTGCCTGTCCTCCGTTGTGGCTCTAAGGGGGCAGGAGGCTGTCACACGGCCGCTTAACCAGTATCACAGCAACCGTGGCATGCAGCTGGAGTGTGTGCGTGTGTGTGTGTTTGTGGGAGTGGAGGGGAAATATTAGAAAAGTGTGATCTTGCTTGTGATTACTCATACAATATGTTGTCCCATCTATAGTGGTTCATATTCTGTATATACACTTACTGTCAAGAATAGTTACACAAATGTAGCACCTAGAAGGATCCAACCGACAGGAATGAAACTTGGTGGGTAGGTTCACCTCACCCGTACATGTGGCATAAGCAGGGATGCATCTCATCTCTGTACCTGACTGACCCAACAGCCATGATTGTGGACATTCGGCGAGCAGTGATGTCCTCCATGAGTCATCCAGTTAGTGCCAGCACCATTGGCAGACGGCTGCAGGACGCAGGACTACATGCACGCAAACTGTTACGATGACCGCCTTTAAGACCACGTCAGCTTCACCAAAGACTGCAATGCTGTCGTGCCAGACTGTCATGAAAATGGCAGCGGGTCATCTTCAGTGACAAGTTCCGCTTTTGTCTGGCTGAAGACGACCAAAGAATCTGTGTGTGGAGGCACCGTGGTCAGCACCAAGATGAACAGTTTGTTGTTGGACGTCACCCGTACAGAAGGTCTGGTGTCACTCCACCTCCACCCCTACTGCAAAATCTGCAGTAACTGCGTGAAAATATTCAAGCTGCATGGGATGGATTATTGCAGGATTATTGCAACTGGTTGTGTTTTCTTTTTTTTTCTCATGGGAGAACAAAACGAGAGACCCGAGTGTTAATCATGTACAATCACACAGTGAAATGAAACAGTGTTCCTCCAGGACCGTGGTGCAACACAAAAAACAAGACAATATACCCCCTGCAGACACTAGAGTGCAATAAATACAATAGACAAACAATTAATACAAAAACGGGATACAGGACTGATTCAGTACACAGTACTGACGATATGTAGAGATGTGCAAAGAAGGATGTAATTAGCAGACTTATTAGCAGATAGCCTAGCATATATAAACATAGCAGTCACTGAGGTAGCAACCAGAACAACATTCACAGAATATAGTGTTTGTTTGATACGGAATTCTAGCCAGTCGATAGCATGTCTCAACGCGTCAAACCTAGTTTCATTCCTGCCATTTGATTCCTTCTGGGTGCAACTATTTTTCAGCTGTGTTTTGCCACTGAGTGCATTTACTGTGTTTAAACACAGCATCTCAGTCATAATCCAGAGTTGCAAGAAGCAGGGAGCGCAATGGTGTCATTTGTTATGTAGGTGTGTATCTATGTGTCCTTCAGTTCAGTCCCTGAGAACGGAGGAATCTGATGGCTTGTGGAAAGAAACTGTTGCCCAGTAGGGCTGTAAGGGCCCGAATGCTAAGGTACCTTCTTCCAGTTGGCAGAAAAGAGAAGTCTTGTGAGGGGGGATGTGTAGAGTCATCTACAAAGCTGGTGGCATTTTGGATTCAGTGTGGCGTAAATGTCTGTGATGGAGAGAAGAGAGCCACAAATGATCATTCAGAAGGATTCTCTCGACAATATCCCTGTATAATGTGGTAAGGGTGGTTGATGGAAGGTGAGCTTTCTTTGACTTCCACAGGAAATGCAGATGCTTCTGGGCTTTCTTGGCTATGAAGTTGGTGTTTGGTGTCCAAGTAAGGTTCTCGGCTAGGTGAACACCAAGACACTTGCTGCTTGCAACAATCTCCACAGTTAATTAAAGAAAACTGTGTGCACGAATAAAAGAAAACGAGAGAATGAATTATTAATGATCGGAATGAACTGCAAAACGTACCTCTAATTATTATTTTTTATTTTTACCCCTCATCCTCCAGGGCTCCGTAGGAAAATAAAAAAGCCAGACAGGAAAAATATTGATGCTTTTAAACTTTGGTGTTGGTGAAGACTTTAGTGGAGGAAAGGAAACAAACACATGGATCCTGTTCCAAATCATGCCTCACCATTCACTTGGATTACCAAACCAAAGCTCTCTTACTTTGGACCAATTATGAGAAGAGCTGATTCATTCAGACTATGATATAGAACAGTTGAAGGTAAAATAGGACGAGGGCGACTAGAAACAAGATGGACGGATACAGTCTATAGAATTAAGAACCAGCCATTCAGGAGGCGTATAACGCAAACGGAGAACAGTACGTGCCGGAGGAACAGAACGCTATTTGTTTGTTCGCCAGCCATCAGAATATATTCATGTGCGTATGTGTGCGTTGTTCTCCTTGTTGTTGTGCCATGTAATCAGGTGTGAATGATTCTGATCTGCCGCTCTGATATCTTACCTCTGTTCCACTTAATATTGCTCTCCTCTTGTAAGCCTCTCTCTGTTCTGTCTAACTCTAGCTCCCCTTCACCTCCCTCTCTCTTTCCATGTATACAGTAAATAGTGCAACGATTCATTAGCTGAATCATTGCATCGATTACAATTTCCCGCCCACGTTGGCCCTCTGGGGGCAGTATCACTTTTAATTGCTCTTGCTTTGGCCCTGAATCAGTTTTAAATGGTTAGGATTAAATGAATCACCTTTTTTCCATGACAAGCACACCAGAATTAAATTGTGTTCAGAGAACTGCAAGTACAATATGCAGGTTTAGAGAACCACCAGCTCAATATGCTGCTCAACAGAAAAAGGTCTTTGTGCAGCTTCTACTCACTTGTGATCTCTTTTTACTTTTTTTTTTTTTCGAGGTTAAGACAGTTAAGAATCACAACATTTGAGCAGACACATGCCTACACCTACAGCACTGTATAGTTCCAAAAAAGGATATCAATATAGAAGTTAAAGAGCAGTTTAGTTGCTATAGAGAAAACAGATTTTCTATCATAGAGAAGAACAATTCACCATGTAAAGAGCTATTTATGGATTAATTATGAAACCCTTTTATGAACCCCAATTTTAAGGGTGATATAAACCTGAATCATGATACATAACACATTTACTGTCATTGTCATTATATAGGTCAGAGCGTGCCCATTTCAATTTGGCACCTTTTTTTAAATGAATAGCTGGCAAATATTTTGACTTATAAGGAATTTTAAAAAATGAAATAAAGTTGCCTTTTATTTCTGTTGGTTTAGTGAACATACAACTGGTTGATCTATGAAGCACTAACTTTTATCTTTTTGTCCAGAAGGTTTCTGTATATAGTGCCACTGAGATGTTGTCATTTCATTTCAATTATCAACTGGTTTTGTACAGATATTCTATTCGGTTCTCATCACTCTCTTAAACGTATCAAAGGATCACAAATTACACATGCTTCACTTCAATTTGGGTAAAATGTGAATTTCTGTAACATGGCTCGTTTTCTGTCTCTTTGTCTTAGATGAAGAGGAGGAAGAGCAGGTTCCTACAGACATGGGTACATCTGCTGAGGCCATGCAAGTGTCTCTGGGCGAGGAAGAGGACGGTGAGGATGAAGAAAATGATGAGAACTGGCTGGGTCAGCGCAGGTCAGATAGCCCCAGACCCGAGGGTCTTTTGCCTGCAGCTAAGAGGCCTCGTTTGGGCGTCAAACCCGGCTCCAGTCCTGAATGGAGCTTCGAACCGAGGGAACCTCTCAGCTCACTTAACGCACAGCACATGCCTCACTCTCCTTCGCCACCGCTTTCCATCGAACCGCCCCGGCCCACTGTGGCGCCTCCAACGCCAGGCCACAAGCCCAAAATCCCCTCGCTCTCTCCAGCCCGCCAGAAGAACAAATCACCCAAAAGAGGGGGCGGCTCCGCCTCTTCTGGCATATCTACCCGGCCTCTGGCTTTGACTCCACCCAAGAGCGCTCAGAAGGCAGGGAAAAGGTCACCTGGGCGACCCCGAAGCCCTCGGAGCCCCCGACCGGGACCAGCCAACTTGGTGCCAGGCCAGTTTGGGAGGGGCTGGGCTGGGCCTCATGCAGAAGAGGTTCCTAATGATGGCCAGTTCAAAGGTCACGACGCTAAAGAAGAGTCTATTGAGGATTCCATCGCTGCAGTGATAGAACGAGCGCGGAACGACGAAGTAGACCCAGTTGACCCGTTTGCATATGATTCGGGCTCAGACAGCGACGGACTTCCAAGCCCCCCGAAAATTGGACCCAAACACGTGCAAGGCCTCAACACACCCAAACAGCCACTTGTTCCTTGCAAACCCACTCACATTCTCGGTGCTAAACAGCTAGCTACACCACTAGCGCCTCCGTTAGCCACCCCGAACCGCTGGACTTTGGACGACTCTATAGATGAGGTCATCCGAAAGGCCAATCAGAGTCAACCCATGGTTTCCCAGTCACCATCAGAGCCTCCGTACTTCTCCTCGCCCTCCGAATCCCCTCCAACGCCGCAACCCCCGCTAAAACCGCTCCAGGAGCGCAAAGATCCGACTGCTACTCCTACCCTCCTGAAGAAGAAGCTTAAGAAGGATATCAAGACCAAACTGAAGAAAAAGGACAAGGAGCGACTAAAGGACAAGGGCAAAGACAAGGGCAAAAACAAGGAGAAAAACAAGGAGAAGAAGAGAGAGAAGGAGCGAACCGGGCAGACAGAGGAGAACAAGATGCCCTGGCCTGAGTTATCACTAGGCACGGACGAAAGGAGAGAAAACGCCGGCGGCGGCAAGAAGGAGAAGGACAAACACAAAGACAAGAAGAAAGATAAAGAGAAGAGCAAAAAGGACAAAGAGAAACGAGACAAGGGCAAGGAGCGAGGGAAGGAGGAGAGGAAGTTATCTGTAGGGGCCAAAGAAACCTCTGTTGGAGCCCCCGCTGCATCACTTCCTCTCTTCAGCCCTTCTTCATGCCTGCGTGTCCCCTCAATGCTTCCTCCTCTGCAACCGATCCTACCCGAAAAACTGTTTCACCCCAAGGAGACCAAGATCAAGGAGAAGGACAAGAAGAAGGAAAAGAAGGAGAAGAAGAAGAAGAAGGACAAGGAGAAGGAACGCGAAAAGGAGCGGGAGAAAGACAGGGAGAAAGAGCGGGCCCGTGAGAAAGAGAGGGACAAAGAGGAGAAGAAGAAGGACAAGGAGAAGGAGAAGAAGGAAAAAGCAAAAGAAAAGGAAAAAGAGAAGCCTAAACTGGAGAAGCCAGCTGTAACGGTAAGACCTGGATGGCTACATGTTAAACCCCAGGTCACAAAGTCTGTGACCAGAGTGTTGATCATGGGTAGGGCAGCCAAAAGGGCCTGTGGTGAATTCTTCCATTACACACTGCAACAGTTTGCATAAAGCATTTATAAAAGCTTCCATTTTATAAGACACACAAGTGCTGGAGCTGCACAATATCAGAGAAAATACCATAGTTACCTGTTACTTCTACTTACACATCCTATTAATTTATTTCTGAAAGGTTAGAAATGACCTTTTCCCACAGAATTTTCTCAGCTTGGATTGATGAGCAAAGAAGGAGTAATCCATGAATAAATATAATAAAATAACAGTAAACAGTTTTATTTGATGAGTACTTCTCATGCACGTAACATCTTAAAGTGCTTTACAATCAGATAGTAAAGTTGAGAAATAAAAGCAGTACAGTATGTGTTAAATATGGAATTAAATCGTTTAATCAAATAGTAAACTCAGTAGTTTTTGAACACAAAGTCTTAAATTTCAGCATTTAAGGTCATAAAAGGTCTGAAAATGTCTGTTTTCTTATTAAAGCAACACCTAAAACTAGGTTTAAAAAAGGAGAATATTAAACTAATTTAGAAGACAAACTGACCCATGATTAAGGGCTAGAGGCAACAGAGGCTTTAAATAAACACGCTACAAGTTGCACAAGGATTGCGCAGTCTTGAAGCGTATAACCATAAATTAAATGACTAGAACCGATATTCATAAACATATGTGACAATATGATGTACGAGCTGTTGTATAGTGGCACTTTTGTTGTTATTTTTGTGTTATTTTTCCTTTGTTGGGGTATTAAAAAGGTATTAAGAACTTACATTAAAGTGAAGTATAGTATATAAGTATTTCAGCTGTTTTGTAGTAATGTGCTTAATGCATATTTGCATATCGTAGCTTTTCTATGATATCCGTATTGCAATGATATTTGTATTGTAATGATTGGAGGTGAGCGATATGGCAAAAGTATAATGTTGCGATAGGGACATCTGTTTTTCTAGACATCTGATCAGCTGGAACCAAGAAAAAGGAACCCGTAGTGCTACATTTTCAAACATACTAGCAAAACGATGTACATTGTTTTTATTGAATATGTGTAGTGCTATGTTGCACTAAATCTAGTTCAACAGGACTAACATTTATGTTGCAACGTGAAGTCAGTCAGTGTTCTACAAGTGCAGCCATAACCAGTACAATCACTGAGGTGATCCTGTGTGGTGCTTGAGGCCATAGACCCAGTCAGACCCTGTGTGTGTGTGTGTGTGTGTGTGTGTGTGTGTGTGTGTGTGTGTGTGTCTGTGTGTGGAGACGGTGTGTGTGTACTTTTAAAGATCACAGGTAGATTACAGAATGACATTTACATTTTTCATCTTTGACGTTGAGTTCTTCCCTTGAATCCTGCTGCTTCCCTCATACGGACAAACACGAGCACAAACGCGTGTGCACACGTACACTCGTAGACACACACACACACACACACACACACACACACACACACACACACACACAGCTGTCAATCTGTGTGCAAATCAAACAAGGGATAATACTCACACCTCAGAGCCTCTGTTTACCCAATCCACAGACCATTTTAGTGTGTGTGTCTTTGTGTGAGTCAACGATAGAGAAAGATTGTGTTAATTCCTCTTCAGCAAACTCGTCCTCTAATGTCTTTTCACAATCCAGCACGGCAGATAATGGATGTACATCACACAAGATCTTTCAGGATTGATTTACACGGCTAAGTGCAGAATTCTTCTTTCTCTCGCTCTCTCTCTTTTTCTCCCTCAATAATTCACCCTTCTCTGTGACCCCCTCTCTTTCTCTCCCTCTCCTTTTTTCCTTCCTCCCCTCTCATGCTGCCACTGCTAGATGGGATACAGAAAGAGATTTTTTTTTCTATCTCTCTCTCTCTCTCCTGCTCTTTCTCCTCTGCTTAAATCTCTTGATCACTTTAATTTTTTGCAAGGCTGCTTTGCTGGCGTCCTGGATGAAGAAGAAGGAGTGAGAGAAAAGAGAGAGCGGCAGGGAAGAGAAAAGAAGGAGTGTTGAGTTAGGGGCGGTTTATCAGTAGCTGCCCTGAGGTATGTGTGGAAAGGACTTAAATCCGCAGAGATTAGCAGAAAAATGCCGTCCGTAGCAGTAAGGGGCTTACGCCACTGGTTGTATTAGTTCAGGTGAAAAGAGTATTGCGTTTACATAAAAACTGGACAAATCCAGGCACAATGCCTCCGCCGTGGGGCCACACAGGAAGTCCGCTATCTCTAGACCTCCACCTCGCTGCGTCCAGAGCAGCTTTCGGACAACCACCTTCTACTACTACTGCTGCAAAAACACACTGCGTTTCTCCTAGATGGAGATGGAGACGAACGGAGAAAGAGGGAAAGCGGCACAGACACCAGTCCTAAAAATATCAAAATAAAGGAGTGATACCATAGAGGAACCAATTTTGGTTCCTTGAAAAAACTTGGCTCTTTAAGGAACCGTGTCTCTGAATGAGTGCGAGTGGGAAAGTACCGCAAAAGGTTCTTTACATGTTTTGTACATCCAATCCACATCTCAAGTGCCAAGCAAAAATGACTGTAAGTGGTTCTTCTAAGGCATGCCTCGGAAGAACCCCTTTTTAGTACCTTTATTTTTAACATTGCACAATATATCAGTTGTGAATTGTTACAGTAACATTGGCCCTTGCAATAGAGATAGCACCGAACTCAAGGTTAAGGCTGTCACCATCGGTTTTATTACTAATCAAGTATTTGCCCTATTATATCTGCCCTATAATGCTGTTACAATAAGGGCTAACAATAGAAAATCTAACTGAACAGTTGTCAAAGACAAAAAAGATGAAAAATTACTGAAAAAAACAATGATTACACAGGCCTACCACAAAGTGTCACATTCAAAGGTCACAAATAATGTTAATGGTAATTAAAATGAGGAATGCTGATTAAAAATACTATTCAATATATTCAAACAGTTGAAGTGGCTTTAGATCAACAGTGAAAATGTAGTCTATGTGGAACTTTTCCCAGTTTCTCTGAGGAACCATTTAGTCAAGTCAAGTCAAATTTATTTATATAGAACTTTTTACAACAGATGTTGTCACAAAGCAGCTTTGCACAAAATCCAGGTCCAGGGCCCCGATGAGCAAGTCAAAGGCGACAGTGACAAGAAAAACTTCAAGTGGAACCAAGACTCAAAAGGGGAACCCATCCTCCTCAGGCCAACACTGGATACCAGGAGGATAAGGATTTAGAATTATACACAGTATTAAATAGGATGACTGGTGACTGTTAGTGTGAGAGTAACAAAGAGAAACAGTCCTGAAAGTCTACATGAAGCTCAGCCACTGTTACCAGTAAAACCAGTGACCACTGTAAGTAGTTTATCACAGTAAAAAACAACAACCATCAACTGCCGCTGGAAGACTACAATGATAGTCTGTTAGAAGGAATAAGAGAAGTATTCAGTGTTTTTAAAGGCAGAGGAAGAAATGTCTGATTAGTCTGTGATTAAATAGCAGGATCATCCGGTGGGCCTATGGGATGCAGGGGAAGCCCCCTCACAGCACAGGACATGAAGACGCTCCATGGTAGGCAAACTGATGAGCAATGCAGGCAGGCAGTGGTACCCAACCAAAGCAGATGAAGCAGCAGCATCAAAGCGCACAGGATGGGCAGTAGCTCCGCATTAGACCTCACAGCAAAGAAAACATACAGACAGTTAGCTCTGACACAATTGAAAACACTATATGGTGGTACAGAGTGCGGCAGTGACTCCGGCAGCCCTGGCTATTACAGCATAATTAAAAGGTAAAGCCAAAATGTAGCAAAAACATGACAGCTCTGTGAGAAGTCAGCATCCCTCCGCTCCAGGGTCAACAAACAGTCTCTGTTGATACCATGTATCTAGAGGGGGTTCAAGAACATTTGAATTACAGATTTGAAACTGCTTAAAAATATGACATTTCGCCTAATATGAAGAATACAGCAGAGGTCAATGCTAGCATGCTAACTTCATCTATAGCCTTAGCTTTTAAAATGACAATTTTTTGTTCTTTTTTCAGCTTTCTGTGGTTGAGGATGTTTGATTTCATGGCACATACTATAGCCTGCATTCTCTAATCGTTTTATTAGCTTATTTTATGTAGACTGTTTTTATTTGTTGTTAGCTCTGTTTCCCTTTCAGTTTTTGCCTCTATTTTGGTTTGATTTGTATGACGTTAGACCTCTTAAGTCTAAATTTAGAACACAAGAAGTCTAATAACACTGAATTGAAAATCTGCATATTTACCATGCTAACTACCAACTAATCACTGATTCATGGAGAAGTTTATTTTATTTGACTTATTTTTTATTTTTTAATCAGGACAGCTTCTCTTGCATTGTATAAATAAGTACACAAACAGACCATTAAGTATTTTATAGTGGGCTTTGAGCTTCCTGATCAGTTCTTACACAGAATCACAGCATTTCTTTGGATGTTCGGATAAATCAGAAGCATTCATTTGATCCAACACACACAGATTCAGTTGGTTAAAAATACTTTAAACTGGTCTTTAAGCATTTTCTCTGTAAGCATTCACCAGTCTAGTTTAAACAAATCGAACAAGTCAGCTGTATGAATCGGTGTGATCGCAACATGGTATTTTGTCCATATCTTGCAGCTGTAATGCAGAGCATTCACGCTGGAGAGAGACCAAAGCAGGGAGAAAGACAGAGAGAGTGCAAGAGGGCCAGGAAGAGAGAGAGTAGAGAGATGAATGTGCTTCAGAAGAGCTTGTGGAATGGCCATCGTCTGTTCGCCTTATCTAGATCATTAACTTCAAGCCACAATCACGAGTTTCAGACAACAAAGTGGTGCGCCTGGCGATTCAGTCTCTAAAACACTACAGAAAGACACTGAGAGTTTGTTTCCTTCCTAAAAGAGATAAACACATCTCTGCATGCAAGGAACTGTGTCAGAAATATCCAGATGTAAATGTCCTGCATATTGCAAGAGTGAAATGTTCACTGAGGAACATACGCTGTGCTAATGAAACCGTTTCAAGTTCAGAAATCTAGGAATCTTGCCAGTTGGTTCTGAACAAAACACCATCACAAATTCCTCATGATGACCTGAGATGCCTTTTTTGATGTTCACCTCCAAAAATATGTTTTAGTTTCCAAAATCCCCTTTGCTTTTTTTTTTTATCTGTTGATCTTCACTGTCAAATGAACGCATTTCCTGTATTGTATACATATATATCATATTTCCAATATTACTTACATATATCAATGGATGACGTGAGAAAATGCAGTTGTTGTCACCATAATTTGGTGTCTAACAGAGAATGACTGATAAACAAGTGTAGTGCTGTGCAGTATGTGAAACGTTAAGAATGGGGTACAAGTCACCGTTTTGTGCCATTACATGTGCAATATGTTCATTTTTCAGTTAATCCCACCAGGTAAAAACTAAATATCATAATACTTTTTGTATATTAGCTGGGCAATAAAGTAAAAACATAATATTACAAGACTTTTTCACGATACAAGACATATTATTTTCTAACATGAAACAGACCAAATAGTTGCCACATTTTCAAACAAATATCCAGAGATATAAAAGAAATTAGCTGGATACAGAATTTGTATACAGAATACATCTTCTACAGCACAAATCCCATTAATAATGGTATTTATTTTCTCTTTATGCTTAGAAAGCAAATTGTCACAGATCGTACCGAGCTCTGTTGTAAATCACTAAAGTATCACCGGATATATTTTCATAATATCGTCCAGGCCCTTCTTTCAGTGGAGGGTAAACTTTGGAAGTCCTCTAGAAGGTAACAGTGTCCAGGGACAAGTGGTGGCTTTGTGTAGAGTGTTCTATAGTTTTCTTTGTTTTGACTTGTGAAAATGATTTTTAAAATTTCTTTTCTTTTTTTTTTTTTTGGGGAAAACCTGAGAAGAGTCTCTTCATTCGCTCTAATCTTTACTCTGATTGAACGCTCTTTCTTGACTTCTAAACGGCACAATGAGGACCTTGCGTTAAATTGTATTGTGTTATGCCTCATTATTCTCTTGCATAAAAAAAAAAAAGATTTTCTTTTTGCCATTATCATTTCTTTAGTAACTGGTTCTAAAGAGTGACTCCGGTCGACGGGTCATGCTGGCTACAGAACTTTACATGCATTTAGGAGCCGATTAATCAATTTGTGCACGCCCGTACCTTTTTAAACGTACTTTAGCCAGGTGTGTGTGTGTGTGATCAAATAAAGAGCGGGTGCTTGAATAAGAAGGGCTCATCGCGATACAGTGCAGGTTAAGTAGTGCAGGGCACTTTTGGGGAGAAAGACATTGCGCCCACCTCCTCAACCACTTAAAGACTAATTAACATAAGCAGATAGCACTATCTGAACCTGCCATTGTGGGTGACCCTGAACGTGTGTGCTTACACACACACACACAGGTCTTATCGTGCAGGTACAGGGGCTCAGCTCTTTCCTTTGGGAGGCCGAGAAGTATGTGCGTGTGTGTTAGAGCTTGGTGGAAGTAAAGGAGTGCATGTGTGAAGAATGCATGGTCCCCTAAGGCCCCTCAAAGTGTCAATGCCTTCAAGTGAAAGTGAGCATAGTTATGATCCTGCAGCAATGAATCATTTTACTTATTGGCCCTGCAGGTTGTTCACTCTTTTAGCTTCTTTTCCAATATGTTTATTAATTTATTCCAACCTGTTATGGGAGGGCTACACATTGCAATATAAATAAAACTGAACATTTTTGGACTTGGACTTTGGACCCTTTGCTGTGAGCCACCCTATACCTTCTAAAACATTCTATTTTATGACTACCAAAATAATCATGAAACTACTGAAACTTAATTTAAGTTTTGTTAGTGACAGTTGTAGATGATTTTGAGCATAACTCAAAACACCTCACGAGGACATGACCAGCAAGTACACACATAAAATTGAAATGTGTTTTGCGAAGTTTACTCAAAAAATGTATTTCGGTAGTGACACAAGTTCTTTGGGACACATTTGCTTCAAAACAGTGAGATCTAACACCTCACCATGTGGCCATGAGGGACGGGGATACAGGCCCACTTACTATTCTAAATTTTAGGGGTTAAATTTTGTGTTTTGGTAATGAGATAAAATTAATAATTTATAAATTTTTGATTCCGTTTTTTTGTTTAAAATAAAACTTTTAAACTTGTAAAATTTCTTAGTCTTTAAGCATATCTTTAACTTCTTTAAACTTCACTTTAAATGAAAAAAATAAATAAAAAGTAGTACAAGCGTTATAAGTTGAAATTTAGAGGTTAGGGTTTGGGACAGACATCTCCCAATTTATAGTACTTTGTAAATAGGTCTGTTTGTTTTTACTCATTCAAAATAATTTCTTTTAGCCAACAACATTGTAATATATATAATTTTCCCATATTTTTGTTTAACCATTTCACAGCTGTGCAGGCTGAACTGCTTAATTTAAACTTGGTTAAAATAATGAAAATGCAAATTGTACCCAGAGGAGCATTGTATAAGTTTTTTGTTGAAATTGAAAGTAGCTTTACTGAGTCAGGAGGAAAAAGCACACTAACGTACACTGTGCTTGTGCTGCTGTAAAGCCTGAAATCATTCAAAAGTCAGGTGTTGGGTCGGATTTTGGCAGGAGCCACATGGTACGTCTTTACATGTTAATGTCACACACACAGGCTCAGAAAGAAGGACAGACTCGATGTTCAGGACCCAAATACAACATCGTTATACTGATGACGACAGAACTAGAAAATTCACTCTTATCCTCAGCAGACAAGCCCTTCACCAAGTTTTGACTGAGTTCTCTTTGAATAGTGTTTCAGTCAGATTCATCCACTCGGGGAAGGGGCCTAAGGCACGTTTCCTCCAGAGAGGTCTCCAAATCCAAATATAGCCATTTTATTCATGGTTCCAAATGATCAGTAAACCTACATGCGTCTTCCAAGTTTGAATATGTAATCTTGATAATGGCAAAATGATCAGAAATCTGCATAAATAAGCTTGTGCACTGTTTTGCCTTACACTGTTCTGCGTGTACCTTTTCACTATGAGTGGATTAATTATGTCTTGCTCTCATCACCATGACCGTGAACAAATCTGACTCCAATTTCGCTAGAAAAGAGCGTTTCGTGTCAAATCGTTCTGACTGACTTTGTTTATTTTAGGAATTTAATTATGCAGATTTATTGTTTAAAAATCAGTGGAATTCCATTGTAACAATACCACATCATTTTATTAACCAATATTACAATAGGAAACGTTTACACCGTCCTTTAAACCATAGAAAGCTGGAATCTTGAGCTTGTCCTTTCAGAGTCCTCAGTTAACTTAAGAAGTGGTGCTAATCAAATGAAGCACAAACTGTGGCTGAATCATTTATAGCAGTTTAGAATTGCAGCCCTTGTATAGCCCCAGCAGTGTCACCTGTATATGGAGAGGAACTGGGTTGCCAGTTCTTTTCCACGAGTTTTGCTGAAATGGATATGCACCACTTAGCATTATAATGCCACATAAAGACGACCTGTTTGATGAGATGTGATCTGAAGGGGTGGGAGAGAAGGAGGACTTGTCTTTTGTTGTTGTTGTTGTTGTTATTGTTTGTGTGTGTTGGGGATTTTTTTTGGAGCCACACAGCAGGGTTAGCGTTAGCGCTTGCTCACTAATTCAGCAGCTAACACACCTTCTCACGGTCCTATTCTCTCAGAATGATGCAACCTGCCAGACATTTCCCTCCAATTCTGCTGATGCTCGCTTTCTCTCCTTTCTTTTCTAAAGAAGAAGGGAGAGAGAGAGAGAGAGGGGGAGACAGAGGGAGAGAAAGTGAGAGAGGGAGGGAGGGAGAGAGAGAAGCACTGTCAGAATCAAAGGGGGGGACACAGATAGAGGCAGAGAAGGGGGTAATAGAGAACGATCAACAGAGAAGAAGGGCAGAGCGAGAGAGGTAGACAAGAAGAGAGATCAACTGAAAGGAAGGAGAGAGAAAAATGGGGGAATAGAGAGAGACCAACTCCAAAAGAAGGAGAAAGAGGAAATGAAGGGGGATAGAGAGAGATCAGATAAAATTAAGGAGAGCAAGAGAGAAAGGGAGAATAAGGAAAGATGAACAAAAAAGAAGAGGAGAGACAGAAACAAACAAATGCAGAAAGAAAGGAAGAAAGAAAGAAAAGAAAGCAAGCACTAAAAAAACAATGAGCTGAAGGAGAGATAGGGAAAGAGACAGACAGAAAGGAAGGGTAATACAGAGTGAGAGCGCTGAAAAAGAGAGAGAGCAAAGAGAGAAAGGGATAGACACTAACAGAAAGAAAAGGGAGATGTACAGAGAGAGAAAGAGAAGGAGGAGGAGCTTACAAATCCCACAAAGGGGGTTTTGTAATAAATGCAGCAGAGCGACAATAAAAACAAAAACATTCACAGAGGAGAAGAGACACGTTTCTGTGTTAAACAATTAGCGCAGCAGCTTTATGGCGGATGGAGCGGCGGAGAGAGAAAAGCAGCAGGCGAGCGACGGGCTTCTCTCCGCCACCAACACAAAGAGCTGCTCGCTCGCGCTAAGCCTGAGCAAACCCCCCCAACCACAACCCCAACCCCACCAGAGACACTCTCTACACCCTGCTCCTTCTCTCCCCTGCCAGTATCTCTGTCTCTCCCCCATCTATGTAACCACTTCTATCCTCTGCTATCCATCTATCCCTTCTATTTTGTCTCTTTCCACTGTTTTTTCAGTTTTCTACAGGCCCTTCACACTCATTTTGTTTTCATCTTACTGTTGGGATTGCTATCCATCTCTATACCCCCATGTCTTGGCTGGTCTGGGTTATTGGCAGTGGTGTTATAGGTGTGTGTGTGTTTGTGTGTGTGTGTGTGTGTGTGTGTGTGAGAGAGAGAGAGAGCTGTATTGGATTAGCTGTACTATGTTATGTCCATGTGTACGTGGGTGTTTGAGAGAATGTTTGTCCTTTTCTTCCAGATTGTTTTCTGATATTATTAAATGACACAATACCATACACTAATATCATTCTTGTTTTTTCTTTTTTTTCAACTGTTTCTCGCTTTCTTTCTCTCCCAATCCTTCTGCTGTCCATCTCTTCTTTCTTTCCTTCTACCATTCTTTCTTTCTTTCCTTCTCTCTCCCTCTGCCACTCTTTCTATCCTCTTTTGCATCTTTTCTTTCTCTTTTGCTCTCTACAACCTACTCTTTCTGTCTCTGTCCTCTTTCTCTCTGTTACTCTTTCTCAGGTTGAACCTCCTCCAGTGCCTCAGTCTCCGGTCATTCCCAGACTAACGCTGAGAGTTGGAGCTGGACAGGACAAGATGTAAGACACACACACACACACACACACACACACTGTCTCTCTCTCTCTGTGAAAGGTACTGGGCCGCTCTCTGTGTGGTCAGAGACTGTGTGTCTGCATGCAGGTGTGTGTTTCAGCTTTAGGTCATGTGACTTGTCCCAGATGGCCCGTGTGTGTGTGAGTGCGCACACCACACACACACACACACAAACACATACACACCCCCGTCCTGCCACACACTCCTATCAATAGTCTCAGTGTTCACATCATTTTACCCCCCCCCCCCCCCCCAAACTCTTTAACATACGCACGGGCAACAGGTAAGAGCACAACAATACCAACTGTCCTACTGTGTCATTCAGTATCGGCCTCTCAATTCAGTACGGACAGACCTTGAAAAGGACATTCAGCAGAATAGGACAAATGAAGTACTCAGTGTAATACTCGGTTTAATACTTATTCCATTATATCAAGTATAATAGCAATTAATCAAGGCAGATCACAATGACGGCAGGCCCTCCCATCTCAAAATATGGCTTGTCTGCAAATCGTAGTGCACAGTTTCTATTTATTTGCTATTATAAGTTTAAAATGCAAGAACATTTGCACAAGCAACATTGTGTTTGTTTTTTCCAATTTGTTAAATTCAGCAGATGAACGGTAACTGTACCTGAAATGTGTGGTGAGTTCTATGTAGAGGCTTTGTAAGTTATTTTCACCTGGAAAGCCACAGAATCTGTAATTTGACCAAATGTTTGCATACAGCTGTATGTCACTATGGGTCTAGCTCATGGCTAGTGCATTGTTGTGTACATAATTATATAGAGGAACACTCTTGTAAAATGAAAACAGAAACAATGAGAAGTTAACTTAAAGGAGCAATATGTAAGTTAAGGCAACCCGTTGAGTTTATACTCCAAACACAGTCCCTCCTCCTTAATGTTAGCATTAACAGCTCTTTACTTACCAGTCTACAAGCAGTGTGTCAAGTTTAGCATCAAACTTTATCCCTATACCCCTATATATCTCCAGTGGTGGAAAACAAAATCAGCGTTAACTCTTATTCTATTTCTAATTATATCGCTTCTTTTGTTTGTTGCCAAACGCAGATTCTTGCAGAGAGAGCGTGGCGGCAGTCGCTTCGCAAGAGCTTCAGCCATTATTGCGTTTAGTCCTACTTCCTTTCATTGGCTACCTGTCAATGACCAGGAACAATATGCAAGATGACACAATCAGTTAGTACGATTTTTAGTTTAAAAATCTCAATATCTAAAATATCTTCTAAGTTAGCATGCTAACCAGCTAGTCCCAGCCTGTCCTGTCTTGTAATACCACTTTGAGGTGATAGTCACAGTAACGTCAGGTTTGCTTTTAGTCCCCAAAAGATGAGTGAAGAAGAAACACCTCTACTTTCGGCAAGAATTCATGTTCGAAAACAAAGAACATTAGCAGTAAAACGGATTAGCATTAACGTTACTTTCCACCGCTGGAGAAGGCGAGTACAGAGATGAAGTTTGATTCTAAACTCGCAGAGGAAGGACTGACGAGGAGTAACGAAGGAGGACAAAAAAAAAGAATTTCGCAGATGGTGTCATCCTACCTATTGCTCCTTTAAATGATCTAACTGAGAGCCGGACATTCAACACAACTGACAACAGATTAGAAAACAATGTCTGGGCAGTGCTACGTCTTCATCCTCTCATACTGGTACGATGGCTGAATCATCGCTGCAGTGACTCACTAGGTACAAAGTTATATAAAACAGAACAGGCTGGGGCTAACTGGTTAGCATGCTAACTTGAGTAGATATCTCTGCAACACAATACATATGCGTTATTTCTGCACATTATGTAAATTAATTTTGAAATGTTTAAATTAAAATCTTACAGATTACACATTTAAGGCATATTTCAGTCGCTCCTTATTTTTGCTGTATTAAAAACGTATCAAATTGAAACATCACGGTATCGAATCAAATTCTGAGTTTGGTGAATCTGTACAGCCCTAGCTACAGGGAAGCTCGTGTGTTTAAACATTGCTGCTGTATTTGCTTTGAGTGTGTTTAGACTTTGCTTTAGTGTTCCTCCCTCATCCTCACTCATCCACCACCATGCAAGACAGGAAACATTTGTGTGTGTGATTGCGAGTGTGTGTGACGACAGGAAGGCCTTTATTCTGCGAGTGTGTGAGAGCATGTATTATGTCTCTGATGTCAGTTCGCTCCATTGTGTTCTTTTCTTGCACCTGTACGCTGCTCTCAGAACATAATCAGCTGGCCTTTCAGTGGGTTTGTGTGTGACACTGACTGAGTTTATATGAGAACAAAGCCCTACACATTGTTTATGTTTTAAGGAGCTTGTGTCGGGGAGTGCGCAGGAGCATGTGTGTACCTGGGGAGCATAGCTGATATACCAGACTTTGTGTATACATTAGGGGTTTGAATCACTGATTCAATTCAGGTTGATTGTTATAGGAAATGAATTGGAGATTCTTCAGCGATTCAGTACAATTAGCTTCAGTTTGATTATGTTGGTATGATTCAGAATCATCGAAAGACCAGTGAATAAGTGCATCTATATTTGATTCTGAATCTCAGCGCGTTGCTGTCAAGTTGGTACAGTTTGATTCAGTTTGATTTGATTTGATTCCTTTGGTATGATTCAGAATCACTGAATCACCAAGGTTTCAATACGATTTGGTTTAATAGTATATTTGGTATATAATATAATAGTTGATATTATTTGGTATTTTTTTCGTAATCACTGAATCACCATAAATTCGATATGATTCAGCCTGATTAGATTCAATTAATTTAAAACAATTAATGATTTTAAAGCTACGTTGAACATCTTAATTTGTCTGGAATCACCTTTGGCACAATAAAGTCTAATATTGTCTGGTTATTTATTTATTTATATATATTAAATTCATGCATGTGTTTATGATAATATTGGACACAATTCACCTCTGTTAAGATCAATGCATTTCTGTTATTGTATACGTTGTTGGTGCGTTTGGAGGTGTATTCTGCAAAGCTCTAACAGTGGGTCCATTGATGCACAAGAAAACACGAACGCCTGCGAACTTTGACCTGAGGGAGTCGTGAGGTTATTTCCTGAACAGCCCACACCTCACACGGTCTGAGGATGAGCTGTCATGGAAGTGTGCGTGAGACAGAAAGTGTGTGTGTGCATGTACGCTGGAGGTGTCATTCAGATAAGGCATAAATAATGACCGTGCGTGTGTGTGTAATCGGAACTGGCCGTTTGACACGCCCCTCTCAGGGTCAAAACCACGGAGACCGGGGCTGGCCACTTTCTCTGGCCTTGTCAATCACACCGTTACCCTGCAACAGCGGGGGGTCAATCAGTACCGAGATGAATTTCCATCATTAAAGACAGAAACTGGCAGTAATGTTAAAGTGGTATTACAGTCTATTTCATCCACAATAAACAGGGCTGTGCCTGTGACTTCACTGAGATTTGATTCAGTTGCTAAATGTGATTTAATTTATTTGATGATAAAAATACATGTATGACTGTACAGCAGCTGTTGCAGACAGTTCAGCCCAAGGTTAAGGTTTTTAAAAAAAACATTTCAGTCCGATCTTTGATTCACTTGGTATTTTTAAAAGGGTACTGAATACACAAATTAATGTTAACACTGAAAACTCAGTATTTGAGCTAGGCCCTGAAGAAATGATGTTAGCCATAGCTTATAACTAGATGACTAGCTAACGTTGCTTATTTTTATGTAACTAGCTAACATTATTATTATCTTGTAAGTTCTAAAATAGATAGCTATCCTAGGTATAATTTATAACTTTAGTTATGCTTATCTATATTGCCAGCTAACATTAGTTCTGCTATGCTATATATATGGACAAATACCTGACATTATAAGTTAATAACTAGCTAATGTTTGTCTGGGTTATAACTTTCTAGCTTCTAGAGTATAACTAGGTATCTATCCAACTGGCTAACTGTACTGGTTTTTAAACTTTTATGTTTGATTTAGATATGTATTGATATTTACATTGAATATTGTTTTATTTTGCCAAAAACATGAGCATATATCAATTACATTTATTTATTTATTTATTGTATTTATAATATAGTCAAAATAAAATTCCCATGATATTATTATTATTATTATTATTATTATTATTATTAT
>CM067474.1:14535705-14544661 GCA_034552555.1 Semaprochilodus insignis | reverse complement strand
CCCCCCCCCCCCGCCCGATACACCCTTTCATTGACGATTTTCAACTATGTGCTGACTCGTCAGAATCACATCACTGAAAAAGAGGAAAAAAATAAGTCTGTACTATAATCTGCCTTTTTAATATTGTTGTTCTCATTTATTTACATTGGAAGTGCAGTTTCCTTTTATTATGGATTCAATTAAAAGCTGTTTTTTCCACACTGTGTCATTATTGTGTTCACCAATACTCTATGTACAGGGAGGTGGGAAGGAAAAAGGTAGAAACAAAATCCTATATTGATTTAACAAAGCTGCTTGTCTTGCAACAGTTTTATACCATAGTAGAAAGTATTTATTATTTTATTTATTAAATATTTGGATTAATCGTAAATAGATTCTGAATTTGTTTATAATCTCGAAAAATATAACTGAAATGCAACAAAAAAAATGCAAATATAATTGCACTTGACACAAAATGTCCATAAGTATTTGAGCATCATGCACATACATATTCATGTATAGTAGATTGTGCCTTATAAGGTACAGCAAAATCTCATAAAGTTTATTGTTTATTCTTCTTTTTTTTTTAAATTGTTGCCATTTCTGTAACACCAATTCTCATTACCCCAACATGTCCACTTGTGTGTTTCTTGGGACAGATGTCTATCATTTTATCACTGTCTAATAAGTTTGTGTTACTTTTAACTGCTGAATCTCTTCACTTGTAAATACTGAACAATACTATTATTGCAAAGTATGTGAACCAAAACAAACAAGTCCTGTGGCACAAGTAAACAGAAACAGTCACTGACTGTCACTGTGTTACTGTAGTGAGGTTTAATGGCACCATTCTGCATTTTGCATGTGTTTTAAATATCGGTTGTATCTTAATGTGTTGTGGTAATGAGAATTTGGTCACTTAAATTAGAAATTGTTAGTAAAAATTAATTTAAAACCAACAGGAGGCATTTGGGTTCATGTTTAGTTATTCAGCCAATGTTTGTATATCTCAATAAAGAAATGTTCATTCATCATAAAGTTTTCAGGTTGAGATGGGATATGAAAACCTCCCCTATTTCGTTGTATAATACGAATACGAAAATGTACTTACTGATTACTGGTTTCATTTGAAAATGTAAGCTTCACTCTGAGCTTCACATGGCTGTACAGAGCTCATCAGCCTCCTCCACACATACACTGACTGTTCTGACTTCACGTGAATCGTGAAGAAGCTGCTGCATGTGCGAGACTATGCCAGTTTAACCAAGATGCGTCCCCGGGAAGAAAAAAGAGAGAGGGGGAGTTCGTAAACTTTTCCACGTTGAATTGCAGGGTTTATGCACTAGGAACAAAACCCGCATTGGCCTTTAACTTATCTCCCCTGGAGTAAAATACCTCCCTTTGTGGCCGTGCCAGGGCCAATGTGTGTTTAAATTACATGCTGTACCTTTTAAGTGTTCCAGTCCACCTGATGCTCAACCTCTCCTATTTCCTCCACTATGTGACCAGTGATCACCACAGTGTGCCCGAGCCCTGCGCTGTTATCCGCACCGTAATACCTCATTAAATATCCCGAAGCTACCTGTCATTCCGGCTAATCGCATGCAGATGCAAAGGCCTAAATAAAACAGGCCCTTTAGTCGTAGTCTGATCATCGCAGTATGATAGCACGTATCAAAGAAGGCAAAGCGTTTCATTTTTTTTGTATCGTTATTTGTTTCAAAGCACACAAAACTGTTTTCCCAGCATAGGGGAACAGTTTGCTCCAAGATAAGAAATGTCTTCCACATGCAGACGGGCACCCAGCACTGCTCGTTAAGGATACTGGAGAGATATAAAGTTCTGTGATCAGACCTGTGGGGACTGAATACACACACACACACACACTTCCTTGGGGTCATACACTACCGAAACAGTCATAAGACTTCTGAATCATTACCAAATGTTTCGGTAATGACAAGTTTAGCAAATTTGGCGCAGAACTCAAAAACAGTAAATGACCAGCAAATACATCGTTGAATGGATGTGCACACATGCAATCATAATATATCCCATTAAAACACAAGAAATTGGCTTAGTTGCAAAACAGTTCAGTGTCTCAATTCTGAGAGTTCTTAATCTTACACACTGATTTTCAGATCAATCTTTGTAACACAACTACCTCAAAACAATGGGATCTAACTGCTCACCATGTGGCCTTGAAGGACAGGGATACAGTATCACTTCCTGCTCTAAATACAGGGGTGTGGCTAAAACAAGGCTCCGCCTAGGGGCTAAAACTCCTTATGTTTCGGTATTGACATAAAAATGGTGGCATAGCATTTTTTATTTTTATTTTTTAACAGTTTTATTATTTGAAGGGTAATCTAATGAATCAATACATCAATATCCTCCAACTGTATGGTAATAGGTGTTTACAGACTATTAAAAATATATATAACACTAATACAAAATGTATTACTTCACAAGCTGAAAATTAGGAGTTAAAGTTTGGGAAGATTCCTCCCATAATAAAGAACCCTGTCAGTGATGATTTTGTTATTATCAGTTAAGACCTTGGGTTTGAATAGATCATAACATGATCCTTGTAAATCTCAAATATATTAATTATTTCTTGTTGTTTTAAATAACAGTAAAGAGGGATACAATTTGAGCTAACTCACTTGAACTGTCCATATATAAACACTCATATATAGAGGGCTGTGCAAAAGTGTCATCCAAACAAACTGTTGTGTATATTTCTGCCTGAGAAAAACACCATATGACATTACAGTAAATGCAAATACATTTTTTGAGCTAGTTTGAAGAACCATGGGTCTGGTTTCCAGATCTGTCCTCAATATTTCTTCCTGGAATTGTTCAAATCGACCAACACCACACCTAATTTCATGTAATGAAGGGTTTATTCGCCAAACCTGGTACTGAGTGGTTATTGGTAACTACAAATAATAATCGGCTTCCTCAATGAGATGTTTAGAAATGTTTAAGCGAGCAGTTTGTCTTATTTGTACAAATGGTATAAATTGCAATACAGGGGGTTGCTTTCATGGTCAGGGATTAAATCTAGTCCTAGACTACACAACATCTGTATTTTGAATGGGGTTTCTCCATTGCAAGGAACATATATCTGTAGTCCAGGGACTAGGTTTAATCCAGGGAACTGAGGGAACTGAGTGTAATAAGACTTTTCTCAGCCTAGCTCAAAACCTAACTCTGACCTCACCCTCAGCAGCCATAACAAATGGCTTTGTTCCTTCAATTCTAAAAATGGAGCTTTGGTTTAAATAAAAACTCATGAGCATTTTGTTGTCCTTGTAGGTCAGTTCCATTTTTTTCAGTGTTTTTTTTGCAGAAAATATATAAAAACAAACACACACGAGTTTGTAATCCTATCTTAGATGATTGCATTCATGTTTTCATGATCCGGAGGGCATTGGTTCCCGATGAAGAATTAAATACAGATACACTCATGCACGTTCAGGCAATCAGGAAAGTTCAGGGTTGCACTGATAAACTTGAAAGTAAGGATAAGTGCACAAGCTTTCACATTCAGAGCGAGCGATTGTACAGTTTTAGGCAGTAACAGGGCTTCATGCAGTATAAAGTTTTCATAAAGGCTAATCCTTGTAAGAGCGAAAATCATGCAAACTATTACAGTCTATTTACAGTGAAAGGTTTAAACCGGAGTAAACCTTATATAACCTAGACACTGCAGCCAACATCTGGAAGCTCTGACAAAATGAGTCTTTACATTTGAAAATCATTATGTGCCCGTACTCTTAATGGCTATTACTGTTCAGCGCTATTTTCATCAACCAAGGATTTCCTACCAAAAAACCTTTTCCATGGGCTAAAAGCACCCTGTAGACATATTAGTGGGACAATATTCCAATAACTAATCTGAAGAAAAGTTTTTTTTAATGAATGAACAGATGTTTGGCAACTACAGTTCAGTGTTGCATAGAGTTTGGCGTAGGTAGCCTTATTTAAAACAAAAGGACTGTCTTGTAAAAGGCGAAACGCTTTCGAAAACACATACTGTGTTAATTTTACGCGATATTTATTTTATATTGTTTCATTGTTTACAGTTGGAATATGTTTTTGTTGTTGTTGTTATTGTTGTCATGCAATCAAGCTTACGTTAGCTTGTTGGCATAATGTTACCCTTGTTGTTTACAAGCTTCCCAGTTTTGGTTTAGCTGCAACGGAAGAGTCCAGCTCAGCTTAGCATTTTAAACTGGAAACTTGGCGGAATGTAGACAATATAAACACACATGGCTACAGGTTCTTATTAAACCTGTCTGACCTACCGACTGCTGGTACCAAAGCATGCATTCGTAGGCGGAGCATAGATAGGCAGATTTATTGGTGCGGTGTCTGAAATGTCACACTGTCTTCCCATACAGTATTCTGAGGCAGGAAGACATTCAGT
Source organism: Semaprochilodus insignis (assembly GCA_034552555.1). Lineage (NCBI taxonomy): Eukaryota > Metazoa > Chordata > Actinopteri > Characiformes > Prochilodontidae > Semaprochilodus > Semaprochilodus insignis. Next base: position 14,540,250 of record CM067474.1, on the reverse strand, counting down.
CATGTCTGAATCTAATATCTGTATGAAGTGCTGCCTTGCTGAGATTCTTGAAGGCAGCATAGATGTACCCTTCACTAGTGTCAGCACCAATATGGTTAGGACAAAATAGCACAGCTAGCTTTTTTTAAAAAAAACTTTCTTTCTGGGTGAAAGATGCTAACATCTAATGCTAACAGCTAGCAGTGAACTGTCCTATCTTGGCAACGTCATAAAGAAGCCATGGCACAATCATACCTAAAAGAGAAAGAGAAGAGGTCGAGAGGACATTGAGAAAGTCAAGGTTCTCTGCGCTCTTTGAGTAAGAAGTCATACAAACAAGTCTATACTCCTTCACACTAAATAAGACATGTATTTAAGGGTTCTTTAGCAAAGACATATCTATATAGAACCGTTTCCATGCTTGAATAGTTCTGTGCATGGTGAAATGGCTGTTTGGAGTGATGGAGAACAAGTTGTTTGTGGTTCAATATGTCAAGCTTGTAACAATAGAAGAGCCCCTTTTTAGTGCTATATAGAACCATTTTCAAAAAGGTTCTATATATGCTCCTATATGACACATTCTCATTCAAAATAAAGGACCATTTAAGTATGAGATGGTACTAGATAGAACTACAACCCGTTTCCAAAATTATTGGACTGCTGTACAATATGTAAATACAAATATAATACAATGATGTGCAAATCATGAAACCCTATACATAATTACAATTACTACAAAAAATTACAACATATTACAAAGACAACATATCAAATGTTAAACTGAGAAATTTAGAAGTTGATTCCAAAACAAAAAGGTTCATGTGTACCATTGTGTTCATCAACTCTTCTTTAACAACACTCTGTACGCATTTGGCAATTGAGGAGACCAATTGCTGTAGTTCTGACAGTGAAATGTTTCCTCTTCTTACTTGACATCAGATTTCAGCTGCTCAACAGTTCTCCAACAGTTCAGTCTTCTTTCTCTTATTTTTACCTTTCATAATGTGCCAAATGTTTTCAGTCAGGTCACTTTAGCACCCAGACTCTTTTACTGAGCCATGTGACTTGTGACATTGTCTGGATGGCAGCACATGTTTCTCCATTCTGTAGTGATTTCCACTACACCATCATGTTTGTTTCTAAAGCAGTGCTCCCTGAGGGTCTTTCTATTCTACATTATTGTGCTATTTGCCTACGCAGCCTTTCATAGAGTGGTAAACCACTCCCCATCTTTACCTCTAGAAGACTCAGCCTGTCTGAGATGTTTTTTGTTGCCCCTGTTCCAGCTTTTTTGAAACCTGTTGCTGGCATTAAATTCTATGTTTGCATGTGTTATTTAAAAAAAACAATACAAGTTTCTCATTTCAGCATTTTGACATGTTGTCTCTGTGCTATGTTTGATGAATCATATGGTTTAAATGGTTTTAAGTGTGTAGCTCTTTGTTATAAACACGGCTGGAGTGAAGTATGGTTCTTTTGGAATAACAGTTTTCCAGACATGATAATATTGCTAACAATGAACGGAGGCCGGTTACCACCAATTAGCTTAACGTCTTGTAAATATACTAATTTTACACTTGTTTTGTACAATACTAATCAGTGACTGTTTGATTTCAATTACTACTCAAGCATTGTTTTAATCAAAGAGGGAATGATAGTGGAGGGGGATTAGGGGTGCAAGGGCTTGAAATGCTTGTTGTGCTGTGCAGGTTTTGACTGCATCCATATTTTTTGAAAGGGCCAAGCAACTGAATGTTGCTTCTGCGCACTATTTAAGGTGGAATTGGAATTAAAAGCTAAACTAAGCTAAGAAGAAGATAACTTAGGCTTTGTCGTGACTGGTTAATTATCCTCAAGTCATTTATCTTTATGGTTATTAAGATAATATAATATCAGTAACGATATTAATAATATATTTCACATTAGCATACGATTATCATTGTTTTTGTAGCAAGATAAACAGGCATTAACATACATTACATTTGTTTGTATAAATTTATAATAACTATATGACTGAAACAATCCTCATATGAGCTCTTCTAGAAGTGCCCAAACTCTTTTTTGCCCCCAACCCCTGCCCTGTGCCCACCAGTGATACTGATGTACAAGCAAGTTGATTTTCTTCATTTCTGTATACATATCAAATCTTGTAGGCAAACTGACAAACCAGCAGTATTACATAGTGCAGATTATGTGAAAATGAACAAAGCAGCAATGCCTTTAAGCCTGCGTTCATAATATTGCCCCACACTGTAGGTAGCTCTGTGTATTTCTACTGTGCACAGATGGCTGTTGGAAATCACTTGCCTAGCAGTTTTTACCTGTAATATATTTGTTAGATTATTCCAGTCCATGGAGCACAGGCTCTTACCTGCAGGTCACGATGTGTCATACTTCCTCTGTCTGAAAATGGATCATTTTATTTTCCCCTGCTGTTAATGAACTTCAAAAACTTATGGCTTGTTCATCAGTCCGATAGGCCTTTCAGGCTATGCCTACAATGATCAAGGCTTATAGGAACCAGGAGTCACAGTTTAATTTAACCTCATTTAATTTACTTTGCAAAACTACCAGTGACCCTACATATGTCTTCGGAATCTCTGTATGTAATTTGATAATGGTTAAATCAATTGTTAAATAAAAATGATTTCAGTGGTTAAATAAAGTGAAGTTGGAAACAATGCCCTGTTTGTATCATTCCGCCATGAACATACTGTATATTAAAATAATAATAGCCATTTTGACTGGAAATTAGTTAAATGATGTGTAAGTTTTTCTGAATAAACGGCTAGGTTCCCTTCTCACCATACTACATGTCTGTAATTTCAAAGCATTAAATTACACTGTTGTTGTGTCTAAAACAAATCTATCTGGAGTAAGGTTTACAGTTAGTTGGCTAATTCATTTTGCTAGCTGTGTCCTTCACGGTAGCTCAGTACAATAAAATCAGCGGTGATGTTTATGCTGGACTGGTGGGTTTACTATAGACACTTAATGAACTAGTGTACAAGTATACAGCACACTAGTACACCAGAGGGAACACAGTCTATTATCCAAGCAGCCTCAAACACTCACCCTTGTTGGGTTGAAGTGATATTTTTGTAATGCAGCATCAGTTCTGCTTGACTTCAGCAGCAGTGTAAGCTAGCTCCTTTGTGGATAAAAGTTACTTTGTTTAAGTGTAGCCTACCCAAGAGAAAACCAGTGGGGAACAGATTAAGGGATCCTTAGAGTCTGATCTAATACAGACACCGCTGTGCTTACAAAATGAAGTCCCCCCCCCCCCCCCCACAAAATTCACGGATCTCATATCAATATGAAACTGTTGCTTCTTAAACAAGGTGCCCCCTGTCAGAGAACAGGCTGTCTAAAATGTTAGACAAGGTTTATTTATAATCTGACATTTTAGTCAGATTAAGGGAGGAAAAGGCTTTTCATCTTCATTGGTATTGGTGATTTTCAGTGCAATAGCTTATTAGTATTACAAATGTAATAAGTGTTATTAGAAATGCATGAGTATTTATGAACATCCTATGCCATTAACTGCAGATTGAGTTAAGTTTAAGAGTTAAGATGTTTTATGGAGTAAACAGACATCTGTTCCATTTATAACACTGTTATGAAGCATCATTCTCAAATAAAATACAGAACAAAAGTACAGTTTCTGTTAAGGACACACAAGGTCTAAAATACAGAAGGTCCTAGGGAGGTTCAGCACCTCATAAATAAACATTTGGACCCCTTGAATGTCTAAAATCAAGATTCTAAAGCAATTCAGCAAAAGGTCGTTGTTGAGCTTTACTAACTTTGGTCTAGCTCAGGGTGATGCTGTAGAAAATTAGAACACCCAGTTTGCAATAGATAGATAGATAGATAGATAGATAGATAGATAGATAGATACTTTACTGATCCTGAAGGAAATTTAGCAAGTATGCATGTGACGCAACATATTTGTTCATCTGAAATTTTGTTTGGCGGAAAGAGTGAACTTCTACTCATTTCCCAAACAAAAGAGGAGATGTGTAATGTGTGGATGGACACAAACAAGAAAATAGCATTTCCAAAAGAAGAATGGCTGAATCAATGATTTTGCCGCCATTGAGGCTAGTATCAGTGCCACTACGGCAAGTGACTCAGCAGCCAGCCAGCGCTGGAGTAACCAGCTAACATGGAACTTCCCCAAATGCCAGTGGGTATTTCACACACAGTGGAGACCTGTGCACCTTCAGTAATGAACTACTTCTACTTCATGGAAATCGTTCATCTAAGCATTATACCACAACTGCAATAATTCATACTACTTTTACTGTTGCAACTTATATGTATATTAAAAAGCAAGTACGTTTATCTTTTTGAACTCAAGTATAAATATTTCCACTTTTATTCAAGACATATTTCACTAAGAGCATTTGCTAACACTTTATTTGAAGGAAACCTACATAGATAATGCATAACACATATATAACCACTGAATGACATATTCAAGTAGTTATGACCAGCTTGTGTTGGAAACCGCAAGAGGTTCTATGAAGTAAACTGACATAAGGGACCCTAGAATAAAGTGAT
>CM067474.1:14528205-14530705 GCA_034552555.1 Semaprochilodus insignis | reverse complement strand
CATTGAGTTTAGATTAAGTCTTTTTAAGTCTATATTGAGCCTGTATTAAGTCTATATTGAGCCTGTATTAAGTCTATATTGAACATGTATTAAGTCTATATTGAGTCTGTATTAAGTCTACATTGAACCTGTATTAAGTCTATGTTGCTTTTGTATTAAGTCTACATTGAACCTGTATTAAGTCTATGTTGCTTTTGTATTAAGTCTATAATGAACCTGTATTACGTCTATATTGAACCTATATTAAGTCTATATGGAACTTGTATTAAGTTTGTGTTGAGCCTGTATTAAGTTTGTGTTGAGCCTGTATTAAGTCTTTATTGAACCTGTATTAAGTTTATATTGAGCCTGTATTAAGTCTATAGTGAGCCTGTATTAAGTTTATGTTGAGCCTGTATTATGTATATAGTGAGCCTGTATTAAGTCTGTATTGAACCTGTATTGAGTCTATGTTGAGCCTGTATTAAGTTTATGTTGAGCCTGTATTAAGTCTTTGTTGAACCTGTATTAAGTTTATATTGAGTCTGTATCAAGTCTATAGTGAGCCTGTATTAAGTCTGTATTGAGCCTGTATTAAGTCTGTATTGAGCCTGTATTAAGTCTATGCTGAGTCTGTATTAAGTCTATGTTGAGTTTGTATCAAATCGATGCTGAGTCTGTATTAAGTTTATGTTGAGTCTGTATTAAGTCTATGTTGAGTATATATTAAGTCTATGTTGATATAGTTAGTAGGACTGATGAAAGCATACTCATGTCGTGTCGCACTAAAGCACCGATAGAGACAGAGGCAGAGACAGAGAGAGAAAGAGAGAACACGATAGCCCAGGGTTAGTGGTGGGGGGGGGCAGTTGGGGTCATTTTGCCCCTGTGCGCTCGAGCCTGCAGCGCCAGCGCGTCGCCAGGCGGCGTGTAAACGATAAATGTTCACTATGTGTTTCCCTAAAGAGAAAGATCACAATGAAAATCAACTCTCTCTCTCTCTCTCTCTCTCTCTCTCTCTCTTTCTCTCTCTCTCTCTCCTCTCAGACACTCAAGATGCCAACAAATAGCTACTGAGTAAGCAGCTTAAATACCCCATCACCCCCCCAACCCTCATAATACTTAAATGAATTCGTCAAGCGAGTAAAGGAGACATTTGAAAAAAAGAAAGGAGAGAAAGAGAAAAATATTTTCAGTTTTACCGGACGAGAAAACGGATACTCGGACCACCTTAGCGGGGGGAAATGAAAACAAACAAACATCAGATTCATAAATAAATACAGAAATAAATTGATTAATGAATTAAAACACAATGCATATGCGAAACCAGTAATACGGTCTAAACCAGGGTAACACAAACCACTAACACAAAGTCATAATCTATATATAATGTGTACATTTCATTAATAATTTAGTTAATGATATTACAAGAAAACACCGATACTCTAGAGGGACCGTTTTTAGAGGGTATGCATGGGAAAAGCACAGGCCTACGTAGCACCAAAAAAGGGTAGCAAGGGTTTCAGGATGGACATGGACATGAAAGTCAAGGTGGGGTGGGGTGAGGCAGTTTTGGGGTGGGAGTGGGCAATAGAAACCCCATCATCTTCACTCTGGGGGCAATAAAGGAGGACGCTTTTAATAAAACGCTTCGTTTACAGAGACATGGCTGTGTTATTGTGTTCGTCTCTAGGGTGGGTGGAGGTGGAGCTGGGGGGGTAAACGGGGGGCATTTGTCTCCAATTCCCCTGCCATCCATTTCATTAGCTAATCTACTCATCTCTATCTCTCCATCTCCTCCTCCTCCTGCTCTCTTCTCTTCTCCTCCTGCGATGTGGGTGACGTACATCTCCACATGGAAACAAATAAATCTGAGAAAAATAAAGGAGAGAGTGAGAGAAAGAAAAAGAGAGAGAGGTTTGCACAGCTTTGCATGTTGTATTGTTGTATGATGGGCGTTGATAAGCAGCCCTAAAGATCACAGTCCAACAAGAAAGAAAGAATGAGAGAGAAGAAAGAAAGAAACCTCCGCAGAACAAGATGCTGGCCATCCTGGCCTTCGCAGACCAGACAGCTTTAGAAGCAGGACAGTGTTAGTTCATCACTGAATGAGAGAATTACTGACTTTTAGAACCTAAAGAGATCAGCACCACCCGCCCCCCTCTCACCGGACTACATGTTTGGTCTAAATCCTGACCTCATTGTGAATGAAGACTCGAATTTGTTCACTCGAACGGTTATTCTTATATTAATCGATTTGACAGTGTTACTTACTCTACACACCCTGATTTAGTCGCAGTATCCCTCTCAGTGTTTATTATTCTGATCCTCGGCAAAGATCAAATCTGCAGTCTGTCGAATAAGAAGACCATCCAGTGCGAGATGTAGCCCAACGCAAACACGCACAACCAGCAGTTCTGATCACGACTTGTGTGAACTTAACGGTTCCGTGTACTGATATATGAGCCTGTAAATAGATATGAACAACTACCCATAGATCCAACACCCCCCCCCCCCCCCC
>CM067474.1:14429556-14502481 GCA_034552555.1 Semaprochilodus insignis | reverse complement strand
AGATAGATAGATAGATAGATAGATAGATAGATAGATAGATAGATAGATAGATAGATAGATAGATAGATAGATTAGGAAATTAGACTGCAATAGTAGCCAAAGATAATGGCATATGAAAAATACACATGATTACACGCGCCACACTTAGATACATGTTTGCACATATTTACACAGAGAGCGCACGCAGCTGATTATTATTAATCTGTCTTTTTAGCCCCGTCCACTCTTTACTGCATGTTCCGCTTTCCTCACTTTATCTTGCACGATTTAAATCAGTTTCCAGGCAAATCTTATGATATATACACATACAGGGTCGAGGCTGACTGAAGCTCCTACTAATACTCTCTTTCAGTGCGTCTTTTCAGGCCTACACTCTCCCTCCCTCTCTCTCTCTCTCTCTCTCTCTCTCTCTCTCACACACACACTCTCTCTCTCTATCGCGCGCGCTAATGTATAAAACCGTGCTGGCAGGAAAAGGCCTGTGAGCCGGATATCTGACCGCTGCTGATAACCCCCCCAAACCCCCCTAACGCCGCCCCCACCCCGAAAAGACTAAACATAAAGGAGAGGAGAAGAGGAGGAGAAGGCGGAGGGCAGGAGTCACGACACGGCACGAGATTGTTCTTCTTCATTAGGGAAGAGAAAGAAAGAGAGAGAATTTAGACGAGGGATTCAATGTTTGAACAAAAAAAAGTCAGATAAATAAACAGCGAGCGGCTGCGAGTGAGAGGGAGAGAGGGTGTGAGAGAGAGGGAGCACTGGAAAGAATGAATCAAGGTTTAGACTAATATGCTTCCGAATTGCATTAAACACATTACGACTTTTATGGAAATGCGATTTGGGCTGAAACACAAACACATTTCACACCAAAATCCCACATGAGAAAATACAGTAAAACCCGCTGGACGGCCCTACTAAGCTCATTCAATAGCCAATAGTCGATTACTCCACCTCCGCGCTGTTCTCTCAGTGATAAATCGACTAATTGTGATGGATCGCAACGTCACCGCGTCGCCGTCGAACCTGATCGGCTTCACCTTCAGAATCAATCGATACACGGCCCTCACAACCAGCAGGGCTTATAACCCACTTCTGCACTCATTTTCAGCATGCCTTTCCTCCTCTCTTTTCTTCGATTCGACTTCACTCGTTTATTCACGTGGCGTCTTTATTGATTGACGCTGTAGTCGCTGTGAGGATAAGAAACAAAAGGAAACATGGCTTACAGATCAGTTCACTTTCACGGGAAATACTTCTTCCTCACCCTTTTATTCAACCCCTGGACATTTTATTTGTGCTTTACTTAATAGCATATTTCCTTTCTTTAGCATTGTATGGTTTATTATAATAGCATATTTTTATTTATCTATTTACTTTGTAAAACTCACACAGAAGATTTTTAATTCATATAGGCTCATTTTATTTTAACAGGCATGGTACAGTGGCGATGATCTAGTCGAATAAAGGGTTTAAACGAATAGAGACTCCGTCAGTTCATCAGTCTTAATGGTTCTCTATTACAGCATCACTTCTTTGTCCTTGCTATAATATTTACATTACATACGGGCGCGCGCGTCACGCTAATACACACACACACACACACACACATATATGTGTGTGTGTGTATACGGCTACACTTTTCGCTGGACCACATGTTCAAGTGCTTTTTCCTATTCCTCTCTTTTATCCTGCGTTTTCCTTTACCATCATTCTCCATCGTGCATGCAGTAAAAGCTGCTGGATCCTCACCACAGTGTGGGAGCCCATGTAAGACCCAATACGCATTAAATGTAGTCTTCACATGTATATGCTGTATATATCAAGATGTAATTTGGCCAGCCTTTGAATTCATCACCGTAGATGTTTTGATTCAACACTGCACCCGCCAGTGCACACTAAATGATTAAAATATCACTGTATCTGTCAATGTCACATTGTAGGTGTGTTTAAACCAGCACTGTCAGGTTTATTGCAAGGCTGCTGGTGTTTTTTCAACACAGTAGGCATTAAAATTCAACAGTATAGGTTTTCAAATGAGCATTGTAAGAGTCAGTTCTATGCCTGTGATGTTATAATGTAGGTATTAATTCTACATTAACACCTTTGTTTGTTAATTTGACATGGTAAGAGTAAACTGAACACTGGAGGTGTGTTTAACTCATCACCGTAAGAGTCAGTGCATCATTGCAGGCTTTGTTTCACTAGTTAAACCTTTCAATTCAATAGTGTTGGTTTTAGTATTTGGGCACTGGAGCAGACAATGAAGCTTTAGTTGACCCTGTGTGTATGTCTGTCTCTCTCTCTCTCTCACTCTCTATCTGTTTCTGTCCATCAGTCTGCTGCAAGGCGAGCGGGTACTTCGTGTGCTAACTGTCAAACGACCACCACAACGCTGTGGAGGAGAAATGCGAACGGAGACCCGGTGTGTAACGCCTGCGGCCTCTACTTCAAACTGCACAATGTAAGCTAACACACATGTCATATGGAATCTTCTTTCTATTCCATTCTTTTTTTCTTTCTTTCTTTCTTTCTTTCTTTCTTTCTTTCTTTCTTTCTTTCTCCATGCATCCATCCATTCATCTGTCTATACCTCTTCATTGCTGGGTGTGTTTGGTTTGGACCCTTAATGAAACTGAACCATAGAGAGGGTGCAGAGGCAAAACTGATGCTAACGTTCTATGTTGAACAAGTATTATAATAAAAACGGCTTTTAATATTATTTTATTACACTGTATTCAGTCCTAATAATAGTCTATTTGTATTACGTGGCTACTGTTAGTACTATTAGCCCGGTATTAGAACTAACAGCCTATTATTATTAGTCAGCCTGTACATGTTTTTGCAGTAGCCTATGGTGTCCCAGAATCGGGAGTTGATTTTGGACGATTCTTGAAGAAACTGGAAAATAAAACCACCTCGCTCAGGTTATCAGAGAAAACAGCGTTCCTGCCTTAGAAATAATTGTTTCAAGTGACTGATGGCTCAGTGGGCTTGCAGATGGAGTTTATTTTGGTCACTTCGGCACTCCGTTTGAATCAGATTCAAAATTTTTGCGGGCTAAATGCATGCTTTTCTCATTCTCTGCTGTGTTTGTCAGAACCTTATCAGACTGGAGCTGAAACTCTATGAGTGAAGGAAACCGTGCACTAGTGTGAGTGTGAGTGTGTGTGTGTTGGTCTGGCCTTGTGTTAAAATGTCTCTGAAATGTCTCTGCTTGTGGTCAACCTGCTTCTTTCTGGAGTAGAACAAAGGAGGCAGTGGGAGGACAGTGGTTTAGTTTGTGCAGTAACCGCCACATGTGTGCATGTGTGTTAGTGTGTGTGTCTGTTAGTTTGTGTGTGTGTGTGTGTGTGTGTATGCTTGCGTGCGATGGTCAGTGGAGTTCAGAGACACATTCTGACCTCTGACGAGATTTGGTTTGTGTAACACTTGTGCATATGTAGCATTAACACATATCCCCCAGCACCTCTCAGGTAAACCACATCTTCAGCGTGATTGTGTGAGAAACAAAATCAGTGACATGGAGGGAGGAGGGGAGAGACAGAGAGACAAACAGAAAGAGAGAAGAGTAGATGGGACAGAGATAGGTAGAAAAAGAAAGAGATGAGGGAAGAGTAAGAGAAAAAGAGTGAGAAAATGAGCTAGAGAGAGAGAGATGAAATGAGAGAAAGGAAGGGGAAAGGGAGGAGGGAGAGAGGAAAGGGAGAAGTGAGGGAGTGAAGGGCAGGCAGGAGAGACAAAAAGAGGTAGATAGGGTTGGATAGGATGGAGAGAGAAAAAAGAGAGAAAGACAAAGAGAGGTTGAAAAGACAGGAAGGAGAAAGACAGGGAGAGAGTGAAAGAAGAAAGAGGAATGCAGAGAGAGAGACAGAGCAAAAGAGAGAGAGAGAGGTGGGAGAGTCTTCAGTCAAAAGAAAAGGAAAGCAAAGAAGATGGACAGAGAATAAAGGGAGATGGAAGCTGGAGAAAGAGAAAGAAAAGAGAAGAGGATGAATGGAGAAAGAGAGTGGGAAAGCGAGAGAGAGAGAGAGAGAGAGAGAGAGAGAGGGAGAGAGAGGTAATGTAGGTGTTTGGCAGTAGATTGAGGTGCTGTGGCAGTGCTGCCACTGCCCGGCGTCTGGACACAGTCTGGGGTTTCTCTCGCTGGCAAGCCTGGCATCAGCCCTGCCCAGCGTAAGGGAATCAGCAGCTAAATCCAGCCTAGTGCTGATATGACCTGACACACACGTACACACACGCGCACACACTGAAGCAGACAGATTTGTGCTATAATGAAGCTCCATTACATATGATCAGTGTGCCCTTCACCCTATGAAATATAAAACCCTCTTAGAGAGGAAGACTGATGGATCCTCCTGTGCCGTCCAAAAACCCGCTTCCAGCTTCCTCTTCTCCAACAAACCATTAATATTCTTTCACACACCTCAGCATTGGAATCCATTTCAATTAGCCAAGTACAAGATACATTCTCTAGGTGCATGCTTTTTAATAAAATTTAATAAAGTACAATCATAAACAAATACAAAATACATATTTAAAAACAGCACTGGTCCTTAAAATGCAGATTATATACAGTATATTAATCATATATATATTAATTAGATATTATGTAACTGCCACTGTATAATGGCTTCATAACTTTGTAACTACCACAAAACTATGTGGTAACTTTCACTCTTTATATGATTCCAGACTTATTATCTCATACATTGGCTTAAAATGTAGAAACTGCATGGACCACAGTGCAAAGTTGATTACACATGTTTAAGTTTAGTCGCAATACTCATTTCTCAGTAACTACTATAAGCGCTGCAGTAACTACTGTGTCATTACTACTTTGTAACTACTACATTACTATGTAACTACTATATAACTTGTTCTCTACAAACACTTAGCATGCAAAGGGTTGAAATTTCAGTGGTTAATGTGACTAGCTTCCTGTATCACAGAACATGCATAAAATGCATGAACATGCACAGTAAGAGTAGAACAGTAGTATCTGAAAGTAAAAGCAAAGCTTTTTTTGTTGTTGTTGTTTGAAGACTTTCTAATAACACTTTGGTCTTTTCTGGGCTGAGGGTTTGGGTGCTTTCTTGAGACCATATGCATCTTCAGTATTTACAATGGAACATGGTGTTCAGTTCGACATGCTTTATTCTTTAATGTGCCTTTTTGTCACTCTCTGATAAGATTACAATTAACTATAAAAATAATTAATTTTTATTATTTTCTTTGGTTCTGTTTGTTGCAGATCAACCGACCACTCACCATGAAGAAGGAGGGTATCCAGACCCGGAACAGGAAGATGTCCAGCAAGTCCAAGAAGAGCAAAAAGTCACAGGACAGCATGGAGGACTTCTCCAAGAGCCTGATGGAGAAGAGCAGCTCCTTCAGCCCAGCCACGCTGTCACGTCACATGACCTCCTTTCCGCCCTTCTCGCACTCCGGCCACATGCTGACCACACCCACTCCCATGCATCCTTCCTCTAGCTTACCTTTCGCACCCCACCACCCCTCCAGTATGGTCACCGCTATGGGTTAGGCCCCTCCTGCTACCTCTAGACCACCCTGACCATGACCTTCGACCTCAGCGCGGTCAGCCTGAACCCCTTGACCTTTGACCCCACTGACCCTTGAACCTGCTCTCTCTCTGTCCTCGAACCTGGTCCACAGTCGACTGCTGGAGATTTGTCTCAACTGTAAGCCCTGCCCCTAAATAAAAAAAAACTTTTGTATTTGTCGCACCATTGTTTGAGAGAGAGAGAGAGAGAGAGAAAGAGAAATAAAGTGAGAGAGATAGACTTTCATCATCCTCCTTTCAGCGTGATGACATCACGACCCATCCCAGCGTTCGTGTACAGATGCCCCTCCTCCTTCATCACGGACTCTTTCAAAGGTGAAAGCAGCATCTGAAATGTTTGCAGACTTAAAAAAACTCATTTCTTCATTTGTCTATCCATCCATCCATCCATCCACCACCCCCATGCTCTTCCTCCTCTTTTTGTTTTGTTTTATTTTATTTTATTTTATTCTATTTTATTTTGGTATGAGGCAAGAACTCCCTGAGCTGTGAAAGACATGGAGGAGATGGATTCTGCATATATTTGTACAAATTGTATGAAATACAGTACATTTAATGAAGACTTTTTAAATGAGTTACGGTGAAAAAAGAGAGAGAGAAAACTAACAAGGAGGAAAAAAAAAAAAAAACTAAACATAATACGCCCTTGGGCAGCTAACGACGAGAAGGGTACGATTCAAACCTGGAGGACGGAAAGATGAGACAAGAAGGAGAAGAAGAAGAAAGAAGGCCGGGAGCGCTCCGCACAGAGCGAAAGAAGGAGAAGAAGGCAGAAAGAGAGAGATAAAGGGAATGAGAGGAATAGAGGAACGGAGGGATATTCAGGAAAGTACAGGCTGGCTTGGGTTGCCTGTTAGATACAGTGTGTAATGCATTAATGCTAATGTGGTCAGGCGTGTTCCTCTGACTACCAGCTACACTTTTTGGATGTGTTATAGGTCTTGGGCAATTGGTTTGTGTTCAAGCTCATAAACACACACACACACACCCTCACACACACACACACACACAAACACACACACACACACACTATATACACAAGCACACACACACACAATTACACATACACACACACACTGAACACCTCTGTTCACCTGAAAGACTTTTCTTCCGGCCCAGGTTATATGCATTGTGAAAAAAAGTTCCTGTATTTGTTATTTGTATGTATAATTCAGAGTACCAAAAATACGAAAGAAACAAAGATGTAGAATTATTTCTTTATGTAATGCAGACTGAATGGTTGTACAAATTTAATAATCACTAGTGTAAAAAAAAACAAACAAAAAAAAAAAAAAACAACAGACTTGCTTTTTGTTGCGTAATTTTTTTCCCTCTTTGAAAATAATAAACTAGTTTAATCTCTGTTGACATCATATGTGACTGCCATGAAGCTGTCTTTATTTCGTCTTTGTACATATGTATGTGTGGATATGGGCGTGCGTGTGTGAGTATGTGTGTTGTGGCTTCGCTGATATTAAAATGTGTGATATTTGTCACGAGGCCTCCTAGGCCTTTAGGCTTCACCTCTAGATTTGCCAAAGCTGGCCAGCCACATGCTAACAGGAAGTACTGAAATAAAGTGAGGCCTTCTGGAGGGACGTAGCTTAACTCGCACTCTCTTACTCACTCCCAAACATCCACGCCACACACATCACACCCTCACACCAGTGTGGACCAAAGGCTGACCTTTGAAACACTGTGACACTTCCTGTAAGTTAGTACCAGAATGCTAATAAATAAACCTACTGATACAATAAAGGCATCTCCATAATGTGGATAGAACTACAGGTCAAAACATTTGGAACCACTGGCATCCCGCTCATACCTGGTGTTAACACCCGTCTCCAGTCACAGTTGAACAGTGAGAAGCCTAGCCGTTTATACCTGGCATTTCCTTGTGTCTCCAGTACACCTCCAGTGAGTACTTAGGATTCAATATACTGACATATTTGTGCACAATGCAAATTGTCGAGATCACATGGAATGCTATCCTAACTCAAACAAATGAGAGTAGACAGAGACAGAAGCTACATAGCTGCTTTCAGCTCTTCGGCAGTGATGCAGGTGGTCATTCAGTACTGTTTAGGGTGAATCTAGATGCTTTACTGTTCACACTACAAACTACAAATGTTAGTGTAAAGCTGATTTGAGGAACCAGATCACAGTGGATCATGAACAGCATACTTAGCCCTACCCACTTATGATCGAGTCACCTGCGGTGTATATTATTGCCAGGTGTGAACAGGACTAACAGTGGTTGGCATTGTTTTCAATAATAACTGTAGCTGGTTGTTAGAAACCAGATGCCAGGAGATGTTAACATGTTTTATTTCTTGCCAAGTTATCTCTTTTTTTAAATATGAATGCATTTAGAGTTGCATATTGTTCATCATTGTTATGTGGAATAATCTACAGCAGTGTTCCACAGTCTGAACACATCTGAAAAGTCTCAATGTTCACCCCCGCCTATGAATAACCTAAAGCTAAATCATGTTAGCATCATTTCTTATGTACGGGCCAAAAAGAATTTAGCTTGTTGGAAACAGTGACTCCAAACAGTAGTTCTCAACTTCTGAATGGTCGTATATGCAAGTTCTTTGATGTGGTTAAGCCTGGCTAATCAAAAGAACTCAGAATTTTAAACTTTACTGTAGACACTTGAGTCATAGAGCCATTCTGATCTGCTTGCACAACACAGAATATGGGAATGTGTATTCCATATGCTTAGTAGATAATGCAGCTATTTAAAGTACTACGGCTATGTGGTGGCTAATGTAACTAAGTTAACATGTGTTGTAGACAAGGAGGAAATCTTTTTTTTTCCCGGTGACTTTGATCAGTGGATCATCATGAGGTCGTGGGGTCATTCCAGGCTGTTCCATTGCAAGTGGCCATAGTCTTCAGTCCACTAACTTTTATGGGTCGTAACAACATGCCTGCCTGGGGGCCTTGGGTTTGATTATAAAACACTCGCTACATGGGAGAATGGTTCAATTAACCACACGACAAGCCAAAAAAGACAGAAAAAAAGTTGTTTATTCAATACGCTGCCTTAAACTGGTTTGTTCAGACTTGTCAATTTAAAGGAAGCTAAGTGAAACTGTGCTATGTACAAAGTGCATGCTGGTGTCACTTGTGAAGTAGCAGTATGGGTGTTGTGTGTATCAGTTGTGTTGCTTTGGGGACAAAGCTGTGGCTTTAGTGTATTTGCATGGTAGCAGCAGGGCTGAGGTGAACTGAGAATGATCTGATGTGGAGGAGAAAGGGGAACTCTTTCCAGACCACGGCTTGGTTAAACACATACATATATGCTCATATGTATTTTTATGTATATATTCTTTATGTATACGTACATATATTTGTATGTATGTATTCTTATATAGATGTAAGGTAAGAATATGGGGTCATACATGCACCCCATATGTCTTAAAGATATGGTATATAATTATCTATATGTAGTAATAATAGACAACATATGTATTTTGTATATATGTATATAAATATACATATCATGGTGGTCAACCTTGTATCTGGGAAAATACTTACATTTCTTTTAAAGTAAGTCAGTATAACCAGGCTTTTTTGGACCTTCTGTTTTGGTCAGCTCATCATTACATTCATACACAGTGTAAAGGACAACAGGCATTTTCAAATTATGGCACAAACTGAAAAAATAAAAATGGAGATATAAAGTTTTTTTTTTTTACAACGTCAGCGATATGTAAGAAAATACATATAATCATAGAATACTCAACATTATACATATGTAATTATGTATATTAAATATTTGTATGCATCGTATGTGTTACTTATCCTCGCTGTCCGAAGAAAAACGTGTATCTCCATTTTTGTCAGTTTTTACTTTTATGCATCATGGGAACACACCAGCTTCTGTTTACAGTGTGTGGAAATTTCATGATGAATGGACCAACAGAAATGATCCAAAAATTAAAGTTACATTAGGTTTTTAAAGTACTCCCCTATAAAGTTCCCATTTTGGAGATACTTGTTTTTGTTTGCACAGCGACGATATGTAAGTATGTACTATATGTACTAATACTAATAATATGCCCCATGTGCATTATACATGTAGACATATGCAAAAGGAGCTTTGGGTGCCCCTGAAAAAAAAAGACATTTTCTTGATTTTTTACATGACAAAAACGTTCCATGTCCTCTACAGAGAACCCAGCTCTGCCCATTTTAACGCACAGTTACTGTTTATATGCTTCATTTAACATACCAGAGGAAAAGAACATAAAATCTGGTCTGTAAACAAATGATGGTATATTTTATGTTTTTGTGGTTGTTGTTGTTGTTGATTTTTAACATATGTTAGCAAAGAAATAGAAATCCTGCATTAAAATTAGCAGAACCAATGCCATATTTAAGTTCCCTATATGGGATGTGTTAACACTGTTATCACTTAGAAAATCAACGTAATATGTAAACTGATATAAAACTGTAAGTGTCTTAATGTAATCATAATATGTCATGTAGGTAATTGATATATGTAAGTATCTAAATATACTTAATTTTTCTAAGCCTAAACCTAAACCCAACATTACAAATGAAACAAGGACATGTGGTAAAAAGTTCTTCACAAAGAGCATTTCTCCTGTAAGTCCTGTATAGTTTGGTCCCGATTTTGTCTGAACTTACTAAGACAAACCATTCCTGAAAATATACAAAAACAAACACATACTCACTTACACACATACACACACAAACATACAGGCACGGGAGAAAGAGAAACAGAACAAGAGAGAGAGAGAGAGAGAGAGAGAGAGAGGCCTCAGGCAAGAGCGTCCAAAAAGATTCATCGAAAAACTGATGCAGAAAATAAAATCCTGACCGGAGGGCGCTGAAACGTCGGCAATGGCGGCAGCAGCAAAGCTAAGTGAGAGAGCAGGAGGGTGTGGAAAAAAAACCCCTCTGCCTGCATTAACACACACAGGTCACGCAGAAATATCAACACATGCACAGCACAGCTAAGCCTTCAAGGACCCAGAGCTGCTCACCACATCACCAGTGTTGAAACAAAACCTCATGTTTCATAAACGGTAACTTTACAAGTGAAGGAAAACTACTATCTTTAAATGTCCATTAATGTGATGTTTCATCTTTTCTACTGCTCCGTTCACCACACAGTGTTCAGATAATGTAAAACACAACTGGAATTTCTTAATTTTTCACAAAAACAATAACAAGTTCTGAGCTTGGTTTATTACGGACACTCAGAAATGATGAAATGAAATAAAAACAGTTATGTGCATAACTTATTATCTATTTTCGCCAGTACTGATTTTTGTAGAACTTGGGCAGAATTTGGTACATGCTGGAGAGTTCACTAACGACTTCTTACCTCAATACACTTACATCTATAAGTCTTCTATTTCTTTCCAGCCAGTATCAGCTCTGGTAAACAATAAGTATTATTCATTATGGCAAATCAACTTTGAGCATCCTGTAAAAGATCATAATCAGATACTGTATATGGAAGAATATCAATAACTAAAACTGCCATGTTACTCTGGTCAACTGTTTTTACTTCTGCTATGCACATTCTTGTCAAAGTAGCATCACTTGTACTCAAGGTTTTCAAAGCATTGCTTATTACTTATTGCTTCCGATCTGTACACACATGTACCTGTATATGTAGCTTCATATGTTGGGAAACTTTGAGAATGCCCAGATACATCCAGACAGTCATTCTTACTAGACAGTTCAGCTTGCATAATCTGTATAGAAAAGTTCCAGTGAGCTGCACATGAGTCTAAGGTCACCATGACCAATGACAAAATCAGCTAAATGGGTACTAAGGTTCTCCAGCATTGAACTGTGCACTTATAGATCTGCGTTCTATGGAGTGATGAAGCTCCATCTAATCATCCAACATCAGTAGTTGATATCACTAATAGTCTTGTGGCTAAAAGCAAAGTCCTCACACCATTGTTCCAATATAATGTATAGCCTTCTGAAAATATTAAATGCTATTACAGCAGCTTAGTGGAGACAAACTCTCTATTAATATCCTTGATTTCAGAAGAAACATTGGATGATCAAGTGTCTACAGACTTTTGAACTTAGATGGTGTATATCGTCGCTGTTCAAAGAAAAACCAGTATCTCCAAAACGGCAACTTTACAGGAGAGGTCTAATGTAAGTCAATGGAACCAGAATTTTTCCCAGGTAGTTTTGGGACATTTCTGTTGGTACATTCATCATAAAATTTTCACACAGTGTAAACAGCAGCTGCTGTGTTTAAATGATTCATAAAAGTGAAAATCAACAAAACTGGAGATGCATGTTTTCTTTGGACAGTGACAATATGTAAAAACTGTACAATGGCGCAAGTGCTTACCTGCTTGTGTGTCAGTCCAAGGGATCATCTCAGCTTCTCTAGCTTCTTTTTTCTCTCCCAGTCTCCATCTCACACATACAATATTTTTGTGCAACTTCTCATCTCCTTTATGCCCCTCCTGTTTAAATAAGTAAGAAGCACATACAAAAGTCATTTATGTGTTTCATTTTCAGTCAAAACAGCCATTAAGCACACATTTTTGTTTTATTTTTGGGAGATATTTCTGAAATTAGAAGCGGTCAAATGAGGAAAAAGTAATTGAACAAAAAAAAAAAAACAGCAGTTTCCAAAACTGTACTTCAGATAATGACGAAAATATATTCTTGGACTCCTGGCAAACTCTACAGCTCAGACCAAGATCTGGTATGTCAACCAAAACTGTCAACATCAGAGATACAATGGCTTTCTTTTTGAGTGACAGTACAAAATCAAGCTCCATTCTTGCTTCACATTTGAAATAATTCTGTTTCTGTTCATCCTTCCACTGTGAGAAGACACCTCAACACTATGTGTCTAACAGGATGTGTAGCTCTCAAGAATCCCTTAATGAACAAACTTTCTCAGAACAATGTAGTGACCACTCCAGAGTCCAAACCTCAACATCACCGAATCACAAGATGCTGAAAATGCAGCCAATGCAGCCAGCATTTTTTTTCATCAAATAAGACGAAGGTAGTCTTTAACTTCACAGTCATAATACTGTATATGCAATAATGCTAGTGAAATACATACACTAGTACCAGTACACATTTGGGTTAAACCTACTTGAAGGTCATTATATTTGCCTTAAAATATGAAAATATTAAGATATTTAAATAAATTCCTACACGATTTGTTTTTACAATGAACATCCCAGTTCTATTTCAAGCTGAGATAATTCATGATGCCTTTATCGAGATGGTACTTCTGTCTAATGTAAATTTAATTAAATATGTTTTATTTAATAGTGTACGTCTCTTGGACAGAGAGAAAAGCAGCGCATCTTCGAATTTATAACATTCATCACCATGACTGTACCATCAAAGGTACAAGTGTTGTGCCCCGGCAAAGGACCTTCCAGCCCAAAAAGCATTAGTAACTTGGGGTCAGGCTACAAGCCCTTGAAGATACATTCATGGCAGTTTACCTTAGAGGAAAGAAATGGACCCTTACTGCATCCCTGTTCCTCATACAGTAACATACTTTATACCACCTAAGCGTCTGTTGAAAAATGTACGACTGGACCATTAAACAAAGGGAAGTTTGTGTGCACCCCTGTAAATGGACTGCAAGTGGAAGTCTGAAAGGGAAGTGAGTTCAAACAGTCAAATCAAGTAAGGAAGATTCCTTAATGTGCTAAGTGACCTGAAAGCTTTTGTGCGGCAGCCATTAGGAGCTGTTTGGGTTCCTCATTACCTCAAGGAAAGAAGCGTTATTGTTATGGATGTTGAAATTCATGTCCTATGAGTCACTGCCCTTGCAATATTATAAATATGATGTGCAACGTGAAGGCTTGCCAAAATCCAAGCTGGTGGACGTGTAGGCCCTATGACATTTAGGAAGAACATTTGTCATTGTCAACTTGTTGAGAACATACATTTTTATGAGAATGTAGATGTTTTACTAGTTTGTTATTATGACAGTTGTGTGAAACCTATTGGTCAGTTAATCTCGAGGACGTGCACCCAGCTGAATGCTCATTATATCAACTTGCAGATTTGATTAAAGGCAAATTCCTGTGCAGCATCTCTTTAGATAGCATCACCAGCAACCTGACCCTGCATTGGTTTAAAGGACAAGAGTCTTTTTGTGTATTAAGTGTATAAGTATGTTATTTCTTGCACTGCGGAGAGATTTAAATATTCATTTTGTGGGATGTATTATCTATCAGAACATTGCAGCCTATTATCTATCAGAACATTACAGCCTGTCCCAAAGTCCACATTTGTGCTTTGTGGTTTTGCTTGCATCACAGTAAATGTAGCGTACATGCACGTAGCTTACATGCACAACACACACAGGTATATGCAAAAGTCGGAATACCCCTAGTCAGTCCTGGCTTTGTTCATTTTCTAAGTTAGCACGTTTGTCTAACACAAAAGTTAGACACTTAAATATATATTTCTTTTGCTTTAGTAAATTTGAGTTGTATATTGGAAGGAATATAACATAAAATGTGCCTTAACTTTTACAAAAGCCACATTTAAAGTTGTACTTTTTCCAATATGTTGAATACAGCAATAAACAGTAAATGGAGCTATGGAATAATTTAGGTTTGGGAGGAGCACCATGCCTGAAAACCTGCCTTCTTCAAATCCAGTGCCCTATAAATTCATATCCTCCCCTTTAGTTTCTGTGACAAAGTTTTTGCAATCCCCACCATCTCTCCTCTGCTCCTCTGTTATGTCTGATTTTAGTCATATCACAGTAATTAAGTAATGGGGATTTGGCCTTCCAGATACAGACAGTCTTTCCTCATACCACCACATGTTGAAGGCATGGAGAGAAGTGTGTTCTCAGCAAAACACATTATCTGCCCAGAGTGCCCAAACTTTTGTATATGGCTCTGTATTTCCGAAGTGTACATGCAGTCATTAACATAGTTGATACAAATGTGCAGGCATGTATCATATTCTAAACAAGTTAGAATGTCGACAGGGGCGTTGAGCTGTGGAATATACACCCAATACCCCTTCTATATAGTATTCAGGAATGGGTTCACTTCACGTGTTTAATGTGGTCTTGCTTCTTGTTTTCTTTTGCATATTAGAAAAAGGACGAGCACTTTGATACTGAGCAGAAAGCACATGAATGCACAGATGACATTTTACTTGAATCCTGCTACATGCCATAAATATGCTATGGTCAATCTCATAGGCTGTCAAATGTACTCACCGATTGTGTTTTGTAATATAACTGTGTACTCTAGTTAGGCCTCATACAGGTTATGTTACATGACACTGTAACAACTCATATGACAGCATATGCCATCTGCCTACATTTTGTGAATGACATGGGGTTCAAGTAAAGTGTTACTAACACAAACACAAGAACATAAATCTGCAAGTGTGAACTCTGGAATGGGCCATTAGCTCTGTCAGATGAATGATAATTTACTCCCTGGTTCCTCTTTAATAAAATGGACAATAAAGAATAGATAATTTAAGGAAAGAAAAGACATGACAAGAATATTTATACAGTATATGGCAATAAGTGTTCAGTTGTTGCAAACAAGTGTCTGAATTCAAGTACATACCTATGCAGTCTTCATAGTCCAAAACTGGCAGTATAACAGGTTGTATTGAAGAGCTCAACAACCTTAAATATAGCATTGTCAAATGCTATCACCCATTTTGGAAAGCCAGATCTACCCTTTGTCAACTATATGTGATATGCATGTGAAACCGATGCATCTAATAGCATTGATAGACCCAATTTTCCATAAACACACAGGAAATCCTTCCCAGAAGAAGGGAAGTGTGGGGGGCAACAAGAGATTAATGCAATGGTCTCGAAATGGGATGTCCAGCAAGCTCATTTTAGTGTGTATCCATATATTTATTTTTGCCCATATAGTGAACTATTTATCAACAAATAAGGCAATCCAAAGTTTGCCAAAAGTATATAGCTTTCTTATTTGTAGATCTTAGCTAATGAGATTAATAATATTTCCCATGAAAAGGTAGGAAAACCCATTTTTGTGGGTTGCAAGGAAATCAGAATAGATGATGTCAGGTGAACATATGTTACAGGCCAAGGAGCAACACTGGAAGAGCTGCCTTTATAAAAACACACTTTAGTCAGAAGTAGGTTTATCAGCTTTCCTAAACGTGTGCAATAATTAATTGATTATTAATGAGTTCTTCAACAGTATTAGTGTAGAAAGTGTAGAAAATGAAGTACACAATGTAAGGAACTATAAACAATGCTTAGTATATTAGGTCACTGTAAGCCAATTGAACTACCAAGGTTAATACAGACACGCAGCATACTGTGTTGGATGTTGGCAGAGAAGCCTAATTGCAAAGAATTTTTGATTTATAAAGGCCCTACTTGTCTTTTGTCCTCTCAACCTGTAGTCTAAGTAGAAAACAGAGGAGGTTTGTGTGTAGCCTCCATGCAGTAGAAACTACACACACAGCAAATATTAACCATGTCAGTGGTTGCTCTGCGGGTCATACCAGGTAAGAAATGTGGGTATCCATCAAACCACCACCATTTAACTATTTTGAGCACATCCATGTGTGCATAGACCCAACCAACCAACAAAAAACCACTATGGGTCCTTAGCTGTGACCTCCCCACTTTTCCACATGACCGCATACACACATCATAGAACTACAGCCTAGGCATACACTCATACAAGGTGGTGAATTATGTTAATTTACGTATCTCCTGTGCTCTGCTCACAAATGTGTTCTTGTGTAGATTCTTTTTCTTGGTTGGACAGACATTATAGAATGCCAACAAAAGTCTAATTAACCTAGACAGAACTGCAATAATCTTTGTTGTAGGTTCAGTGTAATCTTAACTCTTTAGATAAAAATGTTACACTGCAGAAACAAACTGGTTGTTGTAGCTACTCAAAACTGTGTCATCTTGTTAATTAGATTAGACACAGAGGAGTGCAGGTCAGTATGGCTGTGGATTAGACACATAGAGGAGTGAGGGTCAGTATGACTATTAATTAGACACATAGAGTAGTGAGGGTCAGCATGGCTATGGATTAGACACATGGAGGAGTGAGGGTCAGTATGGCTGTGGATTAGACACATAGAGGAGTGTGGGTCAGTATGACTATTAATTAGACACATAGAGTAGTGAGGGTCAGCATGGCTGTGGATTAGACACATTGAGGAGTGAGGGTCAGTATGGCTGTGGATTAGACACATAGAGGAGTGTGGGTCAGTATGACTGTGGATTCGAGTTTGGTGAGCTGCCCTGAGTGAGTAATGCATTTGTATTTATTTTTTGCACCTTGCAAAGCAAAGTGAAACACTGCTGTCTTCTGATTCTTCTTTTTCTTCTTTGTTCATATCTTGTCCTACAGTTTTCTAGATATTGACACCAACTCCAGAATGTTTCATATGATCAGGAGTGGTATACAGCTTTCCAGTCCGACATATTGTTTTTGTTCAGTCATCGCTAAACAATGATTTTGTAGGAATGATTGGGTTGTAAAAGTTTGGGCACCCTGCTTACATCACAATGATACATGTCTATCAGGAACAACTCATTCAATTTTGGGGAACAATTGCAGTGGCCCAGCAACACTCCAGCAGCCATCAGGGATAACACAGCAACAGCATCATTCAGTATGCATTCTGTAGCCAAACGTCTTTGGACACTGCTATTATATCATGACCTTGCACTGCACACAACAGTCAGTATACAGTCTGCAGCCAGAAGCTTTTGGACATTGCTCAACAGCCTAGCAGCACCTTGGGAGCCTCCTTGCATACAGTAGCAACCACCTGGAACACCATAGCAACCACCTAGCAACACCCTAGCAACTGTTCTGAAACTAGTGAAGCTGCGCAATCACTCTGCATTGCCTTCAGGAAATGCCCTTTTCTAGTTTATATCAAAATAACCTCCAATAAAATATCCTGGGCCATTTTACTGCTGTGTGCTGGAGCAATTTACTGATTCACAAAAACACTTACATTCCACAGTCTTATCAATATAAATACAGCTACTGAGTCTAATAGTTTTCTAAAAACTTATTATCAGGCCTCTATACAGCCTATGATCAGGCCTACATATTACCTGCTTAAAATCAGCGAAATTCATTGTTAGTATTCTAACTGGGAACCAGGAACATTATGTTGGGGTTGCAATGCAACAACAGAAATGCTAAAGCATGGGTTCTGCTCAGAGTGAACCGACTGATTGATCTCAGGCTCTACGACACGTGTGGGGCCAAGACATTTACTCATTTAAAGGCATCTCTGACAGTATAAACATGCCCAGAAATCTCCAGTGGGGGGTAAAAGAAGTGCCAAAGACAAAACATTCAGATGAGGGGAAAAAAGACACATGAAGTGACTATAATTGATGACAATTACAAGACTTATCATTTTAACTTTCCAAATCATTTATTTGCCTTTTAAATAACTTAATGATGTCTGACATTTACTCCCCTTCAAACCCGGGAAGAAGATTTATTGCCAGGTATTTTAATAAGGCTAAGGTGCATGAAGGCACACGTTCGGGCTTCTAAAATGAAGAGTTATGTGAGATGTAGGTGGTAATGTATGCATAGCTTTAAAGGGAACCCTATGTGAACCCATTTTACTCAGTGTTGTTCCTACACCCTAAACTGAGTGGTTATCAGCACTTCATCTCTTTTGGGGGAGTGTGCGAGACCCTTTTGCCACTTGAGAAATGCAGTGTTGGCCATTGTCTTCTTAACAATCGTAAATCTTTAGCATAATCTGCTGTCACAACAGTGCAGATAACAGATAATAATCTCTCTTTCTCTTTCTCTGTGGAACTGCAGGGCTGCGGAGGGTCCAGCATGGCAGGGAATGTATCTGTACACACACACACACACACACACACACACACACACACACACACACATACACACACATACACATATTTGGATTGGTTTAGATATCACCACTAAAGTCTGTAATGTCAACTAGGTAATTTATTGGAACACTCATTGTTTGTGCAAACCCTAATTTAAATCAATTAACTGACCAATTAACTGATTGATTAGTGGGGTGAAGAGATACTGATCAAGATGATTAATATTAAGAAAAATACCTGAAAAACAAAAGAAATCCTTATCTTTGAATTCAAATGGGATGCAGTTTTAACCCCTCAGCTATTGTAAAGTCACTTTAGTGCACAGCTTCATGTGGCTTCATGCTTAAATACAATGCTGACAATAAAAAATCATATAACATAACACTCCCATGTTCAAAAACTGGAATAATATTCTTCCGCTATGCCTTCACTATTCTTCCAGCAAAGAAATGTACATTGTTTAGAGTAGCCTTTTATTGCTAAGCAGCTTTGAACTGCTGAAGAAGGACAAGAACTTTCACTTGGCCTTCTTTGTACACTGCAGTCGTTACATGGGCATTTCAAATCTAATCATATAATAATGAAAATATAGCAATAGCTTTTATTAAATGTAGTAACATTCAACTTATAAGTAGTGTTTGATCACAAAATGATCACAGCAAAGATTATACTGATGGCCACTAGTGGCCCATTTCAACTTTCTGTTAGTATCAAGCTAAAAGAGCTGCATACACTGAGGTTAACATCACTCAAGTCAGATCTGCTAAAACACAGACAGACATTTAAGGACTGTATGACACTGAAGTGGGATATACTCCAATTCAAATCTGTTTAGCCTTTTAGTCCAGCTGTTTAAAAGGTAAGTTGTCACTCCCCAGTTTAAACAAAACCAGGTTCTTATTTTCTCCATCAGTACATGCTGCAGTCAATGTAAGCAGCATAACAGACCATTTACAGCACAACTGTTTTTCATGACTTGGCACATAAATGCAGAATTCATCTGTTGCAAGACAGTTGTTTACAACAGCTTCAAATGTGGCAAAACTAAGTTGGTTTCATGACCAGTACTATTCATTCATTCAGTATTTCAGAAATAATTAATCAATAATAACAGTAAANTTCTCTTCTCTTCTCTTCTCTTCTCTTCTCTTCTCTTCTTTTCTCTTCTTGTTTGTCCTCTTTATTCTCTTTTCCTTCTC
Organism: Semaprochilodus insignis; assembly: GCA_034552555.1. Taxonomy (NCBI): domain Eukaryota; kingdom Metazoa; phylum Chordata; class Actinopteri; order Characiformes; family Prochilodontidae; genus Semaprochilodus; species Semaprochilodus insignis. Next base: position 14,482,821 of record CM067474.1, on the reverse strand, counting down.
TTCTTAACTTCTCCTTTCCTTAGTTGTCTCATCTTTTCTTTACTCTTCTTCTCTTTGTTTCTAATTTTCATCTAATCTTTTCCAAACTTTACCCTTGTTCTGTAATCTTCTTCTCAGCTTTATTCTCTTTTCTCTTTATTCTCTTCTCTCTGTTATTCTCCTATGTTCTTCTTTACACTTCTCCTTTCCTCATTTCTTCTGTTCTTGTAAACTTAACTTTCATTCTGTTTCACCTGAAAGGTGCTTATGAATTACTTAGACAGGTGTTGATGTTGGTTACTCCTCTCTGGCTTTAGCGTTTGGCTTCTTGATCACATATACACACACACACCCGCACTGTCACCTGCTGACAGAATCTTGGCTCAAGTGTGTCTTTAGTACGTGTGTGTTGGAAGAGAAGAGTTTGGCAGGCTTGCTTGTCTCTTCATCAGCACAAAAGCATGCCTTAGTACCTATTACAACATATTAAATCTGAAGGCTCACCGGGCCTGCTCACGATTTGTGTTAGCACTTGACTAGCTGGAAGGGAATGTGTGTTTACCACACATGGATTCAGTGGGATTGCTTCATAGAGGTGAATAGCACAGTCAGTGCTTAAGAAAAGCTCTTAATGCCTGAGGATGTTATGGATTGTAGGAGGGAAACTGTGCTTTATTCTTTAATCAACACTAATTCAAGTCTGGATAATCAACAGAGTTGTAGAGAAATGCTTTGAAAAGAGTAGAATAGAGAGAATAGAGAGAGAGAGAGAGAGAGAGAGAGAGAGAGAGAGAGAGAGAAAGAGAGGAAAGACATTTCTTTGCTATCATTGATGTAGCTGCTTACATATCTATAATACATACAGCATACACTGTTATTACTACATACAGGTACTTACAGTGACACATTTTGAGAGGTCTTTCTTAGATTACATAAACACTCAACAGACTTTCAGTTATATATCAATAACCTATCAGTGACGTAGCTGCTGTGAAGCATCTGAAGCATACGTTTAGTAGATCATCAAGAAACTTTATATAACTGTGTAAACAAAATGTGTTTATAATCTGCTGAATTCAGACGTGTCATAATTTATTTGGCGCGCCAAGTTTATATCTGGATGTTAAGATCAGCCACTCAACCCAACAAGTTGTTATAGACAAGGTGAGGGTTAGGATTAAGTTTTGGGTTGAGGTTAAAGTTAGGGTGAGGATTAGGGCTAGGGTTAGGATTAGGTTTTGGGTTGAGGTTACATTTAGGGTTAGAATTAGGGCCAGGGTAAGGGTTAGGCTTTAGGTTGATCATAAGGTTAGGGTTAGGATTAAGCCAAAGTTAGAATAAGGCTTTGGGTAAAATTAGGATTTGCTTAATAGATGTAACATAGTAAGTCTACTTCATATAACATAACAGTACATCCACACAGTTTCAGCTTCACTACTGCTAATTCACTAACTGGAGAAGGAACTCGTTTTGGACCATTTATGTAGGTCCAGTCATCACCAAATATCCACACAATGTAAAAACCTCTCTCATATGAACTTCTTGGGTCAATGAATTGTAACTATTTCAACAGTGTCACAGACCACTCTCTGTATGTCGTAAGAAAGTCTGGTGCATTTTGTTGTTTAGAGTTTTGAAGAACTGGCTACAGTTAGAACAGACTGTTTGACTAATATGACTAATATACAGTTGTTTCTTTTGATGTGAAGGGGAAGGCAACAAAGTACAAGGACAGCAAAACATGCAAGGATGTCTTGGGTAGTAGAAACACAGGACTTGAATATCTTTGACAGATGTAGTGCCCTGAAGTTCACAAATGGTTATAAATCCTGCACTTAAATGTTGCTCTGAGAGACCTGTCATGGTGCACAGAGTGAGTAACTGTTTGCAGAAGGTTGTTTCCTAATGGGCCTTATAAAAGTGTTGCAAAGCTCAACATATAATAGACATCAGACCGTCTGTGCCTCTGTGGGTGTGGCATCCAATGCTGAAGCTACAAGTGCATTGTAAATAATAAGAAGAATATAAGACAATATTTGATTGCCTCTGCAGAGATAATCATATAAAAGTTGATTACATGGGAATACCCTGTCTCCCATCTCTCTTCCTCTTGCACTCTCCCCAAGACATTTGTATGTGTATGTATGTGTGTGTGTATGTCTGGGACTAGGCCCCATGGGGATGGCTGCCTGTGTTTGTGCTGAAGGCGGGGAGCCCACTGGAGCCTTTGTGTGTTTTCCTAGTGCTCGACTCTTTCCTGAGCTAATATGCTGGCCTGATATGACTGCATGGGGTGGGGGGGTGGGGGGACGGTGGGCATGACAAATTAAAGAGAAAGTAAAGGTAAGAGAGAGAAACAAGAGAGAGGTGGGGAGAAGAGGGGTAGGGAGAAAGAGAAAGAACAGGAAAAGAGAAATGAGAGAGAAAGGAGAGCGAAAGGAAAGAGAAAGAGAGAAGAGGGCAGATAATACAGTGATACAGTGATAAAACATGAAAAAACTGAAAAGAGAATGAAAAAGAGACAAAGGAGAGAGTGAGACACAATAAGAGAGAGAGAGAGAAGAGGGGAGGAAAGCAGAGAGGGGAAAAATAGTGAGAAAGAAGACAGATAAAGAGAATGACAGAGACACTAGAGAGAGACAGAGAGAGAGAAAGGGGGTTAAAGACAGAATAGAGAGATAAAATGAAAGAAGAGATAGTGCAAGAGAAAAGAAAGTAAAATGAGAGAGAGAGAAGAGAGAAGGAGAAAGAAAAGAGAAGGCCTGAGAGAAATATATAGGGAGACAGAGAAAGGGGGAGAAAGAGAGAGAGAGAGAGAAAGAGAGAGAGAGAGAGAGAGAGAGAGAGAGAGAGAGAGAGAGAGAGATGGAATGTACTTCTGCAGTGTCTCTGTCTGGGACTCTGAATGTAACTGGAATGGTCAACACTAAGCAATTTGTCATCATGCTAGCAGCTGAATGCTATGGCCTAAATAGCATGGCTGTGTTATTAACAATGCTCAAGAGACTACTAAACTGCTCAAAAATCTTACTGCTTTATTTTTATTCACTCAGATGTTATGATTAATCCACTATGATCAGAGAACTTCACAACAGATCTTGAGGTCTTGGGTTTGATCCCAGCTGATGGCGTCTGCCACTGTGCCCTCAGGCCAAGCTTTCAACCTCAAGCTGCTTTGAGTAGTTTGCCCCTTTGTTCGACTATCGTAAGACAAAAGCATTAGCTGAATCAACCTTTTATTCAGTGTAGGTAGAAGTTGACCTCTTATCTGACCTGAGACCAGTGTTTTCAGTGAAGGGGATATTTTAGAAACTGACCTCAATCCCAGATTTTCAATGTGGTCTCAGACTTTTGGAACCCACTATTTTTATAAAAGACTAAACATTCTTGTTACCTTTTACTATATTTGTTCATTTTTACAGACATTACAAACAACTATATAAAATAAAATAAAAATAATTTTTTTTCATAATATTTTTATTTAATTTCAGTTTGCAAATCAATTTGTGTTAGATGTAACACTTCACTTGAACCCTGGTGCATAAATTAGACACAACCGTGCTGTACACCTGTCGTAGTAGATATTACATGCTGTTATAATTTGTATTATGGCAACATCATATTACTTTTACTAGTAACACTGGGTCCAAACAACAAGCAAGCGTTCAAATGTAATATCATGAAGCCCTTAGGATTATAAGAAAAGAACACAATCAATATTTGTGTTTTGTTGCACCCAGAAGGAGTCAAGTGACAGAAATCAAACTTGGGGGTGAGTTTGAAATTGTGAGACATCCAAATTATTCAAGTTTCATGCTCAGCCATGCATTTGCCTTGTCACTGTACCTGACTGACCTAATAGCTATGATTGTAGATATTTAGTGAGCAGTGATGTCCTCTATGAGTCATCCTGTTAGTGCTAGCACCACTGGCAGACTGGCACACAGATCATCACGATGACTGCCTTTAACGCCACGTCAAATTCGTCAAAGACTGCAATGGCGTCGTGCCTGACTGTCATGGAGTGACTCAGAATGGCAGCGGGTCATCTTCAACGACAAGTTTTGCTTTTGTATTGGTGGAGACGACCAATGAATCTGTGTGTGGAGGCACCGTTGTCAGCGCCAAGATGTCACACATCCAGAAGGCCTGATGTCACTCCACCTCCACCCCTTCCACAAAATCTCCAGGAACTGCATGAGAATATTCAAGCTGCATGGGATGGACTATCGCAGGACACCATTAGGAACCTCTACAACTCCAGCTACCACACTGAGAGACACTACTTCTGTATGTGTAGCTCAATAAATATTGCCCATATCAGTCTAAATTTATCATCATTTATTGTTCCTGGTAACCTTTATCTTCCTTCTGAATAGTGTTGCAATCCAACACTTCCTTCTGGGCGCAACTATTTTTATGATGATGATTGTACATTGATATTTTGACTTAAATGGATGAGTATGCTAGCTATACTAGCTATGCAACTATGAGTTGGGTAGCTCAGTTGTATCCGCAGCTTGTATTTGCTACTTAGTTTAAGTCTTCTCAGCCAACCAGCAAAATCTCCATCAATCAGTGACACAAAACAAACAGCATCAAGTCCAGCTTTCAGCCAATTCCTCTCCAAATTGCTTCCTTTGTGTTGACATCCTTGTGATTTTTATTAAGATCCCTGTTCCTCCTCTTCTGTTATGAGGTGGTATGGCAGAGAAATGCTACATAGATATAGAAAAACGACACATCACATCACACACTGGATCATGCTTTGCATTACGACACCTGTCATGACAATTACCTATAATGACAAGACTGTTACATTATCGGACGTAATCTGTCTTGACAACTCATGACAGCGAATGACATCTGCTGATGTTTATCACATGGTGACGTCTATGTTATGTAGAACAGTTCAAGTAAAGTGTTGCCTTAGATATATACAGTAAATGCCAGGTCATTAACAACTATGCATGTATGTGCAAACATTTGGTGAAATGTACAATACATGAATAGTAACACATTTAGGATACAAACAGAATACATATTGATACATATTGAGGCACATAGGGAAAACTCACTGTTCTGCACTCTTACTGGCTGGCAGTTACATAGCAGACAACGCTGCACCTTAGTTCAGTTAGCAAAGTTAGAGAAGCTAATGGAGGTAACCGGCTAACCGGCGAGCTACTCTGCAAATTCTGGCATCCAGAGAAAATGCATTTGCTATTCAGACACTGAGATTAATAACTGATCATCACATTGATTTATCAGTCTGCTCAGACTTTAGCAGAGCTCAGTAACACTGAGATTAATAACTGATCATCACAATGATTTATCAAGAGCAAATAAGAAACAAGAGTTGGAAAACAAAAATTGCTACAGTATTCTGACGCTTAAGAAATGGACTGCAGTATCATATGAAATGACTGTACCTCTGAGAATGTATGAGTATGCGTGTGGAGTGTGTTTGTGTCAGTGCTTCAGTACCAAATGTACTCTATTGCTGTCCAGTTTGATACACTGATAGCAGAATGCAATTCCAATGAATGCAGACAGAAATTAAATTATCGTTGAGCTCTGGAACTTCTCTCCTCCACACTCACCACCCCCTCCCTTCCATCTGCCTTTTATGAAAGGGTGAGAGAGACAGAGGCTGTGGCAGTTAGATGGGTAGCATATGTATTCCTCCTGTAATTGACCGATAGTATCTATGGCTGGGCTATCAGAGAGTTCAGTAATGCTGTAGAGGTCTCTGTCTAAAGCCATATTGCTGAGTGGCTAGGTTGCTAAATTTAGCTTTATAGAGTGGAAGAACAACAATGATGTCAAGCTGAAGTATGGACTTCAACAAATATGTCTGAAAGATGATTCTATGCTGGTACTTGGACTTGTCTACATGTAGTAGAAAAGGAAAAACAAAAAAGCAAGAGGTCTATGGTTTAGATAAAATGGCTCTGGAAACATTGTGGTAATAAAAAGGAGGAAACAATTCTTTATATATATATATATATATATATATATATATATATATATATATATATATCTTTTTTTTTTTTACTTTCAAGAAGGTGTACCATAACACAGCTGTCTGCTTATCCTTGGGTATGTGTCTTTCATGGCATGAACAGCAAGTTTCACCTAAATAATGATTTGACAGTTTTATTTTATTTATTTATTTTTTCTTTGTTTTATTTATTACTGGTCAAAGCACTTACTGAACCTCTTTTGTATCAGATGTTGTTGAAAGATTTTGAGGAGTGCTGACATCACAACAATGTGTGACCTTTGGCTTTATCCCACGCAGGACAGGTAGGATTAAGCTAGGACTTATATTATTTGTACCTTTTGTAGATAAAAGGTAAAATCTAAAGAGCTTGCTGTTTAATGGCTTGTTGTTGCAGCCTGATTAATTTATTCTGTAAGAGCATTCTGAAAGACTGAAGGTTAGCCTAAACTTTCAATGGATATGGATACCTGGATCATACTTGAGTCAAAGTGTGGAGTATTGTTGCAGACATTTTTTGAGTGAATTACTGAAGAACCAGAAACTCAAGGCTGGCTGGCAGAATTATGTATATGGTACATCCCAAAAAAGTCGGAACAAGGTTCACTTAAGACTAGGAAAGTTGTGAAATGAAACATCTGAAAGAGGTGATGCAACCTAAAGGAAAATACCTTGGAAAAGCCAAGACCTTTATAAGCAAGGATGGGTTGAGGCTCGCAAGTAAAAACATGTCATCAATAATGCAACTGTTTAAGAAGAGCAATGTTCTTCAATAAATACAGATTTTATGTATTTCACTCTCTGTGCTTCCTCATAGATCCATGGAATCCAGAGGAATATCCACGCATAAATAACAAGACCAAAAATCACAACTGAATGACCATGACCTTCAATCCCTCAGGTGGCACCACCTAAAAAACTGCTTATGTAATGGATATCGCCACATTTGTTCGGGAATACTTTGAAACACTGTTGTCAATAAACACTGACCCTCATTCCATAAACGCAAAATCAGACTATACGATGCAGAGTGAAACATTAGATTTTAACAGCATCCACAAATGCTCCTGACTCATCTGGACTTGAGCTCATATTCAGTGGACTGACGCTCAGTGGAAATGTGTATTTTTGTCTGACAAGATTATTTACGGAAATAATGGACGTTGTGTTTTCTGAGTCTAAGAAGAAAAAGATAGAATGAAGGTGTGGGCTGGCTAATAGTGAGTAACCCGTACATCTATGAAGGTGCCATTAAGACAGAACACATTTTGGACCAACATATGCTGCCTTTCTTTTTCAAGGATGTCCATGCTTATTTCAACATAACAGCACCAAGAAATATTCTGCACATGTCTAAATAGCATAGCTGTGTAATCAGAACTGTCAGAACTCCAGTCCTGAACTCCTGACATTAAAATATGAAATAAAAATTAAAATATGAAATTAAAATAAAGTTGCTGGCCTGAAGACTATTTTGGAATATGTCACAGGCAACAAATTTGGATTGAGTGTATATTTGCACCCAGAAAAATTGACATGAAAATTAAAACGTTTTTGGAAACTTGTTTGTACATATTTACTGTGTAAATACATATAAGTAGAAGAATAAACAGAAAGGACAAGGGTAATGGCACACCTTTAAAGGTTACATTCGACGCATATCCTATGGGTCCCTGTGCTGTGGTGTGCTCTAAAGTAAATGAGAAAGTACAATATTGCCAATGCTAAATTAGCACCATCTTAAACTTCTTCAGCAGAGTAAGAGCAAATCACAGTGTTACACTTGTGAAACCAGTCTGATCTTACCAGAAAGAGATCATATATGACTCAAAATATGACTACTGCAACATGCAAACTAACACTGTGCACTGAACTCACATCATGAGACTGACAGCCTAACTTAAATACCCCACAAACCAGCTTTCTCAAAGTTGGTGCCTTAGAGGCTTTGCCGAGTGTAACCTACAGTTTGAGTAGCTGGTGTGGGTACATAACAGTGTTGTAGTTTATTACTAGACTCACTTTTATCTGCCATCATTGACATGGCGGTTTGAAGAGACGCAGTATTGACACACATGTGTTGGAGAAAGTATTTACCAGCTGAAAAAAAAGACTGCTAGAACTATCAAGATCAAAACTGGATAGTTTTTATTTCTAATGAGAATTGGTTTAATAGTTACCATTCCAGACCACTAATGTCCTGCAGGATACCTTTAGGAATCTCAGAACACCTGTTAAGCCACTTAAATCCTTTACACTGTGCTTTCAACACAAATTACCATTAATGGCTTTTGGACAGCATCAGAAACTTTTAGCAGGGTTGCTAACCCTCACCTTCCTATATTTGATAAGGGGAGTCCTAGCTAGTGGTTGAGAATGAACCACAATTATACTGGGGAGAAAAATTGGGTTAAGAAATCCTATCACACTGTTAGGATAGTTTGAATGTCTCTTGGCTAACACTGCAACTCTTTGTCATTTCCAATCAAACTAGTCTGGTTACTTACAACAGAGCATTTCAGCCTGGTAGTGAAGCATTTCAAACTGGAAACAAAACATCATGGAGCGACTCTAAACTCCAGCCTAAAGTCATCAGGCTCAATAAAATCATGGCTGAAGTTCTGTAAAGCTTGTCCAACCTAGCAACAGCTACTGTGAAAGAATGCCTTTGTGGGCGGAGCATGCATATATCAATCGCAAACTATTTCTGAAACTTAAAAAAATCACTGCTGTGCTTCCATACTTGTCTTGGTGCGCATTCTGTCTCTTCCATTTTCTGTTTACTTTTTGGTGGGCCGCAGAGCCGGAAAAAGCAGGTGCTTGGCGCTAACGGTCGAGCGAAATTGTGCGTGCCTCTGTGCGAATGTGTGCACTGGATAAACAGGTTGGGGAGGGGGGTGTAGCAATGGTGGTTGGAGAATGTTTTCCCCAAAACAATTGGCTCTTGGAGGAACTCTAACTGGCTGAGTGCTAAAGCGGAGAGAGAGAGAGAGAGAGAGGGAGAGAGAGTGTTCTGTTGAGTTCAGTTTGGGGTTAAAAGTCTCTATTGTGCTTCTTTTACCCTCCAGCACACTCTCTCTATCACACACATATACATAAACTCCCTCATAACCAGCAGCCAAGTGTGTTATCATTTCTGCCTTTGTAAATTCTGTCATTATAGTTAGCAAGGCTAGCCGTGTGTACACATCACATTTCCACTTTAGTCTTCTGTGTCTATAAACAACAGAGTAATTTCCTGCAACTGTTTCAAATGTATTTCCAGTGTATGCTTTTTTCACACTCCTACTTTTTGCACCTTTTCTTTCCTTTTCTTTTTTTTCTGCTGCCCCTTCATTTGTCCATAATTTTCTCTCATTCTGTAATGGTTGCTCGTTATTGTTCATTTCTTCAGTATTAAATGCTTTGTAATTCAGTTTAAGAGCGTTTCATTTCAGCTCCATAGTGGTTTTCAGGCCAGCTGGAACATTCAACTGAAGGAGAGATAGAGAGAGAAAGAGAGTGAGCGAGAGAGAGTGAGTAGTTCTCAGGGCCATGTTTAGGTCAGGCTTGTTGTAGCTTGTTATAGTGCTCAAGGCAATATGACTCTCTCTCTCTCTCTCTCTCTCTCTCTCTCTCACTCTATGTCTTTTGCTCTCTCTATCTGTGCTCTTTGTCTCTCAAGCTCTGTATTCGTGTTCTCTGTCAGTATCTCTCTCTCGCGTTATGCTATTCTCTCCTTCCTCGCTATCAATGTCTTGTGCTTTTACTCTCTTCCTTTATGAGTCCCCCTCTCTTCCCTGTCAATATTTCTCTCTATCTCTTCCTCTTTTTCTTTCTCTCCCAATTATGTCAAAATCTCTCTCTATTCTCTACCCATCTCTCTCTTTCTCTCTCTCCCTCTCTCTCTCTTTCTCTCTCTTTCTTTCTGTTTCTTCTCCTTGTCAAGGTCTCTCTCTTTTCTCGGCTTTACCCTCTGTCTCTCCTCCTTGTTGCTTATTTTGCTTATATTCTTATATCCTTTTTACTTTCTTTTCTTTCTGTCTTTCTTTTCTTTTTTAAACATACTTTCTTTCTGTTCATTTTTCCCCTTAAGCGTTTTTTAAAATTCTTTTCTGATGAAATTGTTCCTGCAGTTGTTGGCTGGAGCAGCAGAACGGAGAAAAGTCCCACATTCCTCTAGACGTTGGATAAATAAAGTTGGACGGAGCTCACTGTGTGAGTGTGTGTGTGTCCGTGTGTGTGTGTGTGTGTGTCCGTTACTGTCACTGAGTTTTCCACACTTACACACTCTCTCTCTCTTTCTGACTTTTTCCTAAAAACCAAAAGCAAACTCGTTATAATATACACTTATCTGAGCTAGTATGTGTGTATGTGTGTGTGTTCCTGTTCCTGTAGTAGTATATTTGTGAGGACCACACTTCCTCACAAGTAATAGGACAGTATGGCATGTTTGGTGAAGTGAGGACATTTAGCTGCTTCTCGAGCACATATCATTTTCACCAGGAATTCCATTTTTTTGGAAAATCTAGAAGAGCAGAAAAACAGCCCTTTGGATACGGAGGTTAAGGTTAGGGTCAGGTTTAGGTGTAGGGGTAGTGTTATTTAGCTACAGTAATACTAAGGCAGTGTGTGTGTGTGTGTGTGTGTGTGTGAGCATACCCATGAGGCAGTATGGTGCGGGTGATGGAGAGTTCAGAAATGCAGCGTTGCGTTTCCTTCAACAGTCACTCAGCACTCACACACACACACACACACGCACGGACACACACACGCACGGACACACACGCACGGACACACACACGCACACATTTCTGTGAACTGTGGGGCCATTACATAGACTTCCATTGGTTTCCTGGAGAATTAGCCAAACCTTAACTAGAACTACTACTAGCCTAATCCTAATTTTAACCTTACCTTAACCTTAACCTTAACCATAAGTTTAACCTTACCATTACACTAACCTTACCCTTACACTAACCTTACCCTTTCCCTGACCTTAAAATGTACATAGTGGGTACCAGCTTGTGGTCCCCAGAAGGACAAAATGTTCCCACAGTGTGAGTATATGAACACGTTTTGGTCCCCATAATGTGTCATAAAGCTGGTAAACACTCTCTCTCGCCCCCCCGCCCCCCCCCCCCCCAACCCCTTATTTGTTTATTATTTACGAAAATACCTTAAGAATGGTATGGGACAGTTGGAGGCATAGGTGTAGTTACAGGGGAACCTAGGGGGCCTAGACACTCTCAAAGGAAACCAGGTCTCAGATTTAAGAGGAGAACCTCTGGTTCCAAAGAAAATGTTACCAAGTATGATTCAACTTTCACTTTTATTATACAGGATGAACCCAAATGTGCCCTGAGCCTTTTTTCACCTTAATAATAAATAAATTACAAACACTGACACATCTCTCCTTAAATCAACACTATTTTTCCAAGTCCATGACTAATGCATGGCAGCATTAGTCATGCCCTGTCTATGTTTTATACAGACTCTGCAATTAAACATAGACTAATGTTTTTTTTTATTTTAACACTATGCAAATACAGCATTAGCCTGCTCCACTGTTTTAAAAAAAATGATGAGAAAATCACTGTCTTCACCCAGTCGCCCCAGATATCTACACGTAGTTCTGTACCGAACAGTCTCATGGTTAAATAAATGCAGGGTCAGTTAATTCAACCATGTATTGTGTTTAAAATTTCTTTTATTGTCGAATCATGGGTGATTCAATGAAGTAGGCTTGTAGTATAGCCAGGGGCTGTCGACCCCACTATAGTGACGTCCTAGGGACATAATGCATCCTAGCTGACCCTCCCAACCTGTATCCATAAACCCTAAAATGACTACCCCACAGGTTTGAGCATAGTTGTTTACGACTGAAGAAAACTGAAAGACAACTGAAAGCTATAACTGAGGATATGCTCTTTTTTATCTCCTCCATCCATCCTGTCCTGCTTTAACCCCTTCTCTGTATAGCATCTCTCACTCTCTCACTCTATATTTTTCCCCACAGACAGAATTGCTTTGGGATTCTACAAACTTTGTCACTTTTTTATAAGTGTTGATGATTTCAGAATTGCATCTGGTGAAATAAGATTGGGTCACAGTCGATGAGTGTATGTGTGAGAGCATTTTTGTGTAAGTGAAAAATCTTATACAATCTTTGCTGAGATCACACTGGACGCAATGGGGCCATTGAGCAACGCCTGTAAGATCCAGAACGACACTAATGTTGTGTCATCAGACATCACACATCACTTTAGCGCTAAAAAAGTATTTAACAGAATGTCAGATCTAGGTTAGCTAAAGTTACATGATGTGCCAGGGTCAGCTGTCACAAAAGGGCATATATATTATCTGATAAAAAAAATTATATTTTCAATACAAATAAACATGTTTTCTTTGTTGACTTGCAATACCATATCATAAATTGGAACTGGGTTAATTTTGAGGAAGACAGTATTATATTGACAATATCCTCATCTCTGCATCTCCGCATCTCCGAAATGGTAGCTTTGTAGGAAAAGATAAAAAGGTTCTTAATTTTTACTTTATTTATTTATTTCCTCAAGATTTATTTATTTCCTCAAGTCAGCCTATGATGTGTGCGTAGATATATGTGCCAAAAATAGTTCATAAATCATTTTGCATGATCATTTTCCCATATCTTTAACTAGGGCTAAATGGCAATTTTTGCTACTGTGCCTTTAAAACCAATATACATAAATAACTGTATATGACCATAAACATAGCCTTTATTTGGATTGGCTGTCCTGTAATGTGTTTCATTCAAAAAACAACCTGAGCTAAAACTCATATAGGCTGAATAGGTTGATATATGGAAATGTGTTTATTTCTGTAACCTTCACAAAAACAATGGCCTTTAAAATTTTAACAGTGTTTACATATTACATCTTATTTCACAAAAACAAGCTAAAAGTCAGTTTTCAAAGATTTGGCTACCCTATAATGTAGATTTAAACCATTCATATTGACTCATTCATCATGCAATTGTCACACAACGCAAAGTGAAGAAATTATACTCATAAAACAGAGGTGAGATGTCCCACTGTTTTGAAAGCTAATGTTGGACAATGATGGATAATTTGTCATTGTTTCAAACCTGTCTAGTTCTGGGCAGACTTGTGAGGCCAGATTTAATGTCATAAGAAGGTCCAGTGATAGTCATGATAAGTGGGAGCATTTGGGGCTAAATGTGGAGGAGTCTATAGACTTGTTAGAGTAGAAACAAACTGGGAGGGAAATTTCTGAAGCGGTGTGTAGGCCGAGCTCAAAGTAAAAGGTGATGGAGCAGTTGTTAACATTGTCCGTTGACAAAGAAACTTGTTATTTAGCCAACGATTGTAGCTTATGTTTGCATGGGACCCCCAAAAAGTCCTGTTAAACATGTAGATGTTTGCAACGTTTGCAGATAACGTCTTACATATTACAAGCATTGCCTTTTGTGAGGATAGAAAACAGTTCCATTAGCTAATGATAGCATTTTGCTGGCTAGCTTATATTGCATGTTATCGCACTCTGGACATTAAAAGAGTGCAGACTGAAGGTTTGGGGGGCAAGGTTTAGAGGGGACGTATTCTTGTTTGTGTTTGCAAGATATCCACAGATTTTTGAATCTTTTTAGTCTCGTTTGTTGACTGCTGTGGACATTGTAACTGAATCGTGAACAAATGGCCGTTAAACACAGTTCTCCATGTGTCTGTGGTCAGCTTGGCCATAAGGGAGCTGTAATACACCTCCAAAAATCAATATGATTTAATTAAGCCGTCTTAAATGTGTGTGTGGAAGAGTGTTTAGAGTTTGTGTGTGTGTGTGCATGTGTGTTGGGGGTTCTCTTAAAAAGGCCCTTGCTGCCATTTTAAGCTCACATTAGGTAAGAATGCAGCGTCAATTGTAGTAATCCTATAGCTGTTCTCCACAACTGTCCCTAGGGTGCTTAGCCACTCCAACCACATTAATGTGTGCGATGGAGTGTGTGCACATGGGTGTGTATGTGCATGTGTGAGTGTGTGTGTGTGTGTGTGTGTGTGCGTGCACATTAGATTTATATTGAATAGTTAGAGTTTATGTTAGTTGAGAGATTGTCATTGAATGGCAGGTTAGAGCAGCTCTGTAGGCTTGAATTGATTGAGTAGTGAATGGTGTGTCCCATGGGCACTTTTGAGTAGCCTGTTGTTTCTCTACTGTGTGTGTGTGTGTGTGTGTGTGTGTGTGTGTGTGCGCGCGCGTGTGTGTGTGTGTGTGTGTGTGTGTGTGTGTGTGTGTGTGTGTGCACGCGTTGACATTCTAACCACTATCTGAAATTTTGACTTACTATTCAAATATGCGCATTTGTCTTTCAAATGACAACAACCAAAAAAAAAAAAAACCCAAAAAACAAACCTTTATGTTGTGTGAACCTTTTATGATTAAAAGCCAAATAGTAATGAACCAATACTACATTAAAAGGTCTTGTCACATTAACCTGCAATCAAAGTCTAGATTGTTTGTTCCTTCAATTTGGAGACATAAGATTTTGTTTTGACATCAACAGTATACAGTATAATGCAGTATGACTGACAGCTGATTTCATTATATGTAATTTCTTTAGTAACAAACAAAACCTCATGTCTCTGAAAAGTTAACTCTATGCTTTCTATATTATATTTATGTTCAGTGTTGCATGGCCGGATAAGCCTTACAGACTTTTACTGAATACTATTCAAAATATCTACATGTATGGTGTGTCATTCATTTCAAATGAAACATGTTTTGTATGCATGTAAATGACACACAGTGTAAATACAACAGGTGTGGTTTTTTTGTAATCCAACAAACATTTGCATGCTGATAGTGTTGCCAGACTGCCATGTTTCAATTAGCTACCAGATATACCAGTAGCATTTTAGCCTTATCAAACCAAACATCTTGCTGACACTACAATCAGAGTCTTTAACACATTAAAATCTGTCCCAGAGTCGATGGTGTGCATCCATGTTGGTCATAGTAAAATGATCGGCATGTGGAGTTGGAGCTTCAGTGCTACCATGTATCCTATCATTGTAAAAAAGAAGCTGCTGCCTTTATTGTTGGGTCCACTCTGACAGTTTCCAAGCAATTCACATTGCAATAAAAACAATTATTATTGGAAAGTTTTGATGAAAACAACACTTTATATGTATGTTTGTTTTATGTGTGTGTGTGTGTGTGTGTGAGGGAGGGAGAGAGTGTGTGTGTCTGGCCCAGGTGGCCATTGTTGCAGGGGTCAGCCCCATGCTCGTTCAGACGGAACTGGCCCTTGCTTCTCTCTCTCGCCCCCACACACATTCTTCTGCCCCTTTACCCCCTTCCCCCACTTCAGCTTCCTCTGCTTGACCGCACAGTGGACAGTGGTACCGCCTCAGGTGGGACAGGGCGCTTTTCACATGAAAGGTAGGATTGTTGTCAGCGTGCGTGTGTGTGTGTGTCTGTATGGACATCTGTGTCTTTGGATGGACTCCCACCCCACCTGACCACCTGGCCTTGCCTCCTTTCTCTTAAAGCGATATTTTTAGATGTAGGACTTTGTGAATTTTCCCCTATAACCGAAATGTAGGATCAGACTAATGTGATCAGCCAAGACATGTTTATTGTCTGTAGTTTGCTTCTTTAATTTTGCAGCTAATGGAAGCATTTACCCCACCAAAGAGCCAATAAAAATACAGATGCCACATCACATGATCATTACATCACACCACAAGATTACATTATCATTGCTGTATTTGTATGTGTATCATCACACCTTTGCCTCAAACTTCTAAGCTACAGTGCACACAAAATTCAGGCTTTAAGGGGGCCCTTACTACTGTTTGCTGTATCTATATGACAACCTGTTGTCCATTTTTATAGATAGCAGCATGGTGCACATTGCCAGAGACCACATAAGTAAGTTTAGTAGCTACTGTGGCCTCATGGTCTTGGTGCAAAAATAAGGCCAGCTTTACATGATGAAATTTTCATGCATCTAGCTGTGAGTTGCAAGCAAAATCATTTCTGTGCAACCTAAGAGTTACATAAAGAAATCCAATCAAGCAAAATCATGTGCAATTTTGGTGTTACTACTCTATATAGCCCAGGCTGGATTACAGAACAGGCCAAAGGGGCCAGTGCCTAGGGGCCTCTCAGACCACAAAGGCCAAAGGCAGTTAAAAGACTGGAAACGAGAGCTTATAAACCATGATAGCCAAATTAACAGCTTGTGGTTTGGTTACATTTTAACATTTTAGCAACCTTAAAAAACTGAACCAGTGTGGAAGACTAGCAACTAAGAAATGTTAATGATTTTGCAGTCCATTTCAACAAGTTCATTGGGAGCTGTGAGTTAACAAAGGAGAATAAACGCTGGAACAAGCAGCCATTTAAACAGCAATTGTCATTAGATGGCTAGCTGTTAAAATAAACGTTAACTCTGAGACAGTCATGAAACTTGTATGTTGTCTTGGGTCAGGTAACTGACAAAATGAACAGCCACCAACCTTACATAGCATAAAGATTTGGAGAAATTATGCTGTTCACATGGTGTGTTATTTTTGATCGCCTGTTTTCTGAAACTTTTTATGATGTTTTATGATGCTGTGATGGTTGCAGCTGAGTTTTACTTGTTGCAGCTGAGTTTCAAAGGGGTTGCATGTGAGTTACAGGATGCTTTACATTATACAGCTCAAATGAATTTTAATTTCCCGTAAGCTTGCATAAAAGCTGTATTTGGGGTACGGTGGGAAAACCGAGCATGTTACATTTTGAAGTAGTCATTGATTGCAAGGACGGACTTTGAAGAAGCCCACCCATCCCACACACTCTTAGACACACAGGGGCACACACACAGGGGCACACACACACTCTCATCCCTTGGGCCTCAAAGCTCCATTGGGAAACAGGAGTATTTAGCGCTATTGGTCGTGGTCCTGAGCGGTTACAAAACGCTTGCAAATGGATACACACCGCTGACCGTGTGTGTGACCCCGGAGCACAGCGTGGCTCTCACACACTCATCACTTTACATTACACACACACTCCCCTGACCACCGTGCTCACACACGCTGCCCTGACGCCATGGAGACGGGCATTGAGGTGAGCGTTGAAGTGCGGGTGGCTGACCGAGGTTCAGATTACGTATCGGGATGTGTGTGTGTGTGTGTGGTAGAATGCTTGTTTGTACCTAACAATACAAAATCTGAAGAGACCACAAAAGCACATAAGGTGGTCATTAAAGTGGTTGCAAGAGAGAGAGAGACTGAAAGAGGGATAGACAGGTGTGTGTATATATATATATATATACAGGGGTTTCAATGAAACTGAAACACCTGTCATTTTAGTGTGGGAGGTTTCATGGCTAAATTGGACCAGCCTGGTGGCCAATCTTCATTAATTGCACATTGCACCAGTAAGAGCAGAGTGTGAAGGTTCAATTAGCAGGTAAGAGCACAGTTTTACAGTTTTGCTCAAAATATTGCAATGCACACAACATTATGGGTGACATACCAGAGTTCAAAAGAGGACAAATTGTTGGTGCACGTCTTGCTGGCGCATCTGTGACCAAGACAGCAAGTCTTTGTGATGTATCAAGAGCCACGGTATCCAGGGTAATGTCAGCATACCACCAAGAAGGACGTTTTCCTCCACCAGCATCACGTAGTGACCTGGCCACTATCCTGCAAGAAGAATGGCTTAAAATCCCTCTGACCACTGTGCAGGACTTGTATATGTCATTCCCAAGACGAACTGACCTATTGGCCGCAAAAGGAGGAGGAGGCCCTACACCATACTAATAAATGATTGTGGTCTAAAACCAGGTGTTTCAGTTTTATTGTCCAACCCCTGTATATATATATATATATATAGATCGATAGATAGATAGATAGATAGATAGATAGATAGATAGATAGATAGATAGATACCGCATGATGGATGGATACAGAGATATGCAAATAGACTAAGAAGCTGGAGGATATGCATACAACAGAAAACCTTTGTGTGTCCACCCACTCCCACACACACAATGAAAGTGTGAAAGTGCAGGAATGATGCTGGACCGGACTGAGGAATCCATACAGTGATGGAGGGATGAGGATCAGTTAATGTGTGAATAAACAAGTGAGTGAATAAACATGTAACGCTAAATGGTTGGGTAGGCTGAGTGACTTCTATAGTTCTCTGCATTGCTTCTGTGCACCAGCACATTTGTTTTTCTTCTTCTCTTCCTTGTTCCATTCTTTCCTGTGTACTTGTTTCCACCCCCACTTTCCTCTTAGCGAATGTGTGAGTGTGTACGTGTGTGTGTGTGGTTTCAGGAACTGGCAGCTCAGGTGACGTCCAGCAGAAGGAAGTAACGTCGTGGAATTCCAGGGAATTTTCTCTCCCCGCTCTTACACAACAGGGAAATTTACATTGGCTCGAATGTGACAGACTTTTCTCTCTCCCTCTATTCTCCTCAACGACTCTCCTCTTTTCTCTCTTTTTTCTCAGACAAGATCAAGTGATCAAAACCCAGTTTTTATTGTCTGCTTAATTTGGATCTCTGGCATCAGAACGTTGGATGATGTAACAGTGTCAGTAAAAAAGCACTGACATTTCCATCCTCCACCCACAAAAGCATTTTTTTTGTCATGGCAACTGTCTCTTGGTTAGACAAGCTTTACAGAATGTTGACGATAATCCCTCCAGGTAAGAGTTAGAGCTACTGTTTTGGATATTTCAGGAACGTCACACTGATAGGAGGATCAGGTGTAGTTTTGTTGTGGTGTAGTTACATCATCAGCGTGGTGGTAAATCTGTTGACATTGTTTACCTTCCTAGAATCTATTAGCTTCAGCAACAAGTTTATTACATTATTAGTTTTTTACAGGTTTATTAGCTTGACATTCTGTAAAGCCTGTCCAGTGTAGCAACGATAGCTATAAAAGAATGCCTTGGTAGGTGGAGCAAGGAAAAGTGAATATATATCATTATGTATGGAAAGTATAGATAGGTCTATTTTGACTTTCTGCTGAAACAAAACATTCAAAATCTGATCATTTCTCTTTCTCTCAGTCCAGTTTTTCTCTTTTTTAGTCCTCTTTGTTCACTTTATTTTTCAATAGTGTGCACAATACTACTGCAAGTGCAAGATATTTATATAATAAGAAGAAGAAGAAAAAAAGAAGAAGAATAACAATAATAAAAGGCCTCATCCACCAAAACTCCTCATTTGGAGAGTGAGAAACTGATAGACAAACAGTAGCAGAGAGAGAGAGAGAGAGAGAGAGAGAGAGAAGCAGATAACAAGATAGACAGATAAGATAAAACAGGCACAGATAGTAGAGGAACACAGAGAAGCATAGATAGATAGATAGATCTGTAGATAGATAGATAGATAGATAGATGGATAGATAGATAGATAGATAGATAGATAGATCAGATACATTTACATCGCTGTGAAGGGACTTTGGCTACTTTTCTTTGCAGAATTGTTCTAATTTGGCTACATTGCTGGGTCTTCGAACATGAACTGCCCATTTAGGGTTTTGCCACAGCATCCCAATGGGATTCAAGTCAGGACTTTGACTCGTCTACTGCTAGATCTTTATTCTTTTCTTTTTTATTCTTTTTCTTCTCAGAGTTGGATTTGCTTGTGTGCTTCAGATTATGACCCTGCTGCATACCTCATCTGTGCTTCAGCTGTAGGTCACAAACTGATTGACAGAAATTCTCCTTCAGCATTTTCTGATAGAGAGCTGAAACCATGGTTCCATTAATTATGACAAGTTGTCCAGGTCCTACAGGAGTAAAGCAGCCCCAGACTATTACACGACCACCACCATGTTTAAATGTTGGTCTGATGTTCTTATGGTGGAATGTGGTGTTAGCTTTACGTCAGATGTAACAGGACTCATGTCTTCCAAAAGTTCTACCTTTAACTTCTCAGTCCACAGAATATTATCCCAAAAGTCTTGAGGGTCTTCTACATGTGTTTTGGCCAATGTGCAAACACATCTAGCCTTTGTGTTCTTTTTAGTCAGCAGTGATTTGTACCTTGCAACTCTACCAAGGATGCCTTTCTTTCTTTCTTTCTTTCTTTCTTATTTATTATATCTATCTTATGCCTGCAGTTCTTTAGATGTTTGTCTGGGTTCTTTTGTGATTTCCTGGATGAGTTGTTGATGCGCCACTCCTGGGAAGGTTCCAAGTTTTCTCCATTTGTGGAAAATGGCTCTCATTGTGGTTCACTGAAGTCCCAGAGCTTTAGCCCTTTCCAGACTGATAGATTTTAGTTATTTTTATTTTGTGTCTGTATTCAAATCTTGTTACAATGTAGCATTATGTGCTGTGTTGACTTTCTAGCTGCCTCAAATTGCCAGACAGGATCTATTTAAATGAAGTTTAGCTTCAGCGGGTCTGGCTGTAATCATGCTTGGGTGTGGCAGTAAAACTGAACCTAATAGCCAGTTGAATTTTGTTAACTGGTTCATTCAGTAGTTGGGGGGACCAATAATTTTTATGAATTAAATCATGATTTACAAACATCATTTTATATTATTATAATCTAATATTAAAAGTTGTTGGTGATCTGAAACAAACACGTGACAAACATTCCAAAAACAGAAGATATTGGGCAAAATCTTTTTCACAGCACTGTAGATAGATAGACAGATAGACAAGTAGATAGACAGGTAGAGATAGACTGATATACACAAACAAGAGAGATGAAAAGTTTAATAAGCCAGATTAATAATGAGGAGAGAGACAGAGTCAGAGAGATACATAACAGCATGAGGTTTACTGGGAAACAGATCAACAGGTATGTTAATACAGATAACAATAAATGGAGCATGGCAAGCACCAGTTAGTAAATGCCAACGGTGTCATTTGCATGACTATTCACTTTAGCAGGACTAACTCAGGATTAAACCAAACAATTAATTGAAAATGATATTGTCATATTTTACAGCTGTTCCTGTTTATGTGGGTGTGTGTGGGAGTGTGCTTAACTGACCTCTTTATGTTTATACGCCTTATGCTCAGGAAAAGCACAAGGTACAACAACTGACCACAGCTGTGTGTGTGTGTGTGTGTGTGTGTGTGTGTGTGTGTGTGTGTGTATCAACATACAGATGTTATCTATGTTATAATGTATCAGAAAGTTGATGGGCTTGTCCTGGAACATGTGCACACACACACACACTGACACTCTGACTGCCAAGTAATTACTGAGTGTGATGGGACCAGTAAGGTTGTGCTAGATAGACCTTTCTAAAACACTTTGTGCTCAGGGTCACATACACACACAGACACACACACACACACACACAGACAACCACAAATGACTAAATCTTATATATGAAAAGTAAACCAGAGGTTTCAAAGCTCATTTGAAGCAGCACCACAGGCACCCCAAGACAAATTTGCTAACACTAATTTTAGGATTGTATGTAAATGGCCTTAAACACATTTATGAGTGGTTGTCCTCCATAGAGAAGTCTAAAGATGCTCTTCTTCTTCTGGTCATTAGGCTCAGTGAACATTTGTAAGATGCATGTATTTTATAATCCTTCTTTTGTCGGTTTTTAATATTAAAGCCCGTGTTTTATTATTATTATTATTATTATTATTATCATTATTTGATTTGTTGTTATTTTTTACTTTATTTGCATCTTGTTATTGTTTATTACTACTTTGTATTATCAGTTTTTATATTTTTTGTCTATGTCCATTATTACATTGTGAAGCACTTTGTTAAATGGTCCATATTGTCTCTCTCTATTTTTTTTACATATTTATATATATGTTTTACTTGAGGTTAATATAACATTTGTGCAGTTTTTCATACAAAGCATGTAAATAATTCATTTTACATTACCATTTTCAGACCATTTAAGACCATTACAACGATTGCTCCTAAGGCCACAT
Source organism: Semaprochilodus insignis (assembly GCA_034552555.1). Lineage (NCBI taxonomy): Eukaryota > Metazoa > Chordata > Actinopteri > Characiformes > Prochilodontidae > Semaprochilodus > Semaprochilodus insignis. The sequence goes on along the minus strand of CM067474.1, from coordinate 14,460,929 downwards.
CAACATCGCCAAAGACTGCAATGGTGTCATGCCAGACTGTCATGAAGTGGCTCAGAATGGCAGCAGGTTCCACTTTTGTCTTGTGGAGACGTCCAACGAATCCATGTGTAAAAGCACTGTGGTCTGCGCCAGTGGTTTGTTGTTAAGTGGCACATGTCCCGGAGGTCTGGTGTCACTCCACCTCCACTCCAAATACCCCTCATACAATGCTTAAAAGTTTTCAGAGGTACCCTGGACATGACTACGGTACAGTACTAGGCTATGAAAGACCAACTGGGTGAATCAGTTCTATACAGTGCCACCCTGAGGCAGAGCGGTGTTGCAGTAAAGAATGCTGAAGACAGAAACTTGTCTTGGAGTGAAGCAGGTTAACCACTGATCATTTGATGAATTTATATTCGAATGTCTATATCTCATATGGCTGCTTGGCGGTACAGCCCTGTCTAATTAGTTCACAACCTAGGTAAATGTGTGTAAATGTTTGTGTGTATGTGTGTGTGTTGTCAAGGATAATACAGCCCAAGTTCTTTTTTATTTACTTTTTATGCATTATGTGGGTAAAGGGTCTTGGCGCCACTGGAGAACTGTCTGCACACACACACACACACACACAGACACATGCACGCACACACACACACACAGATTATTAGTGATGAAAACCTGTGTGTCTTGTCTGATACGTTTTTCTGCTGTATGAGATTAAACCCGCATACTCAGTTTACTTTCTGCACAGAGGCTCCTCAAACACACACACACAAACAGACACACATGCAATGCCAAGCTACTTTAAAACTGTCAGCCGTGTCAGTGTGTAAATAATGAGTGTGTTTCAAGTGCAATAACTGCTCAAATGATTCTGTCTTAAAGGTCCATAGACAGTTTAGGAGAGATGGGGAGATGGGTACAGAGAGGCAAGAAAACCAAATCTAAAAAGAGAAAGAGTGTGAAAAGAAACAAAGAGAAAGAGAGATAGAGAGATAAAAAAGCACGTGATAGAGAAATAACAAAGAGATAGAGAGATAAAAAAGCATGAGACAGAGAGTGAGACAGAGGAGAGAGAATGAGAAAGTGATCAGGAGAAAAGTTAAAGAGAAAGAGAAATAAGAGAAAAACAGAGTAAATAAAGACAGAAAAAGAGAGAGAGAGAAAGAGAGAGAGAGAGAGAGAGGGAGAGAGAGAGAGAGAGGGATCCTGTATCTTTGCTCTGAAGAAGGCCTTGTTCCTGCTGCTGTATTGTTTTACCGGATCGCCCATTGTGTGGGCAGACTGGCTGGTTGGCACTGAGCCAAAGCCTGCTGCCAATCTCCCTATGAGACCAGAGAGAGAGAGAGAGAGAATGGGATAGAATGAGAGAGTGAGCAGTACTACAGAACCGGAAGAGTGGCTACCTTAAAAAACCCTTGGAATGCTTTAGTATCATCTCTCTCTCTGACACACACACACATACATGGCTACTTTAATTATACACTCTAAATACCACACTTAGAGAACTACGTTTCCCCAAGTGTCAGTGTGCTGTAACATGAGCTCCTTCAGCTCGCTGCTTCTACTTTCCCTTTAGATTACTTCAGCATAGTCCACTGACTTTCTTCAACAAGTGCTATCATTCTCCATCAATCACCTTCAGTTTCCAGTCAAACTCTATCACTCTTCAGCATTTATCATCATTCTCCACCATGCACCATAATTCTTTAACACCACCATTCTCCACTAAACATCATCATTCCCCAATGAACACCTTCAATATAACAAAAAATCATTCTCCAATAATCTCACTCATTCTCCAACCAAACACCTTTATTCACCAGCCAAACACCAGAATTTTCTACTACACATCATTGCCCAACCAACACCATCATTCTTATGAAATCCTCTTCATTCTCCAACAAACACCATCATTCTCCAACAAACACCATCATTCTCAATGAAACACTATCATTCTCAATGAAACACTATCATTCTCCAACAAAAACAATGATTCCCCGTTAATTGCAATCATTACCCAACAAACACCACATTTGTACAACAAAAACCAACATTCTTGATCAAACACCATTATCCCCAACAAACACCATCATTCTACATCAAGCATCATTATTCTCTAACAATTATCATCTCTCATTCACAATCCAAACATTTATTGCATATATTTTACATTTTAAAAATCATTTAATGAAGATTTTCATTGTTTTAAACAAAACAAACAAACAAGTAAATAAGAAAATATTTTGTAAATCTGATTAAACAAATCAATAAGGGATGAATAGGGATGAAAATTATGTTCTGGTTGCTTGTGCACATTCACTCAGAAACTAGCACAGTGAATCCAGCAATAAAAGCCGTAGCTCACAGAATGCCTCAGTTTTCATTTACATCACTATGACCTGTGTGGACATACACTCACACCAACTACTCTAGGTGAAGAGTTTAACGAGTTTAACTCATCCTTTGAAAGGATCACCGGTTGTATATCAGGTTTTACAGAGTTATTGCTACCAAATGGCCTTTTTGATACTCACTGTAGGAGCTGGAAAGTCAGGTGAATCAGTGTGAACAAGGGAAAACAATGTAGATAAGACAGGTATGACACGCCACCTTAACATTTGGGTATGCAGATGTTTGTTGGGGAATTTTGGGTCAACACATGAGGTTCAGCCGCATTACTATCAATGACAATCTTCAGTAATGACCTCACTAGCCAGAGTCATTTTTCTACACATTGTCATGAAGATTTGACAGGAATTATTGCATGTAGTGATGACTCTGTTCACCTTTCTTATGTATTAGTCTCAGGGTCATGAAGAAAGCTATAACAGTTTAAGTAGCCCTTGGTATTTTGCCCTGGCCTTTTTGTGTTGTGATGTCCCACCTCTGGTTGCACTGCCATAGGAGCACAGGAGACGAGGCCATGCAAAGCAGGCACACAAAGACATGGTTGTTAATGCTGTTGTTGATGTTAGTTAAGATGCGCTATTTGTGTTATTTTGTGTCGGGCACTGGGAGTTAGTGAAGTGGGGTTGCATCTACATTGAAGGAGAGATGTGTGGTTAAAAGTGGCATGCCTGCTTCCTGGCCATGTCAGCAGCAGTGGGCGGAGGTTCTCTTTCGCTGCTGTTAAATAAAAGAGCATTTGTCTGCATGCACAATGTTTTCTGCATCCCCCTACCCCTACACTGATGCTACAGTGATGTATGAATGATTTGAATGAATAATTGTAGAATTACATTGCTATTAGCAGATAAAATACATGTGATATGTGCAAATATAAAGTAGAGCAGGGGTGCTCAATCCTGTGAAGATCTAGGACCCTTGAAACTGGGCTTCCAATACAATGATCGAATATCCCTGAAGGCCTTTATCAATGTAATGCAGGGTGTTAGATCTCCAGGACCAGGATTGGGCAGCCCTTTTGTAGAGCTTATTAGGCCATGTTGTTTTCTTATAAACTCTGGCCAAGATGTAAGTACAGGTGCAGGCGCAGTGCCAACTGTGTCTTGATGCAACAATATGCGCTCATAATGCAACAAAACTAACACTGAATGAGGCTGTAGGTGGTAGAAGACTACCTGCTAACTGTGTGCTTGTGAAGTGCAGGGTTTAAAACATACAGTGAGAGAAGAAAAGTTATGAGGAGGCTTTGGGCTAAAGCATATTACAGTGAACCCCAGTTGGCTTGCAATGTCTTGGGACGTGTGGCCATGGTGAACGAGAAGGTTCTTGAGAAGCACTGCATTCATGACAGGAGGGACCCTAATCTGTACATACATTGTTGTGGTTTAGTGAAGATATGCACATGTGTTATTTGTGCTGTTCTGTGATAGGATGTGGGATAGTTTGTGTGGGTTTGCTATCTATCATGTACAGAAGGAGCTGTGGCCAAGAAGTGGACTGACATACCTGCTATCTTGGTCATGTTCTCACTTCACATGAAATCACTCTGAATAAATCTGTTTATATCTCAATCACCGAACCTTTGAAGAATTTTTGAAAAATCAAATGTTAAAAGTGGAGGCCCCTGTTAGGTCCCCTGGTCATTTACAGCCGCCGCACAGTGCAATGTTGTATAGCTGATACAGTGCAAAGTGCAGCTATACTGCATGAATGAATTATAGCGAGAGTGACTCTACTTGTACACATTTAACTTTCAACATGATTTATAAATTGACCTTATTTGGTGTCATTTAACAAACTCTTCATGAATTCACTGAGAAACATTGAAGGTGGTAAAAGTCTAAAAGTGTGCTAGCATTTGTCTGTTTATCTTAAACAATTTTAAAGGCTTCTTTTCTCCGTGTAAATTTCAAGCAACGTGTGATCTACTATGGCTTTATTATTATTTTAATATAACATTTAATGGCAAAAATGCTGAGTGATGCACTGTGGCACTCAAAGGTTTTGAGTAGTGCTCACAGTTGGTAAGGGCATTAATACCAAATGTTGCCACCAGTGTGTACATTTGGATACTGCACAGCACAGCATGGCTGGGCAAGTGACCTTAAGACTTTATTAAACAATTAAATTTTTTAAAACATAACAATTATTGACAAACCAAACATCTACATTATCATATTTAGACCATATTGCTTGACGTATATTTTAAGACAGCAGCATGTTTAACTGTCTGACTTTTGAAGTTGAACTGTCTGTTGCAGCTGTCACTGCTTATAACAACGTTATAAAGCTACTATAACAAGTGTAATAGGCAGTTAAATAGGTGGTACTGGTGCATAATGCATTTGAAATGGCTCATTGTGCTGGCAGCTGAAGCATTAAATGGCCTTTTCAGTGAGGCCTGCTGAAGCACTGACTGAAGAACGCTGAAACACTCCTGAATGCGTCTGACGAGACAATACATGTCACACAATGAAACACGTCTAAATCTGCACCTCAGGCTCTTTCTTTCTCTCTCTCCCTCTCCCTCTCCCTCTCTCCCTCTCTCTCCCTCTCTCACTTCATTTTCTCCGTCTTGCACGAAACGCACAATGTGCTTGATGAAAAAGGAGACGCTCTGTCTTTTCTGCGGAAGTGTGTGTATGTCTATGTGGGGTTGGATGTGTGTGTGTTTGGAATTGATCTTATATTTAAACCTGAATGAATTCTTCTGATATGTGTGTGTGTGTGTGTGTGTGTGTGTGTGTGTGTGTGTGTGTATGTGTATGTGTGTGTGTGCTCAAACAGACACGCACACATTTACACATACCACTTCATACACTCCTCCACAGGGCCAAGGGCTACTCCCTTCCATCTGTTGCTTTTTTCTGTATCTCTCTCACTCTTTCTGTCTCTGTATGCTCTTTCATTCACTCTGTCTCTGTTGGTCTGACTCTCTCTATATATCTCTCTCTCTCTTTCCCTCTTTCTAACTTTCTGTATTGTCTTTTTCTCTCCCTACTCTCTTTAATCTCTTATTCTCTGTCACTCTTTACTTACTTTCTCCCTTTCTCTTTTTATTTTTCCTTTTTTGTCACTTTCTCTCATCATTTCTCCCTCTCTCCCTCCTGTTCTCTTTATGTTCTCACTCTTCTCACACTCTGCCTGTCTTTTTTCTGTATATCTCTTACTCATTTCTCTTTTATTTCCTCCTCCTTTCATACTCTCTTCTTTTCTTTTTTCTCCATCCTTTTCTACTCTTTTTGTTTTCTTTTCCTCTATCTAGTTTTATTGTCTTTCTTTTCTTCCTCTCTCTCTGTCTCTCTTTCTACTCTTTCATTCTTCATCTCTCCCTCTCTCTCTGTCTCTTCTTCCTCTACTCACGTTTTCTCTCCTCCCTTCTGTGTAAAGAGTGGTGGAAGTGAACTTGTAGTGACATTGCCTATTGTACTGTACCAGTGAATGAACGAATGGATGAGTAGATACTCAATATCACCTGGGGAAAAAAATAAAAAGTAACAATACACTCTCTCACACTCTCACTTTCTCTCTGCTTATGTCTCTCTCGCTCCTTCTCTCTCTCCCTCTTTGAGATGACATGAATATGCCCCTATCTCTCTACACAATGACCCAAAATTACCCCTAATGTGAACCAAGCTCTGGCTAATTGCAGGTGTAATTGTTCAAGTGACTGCTGTGTGTGTATGTGAGGGTGTGTGCGTGTTACAGATGAAAGTACCACTTAAGATACATTACTATCTGCCATTCAGATCTAATCCTATAGGCTTACACTGTTACCGCCGGCAACAGCAGCCATAGGCCACGCCCCTTAGCCACGCGCCATTGAAATCCACAGGTATTACCTTGTTAGTCTAGATTCAAGTGTGTGTGTGTATATGTAAGCAGGCTCATTCTTGTGTCTCAAATTGCCAGTATGATTTTAGGCCTGCTCTTTCAGCCTCATTCACTCATTCAGTGTTGTGAACACACTTGAATGTAATTGTGTGTGTGCGTGTGTGTGTGTGTGTGTGTGTGTGTATACTACTTATCCAAAGTGCTTTTCCATTCCATGTCTTCATGCAGCGTGCTCTGATTGTTCTCCATACAGATAGTGCACTCTATAGCAGCCTATGCTAACTGAGCCGCTTTCTTTCTCTATCGATTATTTATTAACTCCTTCTCTCTTTGCTCTAACGTCTATTCTAGAGAAACGTCTTGGGCTCAAGTGTCACCTTAGAATGCATGTGTGCAGTGTGGCTGTGTAATCATACTGACTCCCTTATCTTTTGTCCAGAGGTTTTTGTGTGGTTTGAAAAAGGGAACTGAGATGGAAATAACCATTCCTTTTATTTTGAACCAGCAAGGCAAGAGCACTACATATATCTAAAATGTTAAGGCTTTTTTATAGAGACTGTGTGTGTTTTGGAGAGGGGCTGTATTATTTTGAGAATAAAACATTATTTTCCAAACATTACCACTCTCTATCAATTCACCAACAAATACCATCATTCTCCAACAAGCACCTTTGTTCTCCAAAAACACCATCATTCTCCGCCAAACCCCTCATTGTAGAAAACACCATAATTCTCCAACAAACCATTCATCATTATAAAGCAATTTTACCTTTTCCAGTAAACATCATTATTCTCCACCAAACACCATCGTTCTCCAACAATACTGTCATTTTCAAACACAATAATTTTCCATAAAATACCATCACTCATTGCTCTCCCTCAAACATTATTCTATAACAAACACCACCATTCTCCTTCAAACGCCTTCAGTCTTCAACAAACACCATCATTCTCCAACACTATCATTCTCCAAGAAAGACCATCATTCTCCACCAAACACCATCATTCTCCAAACACCACCATTATCTATCAAACACTGCCGTTCTCCAATAACACTATCATCTTTAAACACAGTAATTTTCCATTAAATAAAACCACTCTCCAAAACAACACCATCATTCTCCTTCAAACGCTATCAGTCTTCAATAAACACCATCATTCTCCAGTATCATCATTCTCCAAGAAAGAGCATCATTCTGCAACATCATCACTCTCCAACAAAGACCATCATTCTCCATCAAAAACCGTCAATCTCAAGCAATCATCATTCTCAATCAAATACCATTCACCTTCATCAAACACTATCATTCCCCAACAAACACCATTTTTCTCAAAGACCATCATTCTCCATTATAACAGCAGAATTCTCTAACAAACACCATACACCTTCATCAAACACCATCATTCTCCATTAAAACAGCATAATTCTTCAGCAAACACCATCATTCTCCATGAAACACTATTGTTCTCCAACAAACACCATCATTCTCCATTATAACAGCACAATTCTTCATCAAACACCATCATTCTCCATTAAAACAGCATAATTCTTCATCAAACACCATCATTCTCCAACAAACACCATCATTCTCCACAAACGCCATCACTGTCTGAACACAATCAGTCTCCATCAATCACCAACATTCTCCAAAGCCATCATTCTCCAACAAACACCATCGTTCTCCAGCAAAGACCATCATTCTCCGGCAAACACCATCATTCTCCAGCAAACACCATCATTCTCCAACAAACACCATCATTCTCCAGCAAAGACCATCATTCTCCATTATAACAGGATAATTCTCCAACAAACACCATCATTCTCCAGCAAACACCATCATTCTCCAACAAACACCATCATTCTCCAGCAAACACCACCATTCTCCAACAAACACCATCATTCTCCAGCAAACACCACCATTCTCCAACAAACACCACCATTCTCCAACAAACACCATCATTCTCCAACAAACACCACCATTCTCCAACAAACACCATCATTCTCCAGCAAACACCACCATTCTCCAACAAACACCATCATTCTCCAGCAAACACCACCATTCTCCAACAAACACCACCATTCTCCAACAAACACCATCATTCTCCAACAAACACCACCATTCTCCAACAAACACCATCATTCTCCAGCAAACACCACCATTCTCCAACAAACACCATCATTCTCCAGCAAACACCACCATTCTCCAACAAACACCACCATTCTCCAACAAACACCATCATTCTCCAACAAACACCACCATTCTCCAACAAACACCATCATTCTCCAGCAAACACCACCATTCTCCAACAAACACCATCATTCTCCAGCAAACACCACCATTCTCCAACAAACACCACCATTCTCCAACAAACACCATCATTCTCCAACAAACACCACCATTCTCCAACAAACACCATCATTCTCCAGCAAACACCATCATTCTCTAGCAAACACCATCATTCTCCATGAAACACTATTGTTCTCCAATAAACACGATCATTCTCGAGCAAACACCACCATTCTCCATTAAAACAGCATTACCATTATCTATCAAACACCATCATTCAAAGTGTTTTCACCTGCTTGCATTGGACTGGATTCAACCACATGGGAAGTTTTCTTTCTTATTCAACTAGAAAGAGCAAACACAGAGATATCATTAAGTGCTGAGGTGTCTTGCTTATTGCTACACTCGCATGTGCCTGCATAAACGTGCAACAGTGTGTGTGTGTGTGTGTGTGTGTGTGTGTGTGTGTGTGTGTGTGTGTGTGTGTGTGTTTACTTCAGACTGTCTGAACCCCCCCCTCCTCTCTCCATCCTTTTTACAGTAGACCTACAAAATCAGTGGATCCATGAGAAGTGAGGGAAGTGGAAGGAGTGAGACAGAAATAGAGGAGAAGAAAGGGGGGAGAAGAAAAATGGAAAGATACCTGCTCATCTCTTCATTTCAAACCTTTCGTCATGCTGCTGGTTGCCAAGATACATAGATCACTTTATATTAAATTCCTCCAGCTCTGCTGACACTCGGCAGTAAATTATCGTGAAAGGCTTGTTAATTGGATGTGTGTGTGGACGTGTGCGTGTCTGTCAGGTGCATTTGAGCCATCGTTAGAATCATGAAAGTAGTCTTTTTTTCCCCAAGTCTCTTTAAATTTCCAAAGTTAATCAGTCCCACTCATTTTCAACATTAATTCCTGAAATCACCATAAAATGAATTCATTTGATTAATTATCCTTTTGGCCGCAGCTCTGAGAGGACTTTTTTCCTCTCTATGAAAAACTTTTTTTTGGGCCATCCCTCAGCCACCTCCCTGACTTCTCCCACACTTCTGACTGATGTTTCTGATGAAATGGCCGTTAAAAAGGGGAAAAAAAAGTTAAATAAATAAAGTGAAGCTAAAAGCTTCCTCCTCGATGAAAAGTGAATGTTTTCCTCTGACGAAAAACAGCGTGTGCTAATGAATGTAGCTTGATTTCAGACTCAAGGGTATGTTTGGATTAAAAATACCATTAAAAAACCATTATTTTCTTAGAAAACCTCTTGATTTTAGAGGTGGCAAATTCCAGGCGTGCCATCGCGCTCCACGTTCTCCAAGGCAATGGGACGTGTCATTAACAGCATGTTTGTATAATTGCTATCTTAACTCGCCAGTTTTTCCTCAACGGATAATTTAAGAAAAATACATTAAACAAGAGAGCTTACGTAACTCTCTCTCTTTACCTCAGTCACTATGCCTCTTTCTCTCTCTTTCTTACTCAGTACTCTCTCACACATTACCCTCTCAATCTCTTTCTCTCCTATCTATCTGTCTTTCATTCTCTCTCCTACTCTCTCTCTCTCTGTGTCTCGCACTTGTTCTCTCTGTTCTTTTCTTTTTCTCACTATCTCATTCTTTCTGTCTCACTGGCTCTCCCTCATGCTCTTTCTCTCACTACTTCTCTCTTACTCTTATTCTTTAGCTCTGACTTCCTCTCTCCCTCACTCTTTCTCTACTTGTCTCCCCCTCATTCTCTTTTCTCTCTCTTACTCTCTCTATATCTTGCTCTTTTTTCTCACACTTTACCTTTATCTCATTTTCTTTTCTTGCTCCTATTCTTTTCTCTCTCTTTGTCATCTCTTTTGCTCACTCACTCGCTCACTTTCTCTCCTTTCTTTATCTCTCTCTGTTTCTCTCTTTCCTTTCTGTATCTCTTTCATTTCCTCTGTCTCCTTGTCTCTCTCTTTCCTACTTCCTGTATATCTTTCCTTCTCTCTCCTTTTCCCCTTCTCTATCTCTCTGTCTTCCTCTCCCTGTCCATCTATCTTTTTCTCTCATTTCCTTCTCTTTCTCTCTTTCCCTCTCTTTATCCCTATCCCTGTATTTCTTTCTCTCCTTTTTGTATGTGTTTTACTCTCTCTCTCTCTTCCTGCCCCCTGCCTCTTTCTCTCTTTTCTGTATCTCTGTATTCCTCTCTTTCTCTGTTTCCCTGTCTTTCTATCTTTCTCTGCCTTCTGTATTTCTTTCACTCTTTCTCACTCTCTCTGTCTCGCTTGCCCTTTCTCATCTTTCTCTCAGCCTATCTCTCTCTTACTGTATCTCTCCTTGTCTCCTTCACATTCTCTTTTACTTCAAGCCTTTTCTCCCTCATTATGTTTTCTCTTTCTCTTTTCCTTCCCCTTCTTCTGTCTCCATTTCTCTCACTCTGTTTCTCTTTCTATTTGTTTATGCTTTCCTTTCTCTCTCCTTCTGTTTCTCTCCATCCATCTTTCATTTGGCTTCATTTTGGAGGGCAGGGCAGAGTTTCCACTGTTGAGAATGTTAAGGCATGTTTGGTGTTGAAACCTGTTGCACTGTGCAGTGTGTTAATTATTCCACTCGACCAGGGGGTTTCACTGCGAACAATAGACAGTCTAAGGAGGGGTGTGTGTGTTTGTGTGTGTGAGGGTGTTTCACTGTGTTTGATATTCATGGGTAGAACCCAACACATGGTGCCCTGTTTGTCTCAGTGTAAACAACATTAGCATAGCCTTCTATTTAAGCCAATACATTAAGGCTTCAGCACTAGCTGTGTTACTTTTGATCCTTCTGCATTGACGGTTCACATTTGTGTAAGTAACCCATATCTTACAGTGGAATCACACATGTGAACTGAAACAACACACATTTTATCATCCAGTTAAAACCTGCTGCTGGACTGATGTCCACACTGGATGATGACCACATGCATATATGATTCCACCATTATTTAATTGGATATTGTACATGCACCATCATTCAGCATTGGGTGTCAACTAGCCTAGGAACTAGCCTGAAGTATCTGATATTTTTATGGATTTATATCACTCGAATAATTAACCATTTGTTGTGCATGATGCATGTAGAACTCTCAAATGACAGTATTAATTTAGACATGCACATGCAGGTTGTGTGTACACACCAAAGATATGGTTTAGTTGCAGACACAAATGTGAATCATAAGGGTGGAAACATCAGATCTGAGCAGTAAGGCATGTGATGTGAATATATGCAAAATGGCTCAAATCTAATGTAAACAGATCTTCTTGATTTTATGCACACAACTTTGAAAAAATATATACATGTGTCATATTCAGTCAAAAAAATCTGATTTGTGCCAGTTCAGTGCTGTAATGTGAACAGGGGTTATGCAGAGTTACTCAGCATAGAACTAGGCAATATAGCAAAGTGTACTATCATGATACGTTTTTTTATGATACACGACATGCCATGATGTTTTTTTCTGACATCTGATAACTTAAAACAGACAAGGAATTCAATTAAACAGCACTCATTAAGCTCTCTTTTTATTCAAACATGCAGTTTGCAATATCATGACTTGCTCAGAAAATCAGTGCGGTTCAGAAGGAAGATAAAGGTTACCAGGAACAATAAATGATGATACATTTAGACTGATATGGGCAATATTTATTGAGCTACACATACAGAAGTAGTGTCTCTCAGTAGGGCATTGGGCCACCATGTTTGCTCTTGCAACATGCCAGACATCTCGGCATGGAGTTGTAGAGGTTCCTAATGGTGTCCTGTGATAATCCATCCCATGCAGCTTGAACATTCTCACACAGGTCCTGCAGATTTTGCAGTAGGGTTGGAGTGACACCAGGTTTCCTGGATGTGTGATGCGTGACAGCAAACTGTTCATCTTGGTGCTGACCACGGTGCCTCCACATATGCATTCGCTGGTCATCTCCACAAAGACAAAAGTGGAATTCTCGTCACTGAAAATAATCAGCTGCCATGACAGTCTGGCATGACACCATTGTAGTCTATGGCGACACTGGCATGATGTTAAGCGTGTCATGCATGTAGTCCTCCATCATGCATGACTCATGGAGTGCATTACTGCTCACTGAAATCCGCAATCATGGCTGTTGGGTCAGTCAGGTACAGCGATAAGGCATATCCTTGATTACATCACATACGCGACTGAGTGTGAAACTTGAAACATTCGCATGTCAAACATACCATCCACGTTTCATTCCTGAGGGTTGATTCCTTCTGGGTGCAACTATTTTTTTAATGATGAGTGTATTTATCATAATATTAAATATATATAAATATTTAATAATAAATATTGTTATATAGCCCAGCTCTAGCCCCGCACATACTTCAATACTCATCAACTAAATTCACATTACACGTTTGATGTGGCTCAAATGTGAACAAAAGTGAAGCAGATGTGAGTTTTTCAAATAAGTGTGAACACAAAAAAATCTGATTTGAGCCACTTTGACAATATTCTATATACAAATGTTATATCAGTTTTTGGCATAACGTTTATTACTCAGTTTTGATTTTTGCTGTGCTCTCTGTAGAGGATGTGTTACGAAGTTAGATTCAGTTATAAAACCAACAAAACATGTAATTTCACTTCAGATTAACTTCAAATGCAAAACAGTCATGAAAATTATTTTATTCTTGTGCAAGTGGCATTCAACAATGAAGTTTCAATGAAGACAATTTAATGATTTTTTTTTGCTTTTTACCTCTCTTTTTTCATCATGGCTTCTATCCCTCTCTCTGTCTTTATCCATCTCTCTTTCCCCCTTTCCCATGCCCGCCTTCTTTTTTGTCTCTTTATCTTAATATCACACATTAGTTTATCTTCAGATTGTCTCCAAGCCTTTAGTGATAAAGAGAGACAGAGAGCGAATGTGTATGTGTCTGTGTGTGTGTGAACTGTGAGGACGCCCTTGTTCCCAACGCTTTGGGGGGTCTCTCCAGAGAGCAATACGAAATTGATTACATCATTACACGGCATACACTGTCAATCATGACATGTCAGGCACCAGCAAGTTTGTGTGTGTGTGTGTGTGTATGCGCATGTCAGGAGGACGCTGAGTGGGCAGTTAAAGACGTTTATTGTGCACAGAGTTTATTGTGCACTGTGTGTGTGTGTGTTTTAGAGCCAGAGTGTTCCTGATTGACCCTTTGACCTCCTATTCATAACCGTAACATCAAATTAACACGCTAATAACTCTCATTATGCTGGAAGTCTTAAGTGTGTAAGAGACAGACAAAGAGAGGGAGAGAGATAAATGGAGGGTGTAAAATGACTTTAATGTGTGTCTAAACAACTATAGCAAACATTCAGTTATCCTCAGAGTCAAATATTTGTTCCATATCTGTACCACCAGCACTATAGAATTGTAAGATTTAGCATAAAATCTATAGATCTACAGTATACAAATGTGTTTGTGCGTGTACTCAAAAACTCCAATAGTTCCAGGACACTGACCTGTACACATGAAGTAGAAAGGGCTTGCTTCCCAGGTTTTTAATGTTAAATTCAGCAACCAGAATGCATGAGAAATCCAGAAAAGATTGATTCCCATCGGCTACACTCGCCCGTTTCACCCTCTTTTTCTCCTTTTTCTGCCTTTTCCTGACATTGATTGCCATGATGAGCGTCTCACTGCTCCCCTGAGAAATGCTGGCTGTTAAACGGACATGGCGGGATGTAGCCAATATTAAACGGTCTTCTTTTGATAAGTCAAACAAGGGAGTCCCTCTGCCTTTCTCTTTCTCACACACACCCAATAACACACACACTTGTTTTTATACAGAACAGCACCATGCATATCTTCCAAATGGGAAGTACGTCAAATGCAATAACACTTTTTTAACTCTCAGTTCCTCTCAGTTTTCTTTTTCCGAGGAAATCCACAGGCACGTTTTTCCACACCTCCAAAGTTCAGTTGGTTGTGTTTTTTGCTACTAAGAATCCAAATGTTCCCAATTACAGTTTTATACTAGTCAGTCCATAAAACCTTACTCAGCATCTCAGCCACCCACTTTTGGTGTTCTAGTGCAAATGTTCTTCTGTTTTGTCTGTTTGCTTTTCTCACTATGGGCTTCCTTGACAGCTAGATATCTTTTCAGACCCATGGTGTTATTTTCTCACAGTGGAAGGACGGACAGAAACGCTTGTGGATGTTTTCATATCTGAAGCAGAAGTGCTTGATGTTTCATGATTTAAGTACTGTTAATGTGATGATGATGATGACGATGATGATTGCTTTTGGTGGCCCACCTGGTTTGTCATGATTGTTAGGAGTCTCCCATTCTCTCTGTATCTATCTATCTATCTATCTATCTATCTATCTATATAGATAGATATACTATCTATATCTATATATAACGATCAACCATTTATATACATATATGATTGAGCGTTTTGGTAGATATTGTTTTGGTAGTGCCAATTTTAGCCAATTTTTAGCATAACGCTAGCCTGTACATGACAAACAATCACAGTGTTAATATCCGCTATATTTTACAATATTTTCCACAAAGACACTAAAAGTTTACTTAATTGCAGAACATGTCTGTTTCAGTAGTGACAATTCTGAATCTTACACACTGATTTTTAGACTTTGGGACATTTTTACATTTTACAGAATGGGACAGGGATGAGGATTTACTTCCTCTTTTAAATGCAGGGGTGTGTCTAAAATAAGGCTCCACCTATGGCTCCATCTTTTGTTTTGGTAGTGACATGAAAACTTGGGACAGTATTTTATGAATAAAATGTTTTATTTAAAAATTAAACTCATGTTAAATCTAAATCTTTTAACATTAAGCTAATTTTAACCAGACCAAAATAATGAAAAAATATCTTTTTAAAAAATAACCTTGAAAACAAATACAAAAAAGGTAGGCTTAGGGTTCGGGCCAAACACTCCCTAGTAGAAACCTTAGAGTACACTAGAAATTAGGATTTTGTACATATTTAACAATAATAGTTTATTACTATCTTAAGTAATGTACTTAATTTTCATTTTTGTTTAATTCTTTTTTACTGTGGGACTGCATGCTTTTCAAAGTCATGGCAGTTCAGTTGGTCCTGTAGGTTTATCCTGATTTCCTTTCAGGACGTTTTTGTTTTTTTACAAAAACAAACACACATGAGTGCACACATACAGACAAACACTTGTAGCGTTCCTTTGCTTGCCAGTCAAACCCTCTGAGGAATTAAGGTCTACTCCTCTCCATCTGTCTACCTCTCTCCCTCTCTCTCTCTCTTTCACTCAAGTCCATTCTGTGCTGAATTACCATTTACAGCCCAAAACCTTTTCACAGTCAACTCCCAATTAATGCCTTAATGACCTAATACTGTTATGTTTATGGCTGTGTGTGTGTGTGTGCGTGTTTGGCTCATGTCTGATTAGTAGCTTTATGGTTGAAGGGAATGGTTGTTGTACTCTAATTAGAAACCATGTGTGTGGCTCCTATGTGTATCTATGTGTGTGTCTGTGTGTGTGTGTGTGTGTGTGTGTGTGCAAAATGTGAATGGTGGGCTGGGGGTCTGTAGATACTACAGTCCAACTTATCTGGACAGCCAGCATGCAATATAATGGTGAGAAAAGACTCATAAACGCTCTCTCACACACACTATTACACAAAGGAGAGTGTGTATGTGTGTTGGTTTTGAAGCACGGTCGCTTCTGCCATGTGGTCAGAAGGCACAATAAACCACGGCAGAGTACAGTGCTGTTTTTATTCTCTCCTCTCTGCTTGTCTGCTGGACTGTAACGTGGTGCCCTTATCTTTTAACCATCAGGTGTGATTTCTCACACTGGTGCCAGAGCAGTAATCAGCAGGCTGTTTATCACTGCTGATTGTAAGATTATATTCACCCTGATAGTCATTAGGCATGTTAAAGCCTTTGATAATCGTACAGTAATGATTACACTGTGCGCCATTATCTAAAACCATCTAATCTCAACTAACTGTAATCTAACTGTAACAGCATTTTAAATGATTTCTCCTTCTTACCACTATCATTCTTCGGCTAACTGTAGATCTAGTGTGTGCCTAGATCTAGTATGTTTGTGTGTTTCTGGATAGAACCTACAAGACCAAATGCTCTCTTAATGTTTTTGTTTGCTTATTTGTTCGTTTGACAAAAGCACCATTTTTAAACTAAGCTCAGAATCATTATTACAGCACTACAGTTTGACTGTACGTTGTTAATTATATGTTGTTTATGATGGTAACTTAATCTTGTTCAAGCTATTTCTGGATGAATTGATACATTCATCATGGGGACTGCTAGTGCTTTCAAATGGTGTAAAAATAAAGACTGGAAATAATGAAGTTCACATGACAGTGTAGACATACATGATGCATATGGGACTGAACGTTACTGATATATACAGGACCATCAGTAAATTTGCAGACTATACTGGACAACTATTAAGAGACTATTAAGACTATCAAAAGCAGCAGATGTGGAAACCTCCAGTTCCTCTCAAAAGAACATGTAACATAGCTATATGGGAGCAGGAGAGATACGATAATGGAGGAATAATGGACAAAAATAGTACATGGTACATGACAACAGCCTCTATCACCATCACTGGAAGTAGGTGATAAAAACTGCATTCACTGCATTTACTGCATTATGAACACTGTAGCTGTGTAGCTGTTACTGTAGATGTGCTGCTGTCATACATTACTTGTATATTATTGTGCTTTTAATTGACTTATCATAGTAAGTATATTATACAGATTACACACTGTATTATAAGTAATGAATACATCCCGATGAAGCTTACTCCACCCACTTAAATGGCTACAACTAAATAGGCCGCTTTTAAAAGAATCTTTCTTTTGGGTCAAATTTGGGCCAATGTGACAAATGCAATTCATTAAGGTTAAATATTTGATTAATCAGGATTAGTTATTGTTGCTGCCCTTTACATTGTGCATATATTTCACGATATAGGGACCAAATAAAATGACCCAGATCTGAGGTTTTGTTCTGACAAATGATCCCATGTCCTAAAAACGTGTGTGTTTGAGCATGACTGTGTCTGTTGCCCACTCCCTGTCTCCCCTAACTGCCCCCCTGAGTGTGTGTGTGTGTTCTCAGCAGGGTTAGATAAACTGCCCCTCCCTGTCTCAGGCATGCTAATAGCTGTAATGAGGCTGATACATGCAGACTGAATAGAGCTGCCTCCAGGGGGGCACGTACCCCTCTCATCCACAGACTGAGTCAGGGTGTGTGTGGGGTGGGGTGTGTGTTGGTGTGTTTTTGCTGGGCGGGTGTGTGATATCTCTGTGTGTGTGTGTGTGTTGTGGTTGAGCCCCTTTAGCTTAAAGGCGTTTGAACTTTTTGTGGATCAAAGAGGATCCGGTGATGTCCTAATAGCAGAACTTTGGAGAAAAGCACAAATCTGCTGGTTTCACTCAAGGCTATGGCTGTTTTTGTCTTTCTCAGGGTGGGCTACTTTTCTTTCTTTTCTTGGAATGGACAGAGTCCTGTGGACCACATCACACAAACAAACCAAATCTACAATGAAACGAGCAGTGTTTTTTGTTTGTTTGTTTAGCTTCAGAAAAGGGCTTTTTGTATCAATAACTTCTTACAAGTAAAGAGGATTATTGGTCTGGAAGATCGAAGATCCTGATATCTTTTATTAAAGTTTATTTACCTTGTGTATCTGATTATTGTGCTGATATATCTTATATTGCGCTATATTATATGTTTAACTATGTTACATCATTATTTTAATGCAATATCTGAAAATATGGAAAGAAAAAAATAAAAATAAACAAATCAAATAAATAAACAAATAAATACAATATCACCTCTTCTACTTCATAAATGTGGTTAGAACTTTTTTTAGCATAAGAAATCTGAAATCTGAACTTTCAACAGAATACTTTATACAAAATTACAACTTGCTGTTTTTAATGCCTGCGACTTCTAAAGGTTAACAGATAACAGTGCTGATGGGTTGGAGTACATATAATACTGTGATTAAGATATTAATCTGTAGAAAAAAAAACAAATCTAATCTCTATCTAATCTCTAATCTAAAAATCTTTATTACACAGTAAATAGGCCAAGTATGGCCAAATGCCTTTATGAATTACCACCTGAATTAACAGGGTTAAATACAACACCAGCATATGTCCTCTATTATGTGACTGAATGAAAGTTGATACAAGAGTATAAGGTTAATATTTCTCCTCTATACATTTTGTGCTTGGAATGTGCAGCCCATTATGACTGTTTTGGTAATGTTCAGATGTAAGGAATCATTTTACTTCTTGTTTAAGATAATAACAAACCCTATGTTTCTTATATGTGCCCTCTGCAGCTCTTTAAAGATATGTTATACAGTAGTGTCTCTATACTGCATGCATAATTTATGTTAACAGTTTAATTAACAGTTTAATTAAGTGGTTATCAATTTGTAGGTTACCCACCTTTTTAACATGCAGGCTTATTACATATTTATTTATTTATTTACCCACTTACATGCATATTGTATTCCTTAGGTCCTTTTGAGTTTACATATATTTGTAGGCCATGGTAAATAGTTTGGATCTGTAATAACAGTCCTGGCCATTTAAAGGGTTAAGTGTGAACACAGTTCACAGTCCATATGGATGAAAACTTCTATAACTTATAAAAGAGTTAACAACAATAATTGTGTTATATGTTAAATACTACTTTTTGTGATGAAGGTGCTTATTTGTTTGTCTTTTGTGGAATTACCTATTTAGGACACTTTTAATTACTCAATTGATTTTGACATTTTTCAAACCTTCACCAAAGAGTTCCCAAAATGACTAACACTCAACCTCTCCCACACACACACACACACACACACACACACACACACACACACACACACACACACAGCCTACCTTTCAGTACGCATCTGTCATGAGAGCATTGCAAACGTAAACTCAGGAATCTTAACTATGGTCAGAATGCAAAAACACACACACACACATACACACACAGAGGAAAATGCAGAACCCCCCACCACACCCAACACACACCAAAAAACCTCACGCATTAACACAAATCCAACCTTAATACATTTACAAACACACCCACGCACCTTACTGCAGACACCACAGACAAACGTCTACTGAACAAACATTGTCATAATGTCATCTTGACACGGAGGTGTCACTGGGATATCTTTGAGTGTCTCTAAGGGCTAGAAGTTTGGCTAATACAACTTGTGCATCAGTTTGTATATACCGTAAGCTCAGTAAATTGTGTCTATCACTACTTAACATTGAGTTTCCAACTAGGCAAGCTGGCAAAGACAATGCTATAGAGGAATTGTAGTGAACTATGTTATCACAGTAGAAAATTCTATGTTGCTGTTATATGTTGTTGTTTACAGCCTACCTAAATGTACCTGAAATGTAGCTTGATAACTGTAGGCTATAGTTGGCAAGCAACATACTTGTCAAAGATCATTCTGTGAACAGCACAATGGATTTTCATAACTTGAACATAATACAGAATTCAATCAATGTGTCCATTCGTATGTTTGAACCTGAAGTATCCATTTTACAATGTAGACTTAAAAAGGTTGGTTCTACAAGAGTCCCTTAGTAAAGGCAGTGGTTCTATTTATCATGAGAATCATGAGTTCTAAATAGAATTACTTGCAAGCTTGAATTGTTCTTTGCATGGAGAAATGGTTCCTCAGATTAATGGCAAATGTGTTGTGTTTGGTACTAAATACAATTTTTTGGAAATGGTTCTATACAGCACCAAAAAGGTTCTGCTATTGTTATGACGTCAGGCGTGTAACAGCTGAAGAGCCCTTTTTGGTGCTATATAGAACCATTTTATCTTCTTTTCAGTTTCTGACTGAAAATTTTTGACTTAGTATTTCAAAATAATTGGAAGGCCAGTACAAGAACACATTCCAGTGTCCAAAGGTGCAAGGGCATAGGATAAATATAATGCAAATATAAGTTCCCATACCATATAAAGTTAAGGCTAAGATTAAACATGCTAGGCGGAGCTAGTTCTGTAATAATAATACTGTAATTATTATTTCTGTAATAAATTAGTTGCAATTAAAAATTCAGCTGTGTCCATTAGGTCTATGTAACATATTTTCTTTCTCTTTGGTAGCGGTAACAAGCTTTGTCCAGAGCTTGTTTCCTCTGCTCCTGTGGGCTTATGGGCACACATTGTCAGGGATTACGTTGCCATGCTCATTCTCTTTAAAATACTGATCACTGACACTCTCCTAACTGAGCTTGGCAGGCGGCTCCTACTCTGTGCCTTAAATAAACTACTGCAACGGGGAAGTGTGTGTGTTCGCACACGTGCATGAGTGTATGTGTTTGACAGCTTAAATGGGTTTTAATTACGGGTTTCATGCTGTCCTGTGCATTCCAGCACTCATAACTCTTATGTACTATTATAACACTTCTGTGTGTCTCTTGCTGTTATTCTTTTTTCTACTGTGTCCTGGAGAGGTGAATGTGTGTGTGTGGGCGTGTGTGTGTGTGTGTGTGGGGGGGGGGGGTGAATTTTACAAGCGGATTACATGCAGGAATTACTAGACTGTAATTGACCAGCAGGTGTGGAAAGTAGGAGGGAGGGGAGGGGCTTATTCTTTCTGTCTTTCTTTGTCATGCAAGCTTGGCACTGCAACTTGCTTTTCCAGTTTGTATGTCCCCCTTGTTTCTCTTTCTCCCTTTTTCTGTCTCCGTCTCTTGCATGCTCTCTCGCCTTCATCACTCTTTCAGCAGCTGCGAGGCAGTTGAACTCTTGAAACAGTTTAGACAAATCATTATACTGTTAACGTGTGTGTATCTGTGTGTATATGTGTGTATGTGTGTGAGTGAGTGTATATGTTTGCACTAGGGACACAGCCATTAGTAGTATTAGAAGCAATCAGACAGTGGTTTTGCTCTAAGGCCTTTTCTGGCATGGGAATACAAAAGAACACGCATTTCTAATGCAGGGACATTAGCAGAAAAGCTACTTACGGAGAACGTGAGTGAATGTTTAAAAGTTTCACATAGTTCGACAGACTGTGTGTACTGAAGGAATGTAAGCTAAAAAGAAAATTCCATTTTTGAAAATTCTATATAATTAAATCAGTAGAGAGGTAAACAAAGTCCCAAATACACAAAAGACAAATTCATAGTGGTTTGATGTGTATTAGATCACTGTACAGAAACAGATTTCCTTACAGGAGTGGTGATAGGAACCCAACACTGTGTTGTCTACAATGCAAATACAGCCATTTAAATTTTTACCCAAAAGATTTTACACCCACCCAACTTCATTAGGTACACCTCCTTATATCTACACTCAATGTCCATTTTATCAACTCCACTTACCATATAGGAGCACTTTGTAGTTCTACAGTTACGCCCTGTAGTCTATCCGATTCTCTGTATACTTTATTAGCTCTTTTACCCTGTTCTTCAATGATCTGGACCCCCACAGGACCACCACAAAGCAGTATTATGTGGTTGGTAGTTCATTTTCAGAACTGACGAGGTGTTGGTGTGTTACTGTGTGCTGCCCTGGTATATGTGGATCAGACACAGCAATGGTGCCGGAGTTTTTCAACACTGTGTCCACTCACTGTCCACTCTACTAGACACTACTACCTTGTTGGTCCTTGTAAAGTAGAGATTATAGCTTGTAGATGTAAAGTCAGTGATGATAGCTCATCTGCTGCTGCAGAGTTTGTGTTGGTCATCCTCTAATCCTTCATCGGTGGTCACCGGATGCTACCGACAGGATGCTGTTGGCTGGATAGTTTTGGTCGCTGGACTATTCTCAGTTCAGCAGTGACACTGAGGTGTTTAAAGACTCCAGCTGCACTACTGCATCTGATCCGCTCATATAAAGTATGCAGAGAAACGGACAAACTACTATCAGTGATCACAGAAATATAAAGTGCTCCTATATGGTAAGTGGAGGTGATAAAATGGACAAGGAGTAGATACAAGGAGGTGTACCTAATGAAGTGGCTGGTGGATGTACATGTAATATTTATAATGCTGAAATAGAGGTAAATCTGAAAGAGTTAGTTTTCTTTGGGGCCCTGCATATACCTCTCTGCCATGAGTGTATATAGCCCACTGCAGATGTTCTAACTGCAACACCTCCATACCTCCATAACTACCTGTTATTCATGTATGGTCATGCTTATCATGGTAAACCAAATCAGCATGCGGAACTGGAGTTTTCTGTGTGCCATGTTTCCTACTTTACTTCTGCTTTGGAGTAATATGCTATGCTTATTTTGATATATTTTAGGTTTCTGTATTATATTATATTATATTATATTATATTATATTATATTATATTATATTATATTATGTTATATTGTATTATGCTTGATGCTATTTTGTAGGTTTAAATTCTGTCTAATTTGAATCTTGGTATACACTTAATAAATGCTCTAAACTAAACTGAAAGGTTGATTTATAATCACATATTATTCAGTGACTACAGGTTCTACAGTGTAAACTAAAGTGTGGCATAGGTGTCTGGACCTGCAGAAGGGTCCTGGTTCTTTTGAAGGTTCATTTCCAGTTCATTTTAAATGACCTTTGATCCTGTTTAAATTCAGATATTAAGTAAACAGAACGTAACTACCAGATTTTTGTTTAGTTAACTTACTATGAGAGAGACAGACATTTCTATACTGTGAGACCACAAAGTCTGTAATCTCATAAGCTATTGCTCAGTAACTGTTTGCTTTCAGTGCCATGGGTGTGTATGTGTCAGTAATAGTATCACTTCCCGCCCCCAAATGGACTACAGCAGAAAAATGTGATTTTGTCCGATAAAACTAATGAGGGCAATTTTAATGTCCCAGACGTGTGTATTGAGTTGCTTTAATGTGCTCTTGGCTTCATCCAAACATGACATCCGTCCATTAAAGTACCCCATGTGTATGTGTGTGCGTGTGTGTGTGTGTAACGTGTGTGTGTATGTGTGTTAGAGAGAACCTTTCTAAGAAATATGTCACTTTTCCTCTTCTTCGTTAGCCCATTATCAGGCTAGCCTTTGGAATGAGGCAGTCATGGCTTCCTGGTTCCTTCCTGTAGCGTAATGAGCTCAATTACCCGTCCAAACAATAGTTAGCGTAATTGCGCTAACGCATAAACGCAGTCATCGCACTGGCACTTCCTGACCCAAAATGACGTGGTGGTATCGGTCAGCATGGCGACAGACAAAGGAGCCGTGGGAGGGAGGGATAACCTTATAGTTTGAGTATGTGGCTCATTTTATGTTTTAGACCGAGGCGGATTGGTTAGTCAGTATTTTTATCAGAAGTTTCACTTTGAAAGCACACTGAATAAAAATGGTGCTTTGAAATGATATGATTCATAAGTGTCAAGTGTTTGCCCACGACTGTGCTCCACCAAAGCAGTTATTAGCAAAGAAGAAAACTGAAAGAACAACCACTTGATGCATTTGAATCATGTGCTTTTTTTTTCCAGCCTTGCCATTTGCCCCTGGCACTTTAGCCTGATTATATAATCTTATATATAACAGGTCACTACATATATCTGCTCCAAGTCAGATATGTGTTTCGGGTCATTCCTTTGCATTACAGTAACATGTAACTCTCTGATGGCTATGCAGTGCAAAATAAGAACAGCTCAGTTAGAAGGCATGCCGAGATAATGGACCTAGCAGCTAAATGCTACTTTTTTCTGACAGGCTTGAGAGCAGTTGGTAAGTGCTTCCGATATTAACACTCCTATTAAATGCTGGGGTTTTGTCCCTGTCACTGTAAAAGCACGCTACATGCCCAGAAGTTAGACACCTGTTCATTTAGTGCTTCTTCTGGTATCAGGAGTATTAAAAGAGTTTGTCCCTGCTATGCTGAAGGAGGGGATTTTTAATTCCTGACATTTTGGAGTCAGTTCTGATTGACAGGAATCAATTCCACACAATTCCAATAAACTGTTTTCCAAAAATCAAGGCACGGAGAAGAACATCTAAAAAAAACAAAGAGTACAATATTAACTAGAAGGGCATTCATGAATGTACTTGGCTTGAAGTTAGATTGTCAAAACAGTTGTTGTGAAATCTCAGGTGCTTGATTGCTATGTTATGCCAGTCGGTGCTGCTAAGCCATTTGCTGTGTTTAAAAAAAAAGTATTTTAATGTACTAGAAATGTACTTTAATATCAGCAAGTACATTTCGAGCACATTATTGTTTTGTTTGCTAAATATAAGTGCAATATACAACTCTGGAAATAAATAAGAGACCACTCCAGTTTCTTCTTAAATCAGCATCTCCACATGTACAGCAGGTTCTTAGTGAGGAACGTTCGGTTCTAGCTTTACTGGCAGATACAGTGAGCGTCTGGTTCATAAGAACAAGGTCAAGCAGCAAACACACAGGACAACACAGCTACACACTGGCAGAGGGCCAAAACCACTCTCTACTGACCGTGATGAGCGCCACCTCATTCCAGTGTCACTTAACCACTGTAAGATGACCTCAAGTGACCTACAGAAAGACTGGCAAGCGGTGGATGGGGTGAAATGCACAGCGAGCATGGTTCAAAAAACAGGCTTCTGGAGGCGTCATTAGTGATTTTCTAAATAAACAGATCTACAATACAATATTTGATCTGGAGTTTGGGAGACATGTTTCCAGTGGTGTATAGAATAAAACAGAACTGCTCGTTTTGGTCAAATACAAACCAAAAAAAACTGTAAAACTAGAGAAACTGATCATTTTGAGGTGGTCTCTTAAATTTTTCCAGAGCTGTATATACACTCAAAGTTTCACGCTCAACAGCGCATATGACGTAAATAAGTAAGTGCCTTATCACTGTACCTGACTGACCCAACAGTCACAATAGCAGACATTCAGCAAGCAGTGATGTCCTCAATGAGTCAGCCTGTTAATGCCAGCAACATTGGCAGATGACTGCATGACGCATGACTACATGCATGCAGACCGTTATGACGACTGCCCTTAACACCACGTCACCATTGGCAAAGACTGCAATGGAGTCGTGCCAGACTGTCATGGAGTGACTCTGAGAATAGCAGCGGGTCTTCTTCAGTGATAAGTCCTGCTTTTGTCTTGGTGTAGATGACCAACAAATCTGTGTGTGGAGGCACCATGGTCAGCCAAGATGAACGTTTGTTGTCACGCATCACACATCCAGAAGGGCTGGTGTCACTCTACCCTCTACCCCAAAATCTGCAGGATCTGTGTGAGAATATTCAAGCTGCATGGGATGGATTATTGCAGGACACCATTAGGAACCTCTACAACTCCATGCTGAGACGTCTGGCATGTTCCATTAGAGAGATACTACTTCTGTATGTGTAGCTCAGTAAATATTGCCCATATCAGTCTAAATGTATCATTATTTATTGTGTTGTCCTGGTAACCTTTATCTTCCTTCTGAATAGCATTGCAATCCGACACTTCTTTCTGGGTGCAATTGTTTGATGATGTATTTGAACTCAGCAGTGTTACGTTGTACCTGATTCCCCTCCGTCAACTCCTTCAGGAGGTTAAGTAATGTTATCTTATTGTAAGCCAATTTTTCCTTTTTGTCTAAGGTATAGGACACCTGGACTAACACTGTGTGAGTTGTGGAAGGATGTTGTGAAAGCCTGTCTAGTCAAGTGACAAGAGGATATCTCACACTTTCAGTGTGTGTTGAGTGTGGGCAAACTTAAACATCACTGTCTGAAATCAAATCCATTGCTTAGCAGTCGATTCTTGATTTTCGAATATCTGGAATTGAGTAACTGATTCTTTTTTGGGATCAACTTCCAGCCCTAAGTAATGGCCTGTACTCTAGGCAAAGCTTTAAACTAGGTGGCAGAAAATTGCTGTGAGGATTTTATTGCTTTTGGCCACAAGAGCATTAGGGAGGTCAGATACTGATTTTGGATGATCAGTTCTGCATCACTAAAGTCATTCCCTCCCATTCCAAAGGTATTAGATTGAGCCCCATCAGTCCTGGGAACAACATTCTTCTGTTCCACGAGTAGTTTAGACCCCTGTAGCCAATGCATGGCAAGGGCATGATGACCTCATCTACAACCGCCTTCAGGGTCTAACATTTTATTGGCTTTTCTACAGAGATTATACAAGCTGTGTGTGCACAATTGATCACCTAAGTTAGCAATCAGTGCACTTTATAGTAGATGAATTCACTAATTAGAAGGTTTGTTTGGACACTTAAGGACAGCTGAATGTGTTTATATGGGGGATCACCTGTGCTTGACCCCAGCTCTCCAGGACTGGAGTTGAATAGCTTAGCCTTAACGCAGGAAGAGGGAGATGATGATTGTACATCTACTAATGGCATCAAGTGCATATAACCTGATTACACTGATACACACTGTTAAACGTTTTACCTCAGCATTCATTATGTTCTTAACAGAAAGTCCTCATAGGTTTGGATCCAGATTTCTTGCTGCACTCTAATCATTAAAAAAATACATCAGCAGCACCTGGTAATAAAGGGTTGATTAGATAACCCACATATTGGATGGTAATTGTAGATACTGGACTTCCTGGAGAAGAGCTTTGGAATGGTAAAACTAACACACCCACACACATCAACTAAAAATGGTTGGTTAATTATATGTATTTATTCTTATTTTAGTGTTTTTTATTAAATAAATGCTCAGATAAAGATTTTATTCTTTCATAAAAGATCTTATTTTTCATGGCATGATAACCTCACACTTATTTTGTGAAAGAGAGAGTGAAAGAGATGTCAGGGTAAGGTAGTTTAAAGTTCTGGGCCTGCTCTCTTCCTCCACGGCTAACGTTGCCCTACTAAACCCATATACAACTGTACCATCACTTCCAGTCACTGTTTGCTGAAAGTTCTTGAACATTTGATTTGGCTTTTCTACCAGTTCTGTGATGTTTGAACAACATGCTTAGTTGGGTTGATTAAAGCCATGATTAGCCACTTATGCACATCTTAAAGAATTTTGCCTTGTTTAGTGCACTTACGTGATTACCATAACAAAATACAATTTAACTACAATTTAACTAGCTTTCTCTCTCTCAGACACACAGACACACTGCAAACTGTATGGTATATGAGGTTAGTGTGCGTGTCAGTGTGTGTGTGAGAGAGAGAGAGTGAGAGAAAGAGAGAGAGAGAGAGAGAGAGCATGTCAGCATCTATTTCTCTTGAGAACGCAAAGCTGAAGCCCCATGGTGATTTTCTCACACACTCACACATGTTTACACACTAAACATTAGCAGTGGTCAGTCTATGGGAAAATACATTCTCAGCACTGCCCTCATAGAGGAGCTGTGAGTGTGAATTAATGTGTTTAAGTGTGTGTGTGTGTGTGTGTGTGTGTGTGTGAGTGTGTGTGTGTATTTGTGTGAGAGAGAGAGATGATGCTTCTACTTTCCACCCAGGAGCTATTTCAGGCTTAGTGTCACAGCACAGTGCAGCACACATATTTTAACCAGGCACGAGAAACGAGAAGAAATTGTTCTCACCAGAATATACTAATCATAAAAAATGGGGGGCAGAGAAGCAAAGAGAGAGGGGGGGGGAGCTGGGGGTGAGAGAACAGAGAGAGGTGATGACAGAGAAATAATATGGACAGTGTGATAAATGAAAGAAAGAAAAAGGTAAATAAAAGGGTTAGTATGGAGAGAGATGGAAAGTGACAAAGGAAGGGAGACAGAGAGAGGAATAGAGAGAGAGAGAGAGAGAGAGAGAGAGAGAGAGGGGAAAGAGAAAGAAAGTTGAAGTTAAGAGTTATTATTTGAGACTGGTACTTTTTGGTACTTCTTGGTATGGTTCTTTTGCTCTTGGGTTCCGCTAACAGCTGTACATGTGCATCAGCTGATAAGCCGAAGGATACAGAATCCAACTCATATAGAAGCTACAGATTAAACTCATGATTTCAGGTGTTACTATGTGAAAATAACCAAAATCGTGAGTGTTATTTGTAGTGTCCATATGCATGCAACACACATGTATGGATTCTGTCATGGAACTGCAATTTGGCACCTGCGAAGTCATCAGAAAAGAAAAAAAACATGCCGAGTTACAAGGTAGAGTGACACTGCGGGATTTTATTATTAGAGGATGCAAACTTTCAAGACTTATTTGGTAAGAGATTTACATAGACTGACCAAGCTATATGCTGTGATGTTAATTTATTTCTTTGTGTGCTAGCCTGAAACCAGACTGAGGCTGGATGACTTTTGTCAGTTGGGAAAGCTACAAAACTCAGGGATGATACAAACATGGTTACGGCTTCAATCACAATCATTGGCAGGGATTTACACTGTACTATTGGATGTCCTTGCTAGCCTTGAGACTGTCTTACATCCTTTCATCTCTTTTAGCTCTAAGCAATAAGTAAAAGCCAGTCTCTTTTTCTGTTCCTCACTTCCTTCAACAACGTCTTCTTCTCCGTAGCCTGTGCCTTAAAAGAAAGAGAGGTAAATGGAGAGATATAAGAGGGGTGTAGAGAGATAGAAAAAGAAAAAAAAACAGGAGTTGAAATAAAGAGAGAGAGAGATAGATTAATAAAGAAAACATAATCATGTAACACATGGCAATTCTAGTGCAGGATTATTTGTCATGCCAATTAAAACACCTTTAGAGAGAAATGAGTGGAAAGCTCCTCAGTTTTGTGCTCAACTATGACTATAATTCAATGCTGAACCAATACATTAGTTTCAGCATCTCCAGGCATCACCTACAAATTCATCCTTTTGTAGCAACTGTTGGTACCAGCCTTAAAGAATTCTAACAAAAAGTCCCATAATGAACTACACTGTAGTATCAAATCAAGTAGGCTGAAAACCACTAAGGGTGGGGGGACACTCGAAACATCAAAGTATCACAGCATAGTATCATGGCATTTTGCATGACCATATTGACCGATTCATGAACACAAAGTATCAATATATTATTAAATAAAAGTAAAGTAGTGTTTTTATGACAATGTTGTCAGTTAGTCATTCAGTTAGTTTGCTGCAATAGAATCAATGAAGTGACTTATCATTAGCTTTCCTTTTGGGACAAAATTTGCTGAACAAAAACTGCAATATATATTATTGCAGTATTCAGCATTTTGCAACATTTTGAAATCGCAGTAATATCATATTGTGATTTAAGTATTATGATAATATGGTATGGTAGGGCTTTCTACTGATTTGCCAGCATCCTAACATTAGATCAATTACTAATTTTCAATTACTCAAAAACAATAAAAATACAATTCAGTTGACTAAATGCAAGTTCTGTAATATGCAAATTCGCTTATCTGTTATCCTGTACCTCTGTAAACTATCTCTATCTATCTATCTATGTTTCTATCTATCTATCTATCTATCTATCTATGTATCTGTGGTATATGTACAGTGCGTTGTTGTGAAAGAACTTGTGAGATCATCAGAAAACTCTAACGTTCCAATGCTTCAACACGCACAAAGCACCTGAGGCATATGTGGATGCGTGTGTGCATTCTTAGTAGAACTTCTGCTCCAGGCCCTGACCTTTCACCTAAACAAATGCTTGAACGCTCATATCTTGAGTATGCGTGTGTGTCTAATTGTTTTCCTGGCTATTCTTACCACACAGCGTGTCTGAAACTGCTATTAAAACACAACCTGGACATGTTCCATATTCAAGTGAAACTGCTTTAAACAGATGTGACTGGATCTTTTCCAACTAAGTGGACACAATCAGGATATGCACAGGAAATGCACTGGAGCTAATCGACCTGTCCATGCCCTGCCCACACATGTACTAGGTTTCATTGCTAAGTTGGAGAACCTTTACAAATAATGGGTAAAAATCTCCTCCAACCTGCGAGACGAACTTGTTTTTACCAAAATACCTCTAATTTGAATGGGTCATTCATTTCAGAAGTTTATTTTGTGTGTGTATGAACAGTCACACAGTGAGGAAAGACCAGCTGTAGTTTTTGTTGTCATATAATCAAGCTAATGTTAGTATGTGACAAATTCACTGTTGTTTCCAACCTGCCTAGTTTCCATTAGTCACTACAGCACAGCCCAGCTCTGCTTAGCATTTTAAACCACAAACATGACGTTATGTAGAGACTAAACATTGCCCTAAATTTGGATTGAATAGGGTTTTTGCTAATGCTCCATTAAGCTTGTCCAGGCTAGAAACAGACGCTATTAAAGAATGCATTTGGGGGCATAGCATCGATAGGTCAGTCAGGCAAGGGATGATAGGTGGTTTGATTGGAGGGTGAATTAATGGGCAATGTTACAAATGGACATTATCAAACTTAGTTCTTTTTGCTTTTAATAATGCCATCTGTCAGTGTTGCAAATGCATATGTTTTTCAGTAAGGACTTGACAACTACACATCTTTCAGACTCATAGTGTTTGGTTGTCTTGGAAGGATGAACAGAAAACACCTGTGGATGTTTTCAGAGATGATATATAAGTAGAACTGATTTTCCTCTCTCTCTGAAAAAAGAAAGCATACAGTGCTGCTCATCTGAAAGTGACAGTTTTGGTGGTCCACCAGGTCTTGCACCTAGTGGGGCTAGAAAAAAGTTCATATCTGAGGGACTAAATTCTAGATACATGTACCCTTACTCTGACTGAACAGAACCTGTGGGGTGTTAATGTTACTGAGGTCATTTGTAAAATAGGCCATGTACATTACCACCTGGTTTGGCTTCAGTGCTAGCAAAGCTGCTCAGTTGAACCAAAAGAAATAACCCAAAATTACTTGGTTATATTGATTTACATTAAAAGTATGTTTATTCTTTCTTCTGTAAAATGTTAAAGACGTGTATGATTTAAATTTCATGCTCAGCAAGACAACATACACACAGACCATTATGACAACTGCCCGTTA
>CM067474.1:14382157-14429308 GCA_034552555.1 Semaprochilodus insignis | reverse complement strand
CGGCTAGCCTCCCTCGGATGGGTTTGCGAGCCGGCGCTTCCTTTTGGGTGTAACTATTGTGTACAAGTGTGTGTGTGCTACCCTAAAGGAACATCCTGTTATCTGCTAGATCAAGACTTTATTAGCACATTAGTCTGAATATCTGTGTGTGTAATACGTATATATATATATATATATATATATATATATATATATATATATATATATATCTATCAAATTGGGCCCCCCTTTCATGCTAATCTGCCATATCATGGAATACAAAGACATACACGAATTGATATGTATTTTCTGACAACTCTGAAAATACATGTATGTGTATGCATGTGGGTTTATGAAGGCACTTGTAAAGAGAAGCTTTTTTATATTTCACACCTCTGTTGAAAATAGTTGACCACTTTATCCTGTGGCTTAAACTGTAAACACACAGACACACACAC
This sequence comes from Semaprochilodus insignis, assembly GCA_034552555.1. Classification (NCBI taxonomy): domain Eukaryota; kingdom Metazoa; phylum Chordata; class Actinopteri; order Characiformes; family Prochilodontidae; genus Semaprochilodus; species Semaprochilodus insignis. The sequence continues at coordinate 14,428,871 of CM067474.1, read as the reverse complement.
CCTAACACACATAGTGTCACAGTCAGCTATGGCTGTGTGCACACAAATGAACACACATGCACACACTCACACACCCCCCACACACACACACACACTCACACATACACACACGCACACACACATGCTCACCGGAAGTGTTTCTCTTTCAGCAGCACTGATATGATGTTTCTGAAAGGAAGGCTCTATAATGAGTGGTATTCCAAACTCATTCAAATGCATATATACGCCATACATGTGAATATGTTTTAAATGCATTTTGAAGTGTATTTCTCTCTATGGAGGCTGTAGGAAAGCTGTTGAGATGAGGCTGAAATTCTTGCCAGTATAGTGAGTGGAATATTTGCATATGCTTTGCCTGCTGACAGTGAAAGTGAAGGCACTATACCTACTCGGTGCTTTATGAAACCTTCGGTGTGAAAGTGTTGTGCATTTGTTTATTTAGCTCTTTATAAGGACCCAGGTCTGTTAATATATGAACATATAGTGGCTGTGGCGCTACAGAGTTTTGGATTTTCCCTTCAGAACTGAAGCCATTGGGAAAAGTAAAAGAGACCAAAGCAGTTTGTTTGCTCAAGTTAATGTTTGATGAAGCACAACATATGGGCACCATTATTATTATTATATTTAGGTACCTACATACAGTCAAATGAAAAAGTCGTATGCCATGGTTTGTTGAAGTAAAAGCAGGTCCTCTAGTTTAGCATACCAAAAAAAGTGTTCCACAAGTTTTGTAAAACCCACATTTTGTGCTTTAGCATTTTCAGCATATTAAATAGCAAATGAACAGTAATTAAAATGCAGGTTATACTTAAATTATATAACACTAATGTGACAAGCGTTTGTGCGTGAGCATGCATTTTCAGGAGCGTTCAACAAATTTTTACAAAATGCAGCTATGTCAGAAACAGCTACCCTAAAGGAACATCCTGTTATCTGCTAGATCAGGACTTTATTAGCACATCTGTCACAAACTAGTTAGTCTGAGGTTTCCGCCATCAGATATTTATCAGCCTGTGCATTCTAGGATGTCAGTAGTTCAAAAGCGATTTTTCAGTTAACTGTTTTTAATATTTTGCAATAACCATGCGGGAACTATGAGGTGAAAGAGTGAGGCTAGTTATGCTTTCAAAGACTCCCGGTCACAGATTTCTGTAGCATCCAACTCACAATCTCTTAAGATAATTCAAGTGCTGAGACCTAAGTTCGCACCATGCTAGGTCATTGGCTAGAATGTTCACTTGTATTTTAGCACAAACATCAACCTGGGTGTCGCTAGGCCATTTTTTTTTTGGGCTGGGGCTTTAGAAGCTCTATTTAGGTACTCTATTGCAGTGCTGCCCCTGACGTAACATGAAAAGCAGAAACCCAGGCTCATCCAGTCTGATCAGACCTCCTAAGCTGTAAGCCAATCAAATCAGACTTGGGGGCTGATTTCTGACTTGTAATCAACTAAAAACCCAAGCAAAAAAAAAAAAAATTAGACCTTATTCCAAAATCTAAAATATAGTCCAGGAAAACACAGCTATTATACACTCTTACATAGCTATAAGAGTGAATATATCCACCTACAATATGGATTTGTGGTAAATTTTGGGTTTCTTAAACCCAAATTCCTGGGTTTTCTAGCTGGATGCTGGTTTTTACTCAGTTGTTTGTTAGCAGTCTTGGGTAGTAATGGAATACATGTCACGACGTTGCCTAATCAGAAAAAAAAGTAACAAAAAATGTAATGACATTTTATTTACTAGCTGAATCTTGGTTTACTAAATTGATTTGAAACCATGTATAACTGACAGCAAACAGAATTTTTCTACAAAAGCAGCTCAAATTGAGCTCAGACTGGACTACAAACCAAATTATAGTCTATGTGGAATTAAGCAGAGTTTCAGCTTCTGATTATAGTGATGTTACTTCCACTTTTTGTCCAGGATGGACAGCAGTCCTGTGTCACTGTTTCTCCTGCCTACCGGGAGCAAAGATTCTACTTTGAACTTCAGATTGTTTGTTTTACCCTTTTGTTAAGTGGCGCTGCATCTCCAAAACTGCTGAAACTCAGCTGAAATCCCTGATGTGAGTCCACCTTATCTCTAACATTAGCTAGCTCGCTGACAAGCCAAATATTTTAACTTCATATACAAAATGAATGAGCGAGAGAGATAGAAATAATGCTACTGACAGTTCTTTATATTATTCGTTTTTTGTTATTATTTCTCTTCAGTGTTTGGTAACTACGGCACCTGTGTTTGTCATATATCGTCAGTTCCAGTCATTGACCTGCAATAATCCATCTCATGCAGCTTGAAAATTCTCACACAGTTCCTGCAGATTTTGCGGTAGGGGTGGAGGTGGAGTGACACCAGACCTTCTGGACATGTGACGCGTGACAACAAACCATTCATCTTATTGCTGGCCACGGTGCCTCCACACACAGATTTGTTGGTCGTCTCCACCAAAACAAAAGCGGGACTCATTACTGAAGATGACGCGCTGCCATTCTGAGTCACTCCATGATAGTCTGGCACAAGACCATTGCAGTCTTTGGCGATGTTGACATGGTGTTAAGGGCAGTCGTCACATGGTCTGCATACATGTAGTCCTGCATCGTGCAGCCTTCTGACAATGGCGCTGGCCCTAACAGGATGACTCATGGAGGGCATCACTACTTGCTGAATGTGGCTGTTGGGTCTGTCAGGTACAGTGTTAAGGCCCGTCCTTGCTTACATCACATGCATGGTCGAGCGTGAGTGTAGTTTTTGTCCCTCAATTCCTTAAACTGTAGATGGAAAACAAGAGGCCGATTGATCTCTCATTATTTTACTGAGCTCTTATAAATATGAGTTTAATAAAATAATGCATTATTAAACAAGAGAAAGAAGCTGAAGGAGACTGACAGGGCTGAAGGAGCAGATGATGGATTATAGTGATTAAGAAGAAAGCAAGGGAAAGTTGTTTAAGCTTTAAATGAGAAAATATTATATTTGTCTCTAGGACCATAAAATTGTCACCCAGCTTATTAAACATGCCTACAGAGAAAAATCACACTTTTGCACACACTGATTTTCTGATTGCACCAACTGAGAATGAATTGATCTATAATCTGTATATTTGGATAATACAGTTAGGAGCCGCAGCTTATTTAAGAGAGAGGAGGGACACTGCTAGTGTTTAGTATCTTTGCTTTATCTGTGTCTGTGGATATTGTGGATGGGAAGAGCATTTAAGTCATACCATCTCTGTGCTTAATACAAACTACAAAGAGACAAAACGACCACGTGTCAATTTGACCAAGTAGCCATTTTTAGTGCATTTCATACACTTAAAGTTCATGAAAAAACATATTTAAATATGATTTAAAAAATCTCCTTGTGGACCATGCCTCCAGACCTCTCTAGTACAGGCTTAGCCCCCTAGTGATGCCCCGAACATCAGTACTTTTAGGTGACAAACAGCGTCACTCTTTTTCTTACACTCACCAAGTATATGACACATTAACTATTACCATCAGTATCTCTCTGTACCACTTGACTTTGCTCATAAATACAAGTAGCACTAGTTTACATCACATGGTGGAGAACTTCAAACAGCAGAAAGCAACCATACATGCAGACAAGTGCACATGAACTGTACTGGCATGTGCCAATGTGTAGGTGTGTATGTGTGTGTTGAGGTGTTACTACGACAACTTCCGTAAACACACACATGGAGGCAGATTATCAAACACATCTATATATTGTCTATCATCCTGTCTGTTAATACCACTTTGGACCTCAAGAGGTGGTAGTGAGTCTCTGTAACATTGAGTTGAATCAGTCCAACATGGGAGAATGAAGAAGTAGCACTGCCCTGACAGCCTTTTGCAATGTCTTGTCAATCATGTTGAAGGTCCTGTTCCCGGTTAGGACAATTAGCCAGTGAAAGAAAAGGGTAAATGCAACGATGGCTGCAGCCCTTCGCAAGCTGCCGCAGGCACCCACTCTCAGTAACAAACCACGCTCAGCAGGAAACAAAGGAAGTGATACAAATAGAAGCAAAACATGACTTAACATTGGCTTTGCTTTCCATCGCTAGTGACAGCTTCTGGTAAGTAAAGTGATGAAGTTTGTTGCTAAACTCACAATGTTTCTTCTAGAGTAGGAGTGAAGAGGAAGGAGGAGGGACGGTGCATTTTCAAATGATATATGGCACCCTATTGTTTGGAGGAATTTGGAATTTGACAGGTTTCAACATCTTACAAATTTCTCCTGTAAGGAAAAAAACATTCCTAACTTCATTGTGAGATAATGTCACAGCGGTTCATTCCAAATGATTTCTATTGGTCCATTTGTAACACAATGTGTATACAGTTTCCAGGAGCATTTGTCAATTTCATGAAAGACAACTATGTCGAAAGCAGATACCCTAAAGGGACATTCTATTATCTGCTTTAGATCAGGCACATCTTTCAGGAACTTGTTAGTCTGAGGTTTCTGCCATCAGATATTTATCGGGCTGTGCATTCTAGGATGCCAGTAGTTTGAAAAGTGATTCCTCAGTTGAGTCTTTTTAATATTTTCATGCAACTGAGCAAATTTAAACATGTATGCTGTATGTTAGCGCAAGCATGATCTTCTAGGTGGCATCTTTTCAGTGACAAACGACATCACTCTGTGTCTTACGCACACATACATCACAAGACACACTCAACCGCAACTATTAATAGTAATGCTGTTGGCAGGAAAAGATGCACTGCTCCTGAGTGAGCTCAACCTGTTGTAAACTTGTTTTCATTTCAAACAGTCTGACTGTTTGGATACACAACATGAATTAGCACTTTAAGCTTTAATTTAGTTCTTTGTGACTGTAATCACTTAAGTGAAATGGATCAATATGTGGAATTGGATTGCTTTAATCAGAGTAACAATAAAAGCCTGCTGAAGTGGTGGTAAAGTGACGGAGGGTCATTTGTGACACATGCAAAATAGAAAACGACAAATGTTTCCCACAATATAGTGATCTGGGTCTCCCCCCTGTGCCACCGAGCTGGCTAGGCCAGTCTATGCTTCCTCTAAAAGCCATGTGAAGTGCTACACGTCACTGGAAGTTTCCACCGCTAATGGCCAATTGTGTTATATTGCTAACACATACCCACACTGGCCAACATGATATAGTCAGCTGGGTCTCCCCCCGTGCTACTGAGCTGGCTAGGCCAGTCTAGCTCATGCTTCCTCTGAAGGCCATGTGAAGCGCCATAAGTCACTGGAAGGTTTAGCTGATTGGAGGAGAGCACTAATAGCGAATTGTGTCGTATTAGCTAACAGATACCCTCACTGGCTTACATGATGCTGAGTAATGGGGAGGACCATTGCCCACCCGAAGATAACAAGTCCAAATATGTCCTCTTCGATTCCCAGTCATTGACGGCTATGGCACTGATCTCCCAATGATAAGGCCAATGCTTGGCCCACAAGTTTGGAGGACATTTGTTTTGCCCCTTTAACCGCACCCCTCATCCAAAAGAGGAACGAACATGTTTTTAACCTATATGGCCAATTCTATGGAACTAGTTTGGGCTGGTCGATGTTTTTTGAAAAAAGACGATTTTTTTAAGAATATTTATGAATTTTTGAGTTTTGACATTTCACATATCATGTTTTTGCATAGCACATTTTCACATATGTGACATCACACAAAGACATCTAGTAATTAAAGGACAACAATGTCTGCGGTTGTGTAGGCATTAAAAGGTTAACTAGCTCAGTGCACTTGATTTGCCATGCAAGCTACTGCGATATGACTCAGATTGTGTTTGCTATTGAGATATGTGTAAAAGAGTGTCTGTATATCTGCATCCTTCATTATTTGTCTGCCGCCATGGGCACCCACTCGTTGTGACATCACTGTTGACATCATCAGTATGGCAACATCTAAGCATCCATGCACCCACACAACGTAACCTTGTGACACAGGGCTCTCTCTCTCACTCTCTCTCTCTCTCTCTCTCTCTCACTTGTTCTGAGGAAGACAGTAGCAGTAGTGCCGGTGAGCCACTTCACACACCTCCTCGCCCCCTCAACGCCCTCTCCCCCTCTTTCTTTTTTTCTCTCTTTCACAGGATGTTGTGGGCACACACCGGCACCGTAGCGATGGCACTCATCTCTTTCTGAAAATGGTGTTACGTTTCTTTGACACTTGTGTGGTTTGATATACCTTTAATGTTCTTCTTTTTTTGGAATACAAATAACTTTTTTCCTGCTTCGGTGTGCTTTGGACAGGAAGGAGCTTGTGCAGTCTAATAGTAGTAGGAATACGTATTAAACTGAAACCAGATCAGATGTATATAAATAGCATGATTATGCAGGCAGAAAAGTTTCTTCTTTTGTAGTGCAGTGAAGCAACAAAAGCCCCCTGTACTTCCTGTAGTTTTTTGCAACCTGTCAGAATGACCAGAAGGAAATGTATGAAATGTATGAAGCTTTGTACTGCTAATCAGGCCAAGCAGCAAAATATAGCCATGCATGCATATACACGCATATTTAGTGAAATGACATGTGCAAATGTGTAGGTGTGTATGTGTGTGTTTTAGATTGCAATGTTACTATGCCATAAACACACACTCTGGAGATAGATTGGCCTAGAGAAATACAGAACCTGTCCATTACTGCAACAGATACAGATCCATCTGCCGGTTAAAAAGCAATGTATAGACTTTACTGCATTGGCTGAGGCTCCTCTTTTCAACGTAAGTACTTTGAATAAATCTGAGTTCAGAAACATAGCTTTCTATTTCTTTCTTCTGTGATATCAGAAGAGGCAATGGCTGCAGGTCGTAAGGTCAGTTACAATTCTTGAACAAATGAAGTTTGGCACCAGTGCGTTCAAACATTAGCTGTAGAGATGTACTCATTGCAGTTTTCTTGTCCAATTTAGTTTTCTACTTTTTTTAAAGTCTCATCTGCCAATTCGGATTTTCTTCATTTTAAAAATTACCTTTGAGAGCATAGCTAAACATTTTCATAACTCTCCAATTCCAATCAAAAGAGTGCACTAGGTGAAAGGTCAAATGTTTTATTTGTGCCAGCCTGTGCATTATTTGTACTTTTTCTCGCATAGAAATATGGTGTAACTGGAAATCTTCTTCCACCAACTGACCAGCCAGCCTCAACATTGTTAGAAAGCGTATGTTAGATGCTTACATGTCAGTTGTAAAACTGTACTGTGTTTGAGAGGTGTTACTTTTAATAAAGCAGGATGTGTATTCTCCAGTCCTCCATGCTTTCTTTTTCTGTGGGTGGGCATATGAAGGAGAACCCAATGTGTGCTCAACGTCCATCATGTGCATGTAAACCATTGTGCAGTGCATGAGTGCATTTTAACGGCACAGATTGGCTGGTCAACAGTCATGGCCAATCAAGCTGAAAACCTGAAGGTTTTGCTCACCAATCAACTGACTGGTACATCATTAGTTAGCTAGCTAGCTGAACTAGCCTACATTAGTAGCCACAGGCAAAAACAAAGCTGTAAATACTCTTGACATGGCTATAGGTTTTATAGTGTTTTTCTTGCTATGAATCCACATCTCTGTGTGTTACTTTTCAGGCTTGTAGGTTAGATAAGGGCTTTGTTTAACTTAAAACTTTGTTTTTTGGTAGGCAGCACAGAAAAGGGGATAACAACCATTTTGTGTAAAGGGAAGAGTTTACACTCTAAACCTGAACCTTAAAGTCATGTGGGGTTTTTTTTTTACAGAGTGAATGAAGTTCTCATCACACTCATCATATGTTTTCATCACAGATACCCAGCAAAAGCAATAAGTGCATATATCGTATGTATACTGTCAATGTTTCTAACTCGTATGACCCTTACTCTCATATTGCATCTTCTTTTAGCAGGACCTGGCACTTTCCATTTTGTTGTTGACTCTGTTAGTTAGCTGCTTGTTGACATATCTCTAGTCCTGAGCACTGTCCAGCACAGAATTACTGGCATTGTGTTTTGCTGTTAAAAGACACTTTAGAGATTAAAAGCTGTACAGGCTACCGTCAATCATCTTAACATACAGTGCATAAATAGTTGGGCTTCGAGGTGGAACTACAGGTGGTTAGAAGGTTTAGACATTTTAATAGCATTTTAACAACGTTAATAATTTTTTGCATTAAAGTGTCACCACTGCATTTTATACATTCATAATAGGTGCATTATGTCTGTTATTGGAGAAATACATAAATCTAGTAAAAGCACAATCACTTTTACACGTGAATGAAAATATTAAAATTCAGCAAAAATACTGAACCACTCAGAGGCCAATAATAGCAGACACCTTACAATTCCTAATAACTAACGACTACCGTGACAACTCATGTGTACCCTGTCAGTTATGTCGGTTTAAAAAAAATGCAAAACACACACACACACTCCCACACACACACACACACACACACACACACACACACACACACACACACACACACACAGGGTGATATTCCCTCGTTCCACTCCACACCTCTCCGAAAGTGATGACAGATTAAGGGGATTTCATTTCATGGCAGAGGCTCCAGGCCAAAGTGCAGGCCAGACCCATCCCCCTAACACACACACACACACAGACTCAAACCTACACACACACACGTGCACACACACACTTCGCTGGGCTAATCCCAAAGCAGTACAATGGACCAGACTGGGCTCACTTTCTTCCCCATTTTGGATTTACACTCATTTATACAGGAGTGTGTGTCTTGTGTGTGTGTGTGTGTGTGTGTAACCAGGAAGTTAATATAATACATTTGAAAAATATATGATAGTTTGAAATCATTTCTTTGAAGCCATAATTTGGTCTATTGAACTAATTCAGACATGCACATCTTTCAGTGTTAATAAAATATATTACACAGTTAATGCCAAAAGTCTTTCAACTGAAAGATAAGACTGTGTTGATGTGCACTACATATTAAATGTTTATAGACAGCCTTTCTTATGAGTGAATTCACCTACATTGAGGGTCACTTATTGTTGACACAGGTGTTCAGCTGACACACATATTTTGTATTATCTCCATAGAAAAGCCTAGGGTCCCAATGCCCAGCTTTAAGCATCAGCTAAAGGGGTACAAAGTCTCACTGGGCTGTGAAGCAGTTAAATTGTTAAGTGTTCTCTGGAGTCTCTGGGATGAGTTGGAATGGCATTTGTGATACACAACTAATCATCCAATCATCATTACCCGATCCCACTAATGGCCCTGTTATCAGGAACGATATCATGTTTTTAGTGATTTGTTATCAAGACCATTAAAAGCTTAATGCTTTGCCTTTTTTGGTTTGAATTAAAGGTTTGGAAAGTAGTAGTGCACAGCAGTATTGCTGCAGCTGTAACTTCTTACATAGTAAATTTGTAAGAAAATAAAAATTAAAAATTAAATAATAATGTATATTAATGTAAAAAATATGTTTTCCCCTTTAATTCCAAACAATTTCTTTTAGTTTTTTATCAGGAAATGTTCACGTCATTTAAAACACAGCTGATGGTTTCAAACACGAAACATAAGAAGAGAAAGTGGAGGCCTTTATTATATGACAGTATACTAAAATACTCAGCAATGGTCAATATAAGGACACAGAACACTTTGATGTGGATATGTTTAGAGGACAAATGTAAAGCTAAAGAGAATAAAATGTTCTAGTGCTTTCTGTTTCTGTCACCTTCACCTTTTAACCTTGTGTCCCTGACTGAGAGCTACCATACCCGTAAACAGTAGTGGCATGAAAAAAACTGACACACTGCTCTTTCCATAAGGGCTTTTGACTGCACTTCTTGGAAAGAGGGAAGACTGTGCCCGCTTTCACCAATTATACAGAGACATTCACATATGCAGACATGCTCGTACACACACACACACACACACACACACACACACACACACGCACACACATACATACATACACACACGCATGCACACACATACATTCATACATACACACACGCATGCAAAATACGTAATCCTTAATTATTTGATTAAGACAGTCTGGTCAAACCAGACCAGGCTCAAGGTCTGAAGTTCAAACTCTACAATAGTCATATATACACAAGTTTCAGGATATGGATCCATTTAAGCTATAGGCACCCAGTCACAAATCAAACCTTAAACTGTAGCAGATCAAAAAGATGCAGTTACAACAGTTTTTGACAGACTACCAAAACAAAAGAAGTTACCTGTAATGGTAAAAATATGTTAGACTGCAAGATGCCAGCAGTGCAAATGTATTCCCATATGTTTATACCATGTTGTGCGTAATGGTGATCTTTAGCTCTTTATGAAGCTACCTTGTAAAAGTAATAACATTATTACCTTTGATTTAACTTAAACAACAATATTTAACTCCAAGTAATTGTGGACAATGCCTGTTGATCCATTCATTACTTTAAAAAAAAACATCAAAAATTATTATTTATTGAGTTATGAGTTTTTGGTATGATAACAAAAGTATGTCGTGCCCTGTAGCTACACTCTTGGCTCTCCCTGGTGAAACACTGGTAGGAAAACTGGAAGTTATTGTGAAGTTATTAGACTTAAGTTTCCAAGAAAAAACAATGACTGAAAAAATGGATGTTCCGTTAAGGAATTTGTTATGAGTAATACATTATGTTTGCCGTGATGTAAATTTTACAGTTGGTTTGTAGACATAGCTAGTCAGCTTTTATCATGAATTAGATTCTGGTAAATAGGCTTGTTTGTTGTCAATAAGGCTAAATGCTACCATTTTGATTCTGCTAACTATAAAAGCAGCTGTAAATAGATTCTGTGGCTAGCTGGTAAATTCTTAACCAGCTAGCTAACTTGCTAGAAAGTTGGAAACTATGGATTTATCAGGTCATTATAATATAAAAAAAGAAAAAAAAAGATATAGCCTGTATTATATGGACCAAAGGGGGGCAATGTTTCTACAACAAGCATCAGTTGGATTTAAGATGAGAAGATTTTTGTTACGTTACTTGAATATTATACACAAGAGAAGTAGACGTAATAATGATAAATGTGTATGATGTACATGATTCATTTTGATCGACTGTTTGTAGCCATAGCAAATAGGTATTTTTATTAATCAAACCCAAACAAATGCTTACCTGTCTTAATCAGTGACGCTAACTGCTACCATTCCAGTTCAACAAACTGCAAAAGCAGCTGTGAACAGATTCCCTGGCTAGCTGGTTCTTGCTATAAAAATAGCTTAGGTCAGCATAGCTGATCACCACCAAAAACAGATTTATTTGCATTTTGGACCCTGGTATGTTGGTCTACCAGCATTACCATATTGTTTGACTAGTTAAACTAGCACCAGATCAGTATAAACTAGCATAAAACAGCTTAAACCAACTTGGGGTCTTATCACAACAAGATAGCTAGCTTGCTATGCTGCTCACGTCAAAATGTTAACATAATAAGACTTAATAAGATTGGATGTTCTTGTAAGAAAGTAGTTTTGTATTCTCTGTTTGAAGGCCAGGTAAATGCAATTGTCCAGGAAAGACAAATCAGAACTCAAAGATATGTGAATAGAGCAACTACAAAGGATTTTACATGGCTAGCTGATAATATCACAACAACCTTGCTAGCTTGCTTGCTAGTTAAGTAGCTAGTGAGAAAAATGGAAACTCTTTCCACACCATGGGTTACTTACTCCAAAACTAGCATGCATCCTCTGACTAAAATGAGAAGTGTTGGTTTTCATTAAACACGAGCTACCACTAACAGTTTATCTTTCTGCTTTGGCATAAATGAGCAGAACTAACAAATGTTGCATGATTAAATTTGTGTTGTTGGATGTTGTACTTAAGTCACTAAATCTACAAACAGAAGCTACTCCGTCACTGAATTAAGCCCAGCAGGCCTGTTAGGTCTCTTCTCAAGTTACAAGACAGTTCGTTTCTGCATGAACAGCATTATTTGATTTCACTCTTAATCTGATCAGCATCCCGATAATGCATTTTTGTGGACTCACAGAGACATTATACACACACTATCTCACTTGTGGTTTAATTTCAGTGCCAACAGTTGCTCCTGTTTGTGGATTGAAATGAACATTGCCAAAAGGGGAACAAAAAAGGAAACTATAGTCTGGAAGGTAATTTAATCTTGGTCCTGTATAGTGGCTAGTCAGGCTAATGCAAGGTCCTTGGAGGTAGGTTTTGTCTGGCGATGGAGCCGTTAGATTATAGATGTTGGTTTATGACAGGTGTTAACTCTTAGATATTTACTTTACTTTTACATTCTGTAGCAACGTGAAGTCTGTTTAGATGTCAACAAATTAGAAGATTACAAAATTGTAAAAGATGGTTTCTCTTTCTGCAAAACTAAACCTGTTTACATACACAACATTTTTTCACCAAATTCAAATCATAAAAAAACATTCCCATCTCTACTTTCTAGCACAAATGTGCTATCATTTGGATGTCTAAAAGACTCTAAAAGACTTTCCATTTGTTTCAAAGAGCTTTAAATGAGAAATAATTAAAGGACAATTTCAAAAAAAGTCTTGCAATTTCTGTATACCTAAACCATTAAGATGTAAATAACATAATTCAGAGAGGTTTGATGAAGTTCTAGAGAAACCTACAGAGTCAGAACTGTTCACAGCAGTGGTGATAGAAACCAGATGTCGGAAAGTTCAATGCCTCTAAAAGCTCTTTCACAGAAATCTATTACACAAAATGTCTACAAATACACTGCCTGATGTCCTTCAGTAGGTTTGAGATAAGGTACTGAATGCGTTCATGGTGGAGAGGTACATCCAGAATGTTATACCGCAAATAGTCCCCAAATAAAATGTAGATTTTTTCCAATTTATCACTGTTTTACCCTCGTTACTTATAGATGTTTAGATAATGCATGCAAGTTCACTGGCTATATTTTTGTTATAGACATCTCCTGGTTCCTGTTACCACCACTATACATACTGAAAATCAGAGTCAGTACATTGCTCCCCTAGTAATCCATCAAACCAACACTTAACACATGCAAAAACGTTTAAAAGTCATTTCCCTTTTAACATAAAGATTATGTCACATTTGTGCCTCTGTTCTGAAGTGGGGGAAAGTGAAGATGGTCTCAGATTGGCTTGGCTGGCGTCCCTCAAAAGTTATATGACTGACTAACTAATCAGACCTTCTTCTGAATATTAGGAACCAGTGTGGTAGATGAGGTTCAAAATAAAATCCCACAGAAGTGTGCCATTCCAGGAGAATTACGGCCTACCTGCACTTGGTTAGCCATTGTACCATTTATTACTCCACTTGTCAGGACTCAACATGTGATTTAATGTTTTACCACTAAAATTCAACTCATCAATTATTAAAGCTGCAATATAGTATTAGTATAGCATAAGTACATAGCATAGCTAAGAACAGCTGCAGCAGACATCTTGAAATGTGAATTATTTTTTGTTCGTATTTATAAACAACAGCATCATACAGTTCACATAAGCAAGTCTATTTGATGTTGGTTAACAGCTAAACACAGTTTCAGGCAGGTTTGTAATGATGCATTCAAAATTGTAAACTTCCATTAGTTGTTAGCTGTATTAGCCTTGAAGCTCCAGCGCAAACACAATGTAAATTTCAAACAATATTGTTGCATCTTGGCACAGATGGAGACATGGCCAACATGCTATCCTCAAAAAGGCAGCTGCCCCGGCAACCTGCACAAGCCAAGCGAGTGCCTCTATTCCAAAGTCGGGGCTGTGCCGGGACTTCTTCTAAGTGTGGCAGGACCGGCAACTGACGTGTCAAGTCCAGCTTGTGTGTGCTGCACACCCAACTCTTTGCCTCAGCTCCTCAGCTGGTGACTGACTTGAGTTAAACGTTGGTTGCCTTCAAACCATATGAGGTGCCTCTCTCGTTGTGTGTGAGCATGGCTGGTAGCAGTAGGGATATCAAAAAGCCTGTGTCTTTAAGCACGACAAGCTGCCTGCCATCCATGCTTCATTTGACTCAAGGTCTTCTATGGTATGAACATCCTGACCGATGCTCCTACGCTTTATCTTTTGCTGTGTCATCTTCCGCCAGCTTCTCTTTTACTACTGTCAAGTCTCGCTGTGCCATGTGCACAGTTGAGCCTCACTGTGCTGTTCGCTTCATGGTCTTTCACCAAACTCACCAAACCTTTACGCTGTCTGCCTTGAAGTTCTTTGAATCATCTTTCCACCCTTGCGACAAGGAGGTGCTATCCCAGTTCTGACACCAAATGAAGCATCTTGCTGAAGAAGGAAACAATGTTATGTACAAGAGCAAAGGCACATGTAATCAATATACTATTGTATCCAAAGTGAAGGTCATGCTGATTGGGGCAAACTCAAACCAGTATGCTGTGACATAAGGAATGTGAACAGGAAAGGGAACATATCAGTTTTGGGGGAAAAAAACATATGATAACATAAATGTTACATTTACTAAGATTAGGTCTACTGTCATAGACACTTTTGAATCAAGGTGTCTATTACCAATCTAGGCATAAAATACTGTATATATTTCTGCCTCTGGTTCCAAAGGTTTTATTAATAGTTATATGGTTTATATTTGTATTTTTTTTCTTCCAGGTGAGTAAAGGTGAGAGAGAGAAAGAAGAAGAAGAAGAAGAATAAGAAGAGAGAGAGAGAGAGAGAGAGAGAGAGAGAGAGAGATGCCACAGTGTTGACCTAAAGACTATTAGCAAACACTCAGAGTCATAAAAGAGCTCTTAAGGACTCAATAAAGAGACTGATGAAGTAAGCAAACGTCTCTCTGTGTGTGTGTGTGTGTGTGTGTGTGTGTGTGTGTGTGTTTGTGTGTGTGTGTGTGTGTGTGTGTTGGTTCATACTAATGGTGATGTTAACCCTTCATGTGCCAACATCATTTACAAATGACATGAACAAAGATAGGTAGCTTTTATACAAAAAACAATTCTTCCAAATGCTCTTTGCACTCCTAAAGTCACTTTTTATTTTCTGCCATGTGAGTGAATTGTTTTGTTTCAAAGGCAACATGCATAAGTGCTTCTACAACACATCAGGGTGAGCATATTTTGAAGTATGTGTACCACCAAGTCAGAAAGAAAAAAAGTACTTTTTTAAGATGTTTGATAACACTTTACTACAGTATAGTGTACTGTTCGTAAGGCTACATGACACCTGCCCAAGCTTATCATGACGGACATAGCTCTACATATATGTTAGTAAATGCTTATTCCAATAAGCATCATTCCCTGTGAAGGTTACATTTGCTCAATTTGATCTGTTAGCAACAGTAGCCTTTATCACAGATAATGCCTTTTGGAATAAACATTGACATGACAACCTTATGCTGGTGTCATGCAGCCTTAGGAAAGGTACCCTACAGTAAAGTGTTAACTAATGTTTTATGATTTCTGTACATTTTATAGAATGCGGAAAGGTATGCCTGTTTCACATGCCCCCAGTTTAATACGCAGTGCAGGCCGTGCGCATTAGAAGAACACTGAAAAATTAGTGAACTATGTTTTTTTGATTCATGAATTCATGAATTAATGTGATCAATTGATTAGTAAAATGTGTACCATGCATGTCATGTAGGAAATTGTCTTTTGAAAATGTCTGAAAGGTCAAAAGTTATATAAGACAAACAAAGCTATGGAACTGTTTTGTGTAACTGTAAACCAAATGAGCTGATGTTTCTGTTGAGTTTACTTCATAATGTGGTCCATAGAGGGTTAAGAGAGCTCAGCTCTGACCTGCATGTGGATAGTTAGGCTCTGTTTGCCCTAAGGAAATGTGTGTGTGTGTATGTGTGTGTGTTGGTGTGTGTGTGTGTGTGTGTGTGCGTGCATATGTATGCGTGTGTCAGTAAGTAAGTAAATGGTTTGGGATGTGTTTACCCCGAGGAAGGAAGCTGTCATTACTGTTTGCTTCTGGGCAGACGAACAACCCCACCTTCAACTGATTGACAGCAAAGAGGGAGGGGCTTCTGAGAGTGCATTCAGCCAATGGCAGAGAAATTGTCTTAAACTGTGGCCTATTCGCTACTATTAGTGTATTATTTTGTCACATTGTTACATTTGTCACAGCAAATGAAAAATCATAGTACTGTAGACAATGTCCCGTACACTCTTACAGTACCACAATGCACTCCAATAGGCAGTCAAAAGACGTGCCCTGGTGCAGTGCTACAATACTTTCTATTAGGCAACCCATTTTTAAAAATGTATTTATTTGTTTATCTATTTTTTTCCTTTTTTCATAACCCAATCTTCCTTCATTACAGTTACATTCTTAATATACCTCTAATTGTGTCTACTGTTCTTTTAAGTTCGATGACTCTTTTTTTGAACCTCCTATGACTCATGTGAGGGTCATGTCCTAGCTGATGCACACTACCCATAATGCTGTGAATTGGATGCCAGATAATGTGTCTGCTGGAACAGAGTGCTCAGCCAACTTTATTCACATTTTCTGTTCACTATAATACTATTGCATATAGTGTTTCAAAGTAGGGAACAGTGATGAAGACCCACTTTTGTTCCCTATAATAGTATTGTGCTCTAGTATAAGAAATAGTGATTAGAGATCACTTAGGCCATTTCTGTTCCCTATATTAATGCGCTATAGTGCTCCAATTTAGAGATCAGTGATTTGGGACCATTTGTGTTCCCTCTAATAGTGTTCTATAGGGTGCTTTACACCCTTAAAAAGGTGGTTCTTCAAGGGTTTTCAGTAAAGGCAACCGTGACATCGCAAAGAACCATTTCAGTATATAATTATCCTTTGCGTAGTTATGTGGTTCTCCTCAACAATGTCGTAAATAATTCTTTAAAAAATCATTTTTGTTCTATATAGCACCAAAATTGTAACAAGTCATAAAATTACTTTATAAAACCTTGTTTTGCTTGTTTATAAAAAAAATGTTTGCTAAGTGTATATTAACAGAATGTAATGTAAAGTCAGGGGGCATGGTTGAGTGGAACTGAGAAAAAAGATGATGATTGACTGGACAAATGTACTTTGGTAGAAAGAAAATATTACAATTAAAAAAGTTAACTTAAGTACTTGTGCCTTCCTTAGATATAGTTACTACCCACCTGTATATTTCAGATACAGCGTCAGTCACAAAATTATTACACACTTAACAGCTGTTTACGATATAATGACCATAAGCACACAAATACATTCATACAGGCCCACACAGAAACAGGCAAAAAGACGGACAGCTCTTTTTCTCTAGTCGACCTAAGCTCCTGGAGTTTGATTGACATGCCGTTTTGAGAGGGTGTCCGGTTTCGCTGAGGCATTCTGGGAAGGAAAGCTTGCATTCCTGACCAGGTCGTGAACTGCCCACCTTTCTTTTTCGTTTCCCCTCATCCATCCCTATAGCCCTCCCCCCAGCCTTCCACCTCACGAAACCTTTTGATTCAGGAAGACAGACACTATTAAGGTAGATACCACCACTAATCTGTCACTGCATGCACACACACGCACACACACACGCACACACACACACGCACACACACACACACACACACACACACACACACAATGTTAATTTTTAAATTAAATGCAAATTTTAAATAGAAATATGCTTTAATAGTATTAACCACACTATATTATAAAAAAAGTGCTATATACTATGAAATATACTACGTAATTTGGAGGAATTCTATACTTCATCATACCAATATTATACTAAATTGCATCTATATAATATAATGACACTACACTTTAAGATACCATAACGTACAGTACTACACTATGCTATGTTAGATATGCATATATTGTGCCAGTGGAGGGAACGCACTACCATGCATAATTTCATCTATTCTATATCCCGATAAACCACAGATTGTTAGTTAATTATCAAACTCTTCCTTTGGCTGGATTAGGTGTGTTGTGGGCAGAAAAGATTTGTTTTTAAAATATTTGCTATTGAGAAATATGCAATACTATGTCATTGCATTTTATAATGTATTATATCATATTTAATAATACAATACAATAACATCACTATACTATATCACTATACTGTATCGTAATATACTAGTAAACATAGAATTGAACTATAATATAGAATAGAATTATTGTACCATAACTGCTTACAGTGTCACTGGGATGGTCCCCTTCTTGTCCTTTTGTGACCACCCTCAAGGGTATCTCTTCAGTAGCTTTAGTTAGGGAACATGGAGTTGTATTGACCGGGTACTATACTATTTAATTTAGAGATATGCTGTGCTACACTATAAAATACTCATACAACAAACAAAAACAATGCCACCTCCCCACCCTCCCTCTCTCTCTCTTTCCAATAGATATGCCATAGGCATGGTTAAAAGTCTGAGACAATTTTTGGCTGTGGAGCAGAGATGTGCAGTGTGTGTGCGCATGTGTGTGTGTGTGTGTGTGGAATAGAGTAGAACGAGCTGAAATTACTCGCTTGACTTGGAATGTGATTAGATTCCTGATGCTGCCAGCCATGCCTCATTTATAATTAGGTGTGTGTGTGTGTGAGTGTGTGTGTGTGTAAGAGATTAGTTTTGTGACATCATATAGGGGACCGGTGTCTGGGTCCCTGAACTGATAAGAAATAGGGAGGTGCACATACACACACACCCCTCTGGGCAGTGGCATCCTGCTACCGGCACCATTCAGCATCAAATAGGTTTTTCGTGCACACGCACATGCATGCACACACACACACACCCCATGATGCACACTGATCTAACATGACTATGCACCTACTTTTTTGATATAACAGCCTATGTTCTTTCCTTACTCACGAACAGTCGTTACGAAGTTATATTCTATGTACTGACATAAGGATTAAAGCTCACAGACTCAGTCCTTTGACTGTTTGACTGTATATGTGTGATTGGGTGACGAATGCATGCATTTGGCACACTGGTTGTGTCTGAAAGGTAATAAATGCTGCCTGCTCATACAGTATTCTGAGGCAGGAAGGCATTCAGTCATGTCTGAATCTAAAGCGCTTCCTCCTGAGATTCTTCCATTCAGCAGATTTTCGAAGGCAGTGTAGATGTATCATTTGCTGCCTTGCATATCCCATAATCCTTTGTGCCTGCTGATGCAGTTAGAAAAAATAGCAGAAAACTCCAGAACTGACATAGTGGACAACTGAACTGACTTATGAGACACAGGCAGCACAGGCAGTGAGACACTGAGACAGCTCTTTACAGGTTTGCACACAGACAATATTTTATGATGACATAATCTTGTATGATGTATTTTGCAACTGAACAGAGTGCACTTGGATTATTGTTTATTTATTTGAGTTTTGACCTCTCCATGCTCTGCTCAGTATACATCTTCTGCTAGGCTGGACAAGCTTTACAGAACACTGGCAAAAGTCTCATTCATCTTAACAAGAAACTATAGCACAAAACTACATTTTATCCAAATACAGAAGACTAGAGTGTGTTATTAAGATTAACAAACATCTTCTTCCATAGGAACTAAACAGCAGGATGTAGAGTTCAGATCTAACTGCCTCAAACGATGTCACAACATTTCTTACACTACTAATAGATAGATAGATAGATAGATAGATAGATAGATAGATAGATACTTTATTGATCCCGAAGGAAATTTAGCAAAATTAATACATACAGACTCACACTCTCTCACACTACCCCTCATAGACATTACATACAGACTCACACTCTCTCACACTACCCCTCATATACATTACATACAGACTCACACTCTCTCACACTACCACTCATTCACAATACCTAAGGTCTCACACCCTCTTACACTACCACTCATTCACAATACCTAAGGTCTCACACCCTCTCACACTACCACTCATTCACAATACCTAAGGTCTCACACTCTCTCACACTACCACTAATAGATAATACATACAGACTCACACTCTCTCACACTACCACTCATAGACATTACATACAGACTCACACTCTCTCACACTACCACTCATTCACAATACCTAAGGTCTCACACCCTCTCACACTACCACTCATAGATAATACATACAGACTCACACTCTCTCACACTACCACTCATAGACAATACATACAGACTCACACTCTCTCACACTACCACTCATTCACAATACCTAAGGTGTCACACTCTCTCACACTACCACTCATAGATAATACATACAGACTCACACTCTCTCACACTACCACTCAGATAATGCATACAGACTCACACTATTTAGGAACAGCTTAGGAATGACATAAGAATAGCCCTGCAACATCGCAACATTCTCATAGGACAACATAACAACCACCTGAAATACCATAGCAACAGCATAACAAAACCCTATCAACCACCAAGGACAACATAACAATGGACTAGCAACACTTTAACAATCACATGGGATAGCATGGTGACAGCCTAACAACACTTTAGCAACCACTAGGGATAACATAGCAACAGCCTAGCAACACTTTAGTAACAATCTGGAATAGAAGAACAACAGGATAGCAAAACTTTAGCAACCATCTCAGCTACCATGGCAATAGCCTAGCAACACCTTAGCAACCACCTGGTATACTGTAGCAACAGCATAACTACACCTTAGCAACTGCCTGGTATACTGTAGCAAAGGCCTAGCAAACCTTTAGCAATCACCTACAATAACATAGTAATGGCTTAGCAACATCTTAACAACCACCTGGGATACTGTAGCAACACCATAACATTACCTCAGCCACCTCATGGGATAACATAGCAATGGCAAATGAACACCTTCACAATCAACTAGAATACCATTGCAATGGCTTAGCAACTCCTTAGCAACCACCTACAATAACATAGCCACAGCCTAGCAACTCTTTAACAACCACCTGGTATACTGTAGCAACAGCCTAACATTACCTCATCATCCTTAGGGGATAAAAATAGCAATGGCATAGCAACTCCTTAGCAATCACCTGGGATACTGTAGCAATGGCCTAGTAACTCGTTAGCAACCACGTGGTATATTGTAGCGACAGCCTAACAATGCAACTCTTTAGCAACTACCTGGGATACCATCGCAAAAGCCTAACAATTTCTTAGCAACCACCTATGACAACACAGTAATGGGCTAGCAGTAACTTTGCAACTAGCTGGGATACCATAGCAACAGCCAAACAACTTCTTAGCAACAAAATAGGATAACATAATAATGGGCTAGCAACTCTTTAGCGGTGCCTGTTTTTGTATAAACATGCTTATATTTTCACAGTGCAAACGTTTCCAGCCTGCATAGTGTTAGTTACCTGCATCAACACAGTCCAGCTCAGCGGAGCTGCATGTTAAACAGACACCTTAACATTATATACCAAATCTTGCCAACGTCCTATAAAGCTTCCGATCCTGAAAGGCTGTGAAAAATGAATACATTTCTGCGCAGAGTTTCGGTCAGTTGTACTTTATTCTATTTGTTTGAAGTTTTCACTCATTTTTTCCACATTTTGTTTCACATTTTCTTCCAGTGTATGATGCTTAAAACCTGAAACAAAGAAAGAGTGACATGAAATCACACTACAGCTGAACGTGTCATATAGCACAACTACACGCCCGTTCTGTGCAGTGAAATAGTCAGTCGTGTGGCATGTGGACCCAAAAGCGTCATGGGGTGTCAACAAAAGACACAACTGATGATTACGAGTTCTGTTTAGCATCCAGTGCACACTGTGCTGCACAGATGGCAAAAAGACGGCATTTTGGTTTAAAGTGTACTCCCAACTTTAGAGACGGTCAGTCAAATGAAATAGTATATGTACTGCTTCCAAAATAAACACAAGCTCTAGATTTGAAATTGTGGTCTTCAAAAAATAACTGAAATGTGTGTGTGTGTACTAGTGCACATGCCTGTTTCACCAGCCATAAGGTCTCACTCCTCTGAGAGCCAAACACAATCGCATAGCAGCTGATACTTCCTGCTCGCATAATTAACCGAGTTAATTAAGGCCTTAATTGGCCGGTGGTGTGACCGGGGTGGGCACTAATCCGCTGGAGCTGCTCCTATAGGCTGCTAAATTAAGTTAGCCCCTCTCAGATTGCCCTGATTAAGGCCGGTCTATATGCTGGCGCTGAATCTGAGCGTTCTACAGGGAAATACTGGGGCTGCACATCAAATTAAAACTCCGACTTATGCTCATTAAGAAAACAAGGCGAAGGAACAGCTTAGAAAAGTTGGTTATGGATACAGTGGCAGCTTTAAAAGATAAAGCTCTAAAAGTTCTTCAGGAAGGGTCCGTCTGAGAAGGCCAAGCACGCCCTCGTTATGGTATGAAACAGGAGCTTGTTAGCTTAATGCTGTGATAATGACGGCGTTTGATATCAGTTACATCATAGATTTATGGGGCGGTAATGGATGATGATGAACAAGATGGACACATGTGATACACGCAGCCGAGACAGTGGATGGACAGAGAGAGAGAGAGAGAGAGAGAGACAGACAGGAGTTTTTGGGTAGAAAAAACATGCTTGTTATCAGATATAACAACATGAGTACAGTCCTCTGCTCCATCAGCTAACAGACACCCATGTTGACTCGAACTGTGTTGCATGATGAGGAGGAGATCATGGCCATCCTGCCCACCGAGTGAGAGCGAGGCCAAGTATGCTGTCCTGGACTCCTGGCAACGGATTGCTGTAGCATCACTGAGGATCAAACTCATGTTCTCTTTACTGAAAGGGCCCTGAGTACAATGCTTTTAAACCAGATCAGGTTTTGTGGTTGAAAGTAACCATTAAATAATTTTAGGTACATCATAAGTCAATGGCAACTATGACTATTGGAGCTCAGTCTTCTGTTTGGACCATAATATCAATACTCAATAGTGTCAAAAAACTAAACGTGATAATGCTAATTTTATTTAAATTATAATAGTATGTTAGCATTAAGTTGATGCTAATTAGGTTAATCCCTACTAACATTTTTGGACAAACATGGACATTTGAAGCTTATAAAAGACATTATTTGATGCTTGTGACAGAGACTAGCATATATTTCACCTTATAGCAGTTTTACAGTGACTCAGGAAAGAGCCCTGGCATTAAACTGTTTCCAATTTCTAGGATTCAAGAACATATAGAGTGATGACTTATTTTATTAACCACTCTACTAGCATTTCTATTAATAATAGAAATCAAAACCTGACTCGTTGATTTCATCACTTCCAAATTACGTTGGAATGTATAATCTAACATGTAAGGCCTACAGTCCCTCTCCAGAAGTCCTAACTAATAAAAGTGTCGGCTTGGCTGCCATTTGAAATGCAGAATCTGGATTTCAGTGTTCTGACAGTAACTAAGTTGTGAGCTCCAGCTTTCAATAGGCTGAATGGATTTATTGCTGGTGTTATGTGAAGTTTGTCCAAACTAGAAAGAGTAGGTATAAAAGAGGGTGGAGCATGGAAAGGTCAGTTGACCTATCCTTGCTCTGCTAGAAATGCATTTAATAGGAACTGTTACAACATTGAACATGCCTTATGATCCAGTTTCATTCAGTTGTGTTTGCAGATTATAGGCTCCTGTAGATGGTGGTGGATGAGGATGATGGGCTATAAATACCTGTGAGGAGAAGAGGTCTTACAGTGCAGTGAATGTCTCGTTTGATGTGTAGAAAATGGGTCACAAAGCAGATGCTAATGATTGGCTAAAAGGAGTGATTGCATTTAGGCATGCCAAAGACCATAGTGAGAAGGAAGTAGCTGAATCTGCAGGTTTATGGAAGCATACGGTCATACGGGTCTACCAGCAGTGGCTAAAATCCCAGTCTACAGAAAACTCTTCTCAGAATTGTTCCAGGGAAGGCATCCATCAAATCTCTTCGAACTGTGCAATTCTTGCAAGATGCAAGAGTGGCTGAACATTGATGTTGCCTACATCCAGAAACTTGTCCAGTCCATGCCAAATCAAATAACAGCTAATTATTCATGCTTGTGGACATATTACACAGTATTAGGTATGTTTAAGTCACAGGTCACTCATTTTTTGTCTGATGAGCTTATGTTTTCCAGTTATTCATTTTCTTTCATGCAGTTTATTTTTGCTCATGTTGAACACAAAACAATGCACTTGTAGTTTTTCATAATCTCTTTTTAAATGTTAACTGGTGTTTTTGCTGGAATTTGCTATTTGTTTACAAACTTCTGGAAAGCCAAACTTCTACCAGAAAGACTCAGGAGGCAGGAGTGAAGAAAGATCATTTTTAAACCTCAACATGATTTTTACAGTCTTTGGTGGAGGCCCCAACCTCGGCCCTGGTCTTTGAGTGTCAAAACCCTCTCAGATCCTGCCGAATCAGGATGGAGCCCTCCCCTGGGCAACTGGGCCTGGCCAAACAGGTGGTAATGGGAAGAAAGGAGGGGAACATCGAAACATTGGCAGCTGAAAGCAACAAAAGTGATATGCAAGTAGAATCATTTTAAAGACAGGTGTAGGCCAGTGATTAGTACAGAGTAATGAATGAATGAATACCGTAGCAGTAGAGACCCCTGGCAGAACTGTTGCTAATGCTTTTATATGTTGTGATGCATATTGTGTACTGTGAAAATGTCAAGTATTGCAATGTTATATTAGCCCACCCTTAGACACTGTAGATTCAGTCAGATACAGAAGCAAATGTCTGAGTATTGGAGTGTAATTATTTATCAAACTTGCAAATCCAGCATTTGCTCAAGCCATTAATGATGAGAACAGAAATGGCTCTCTGTTGAAGACAATAGAGGCAACATTGACCAGCTATTGAAAACGAACCCTTGTTGGAAAGTGTCTGTGGGTGTGTGTGTGGCAGAAAGAGGCCCTGTTTGACCTGTTTCCCATTCCCTCACTTTCAGCTCACACGTGTGTACAGTTTGTTCTGTCTCGTGTATGTGTGTGTATGTGTGTGAGTTTGCGGGTACACAAGTTGGGGTCTGCAAAAAAACAGGTTTTCTGGTGAGCACTGTGTCTGTGTATGTGTGGGGTGAATGTAAGAACATGGCAGGTGACAGCCACTGAGGGCTTAAATCAAAGACCCATAATCCAGTCTTTGTTGCCACGGCGATAAACAGTCGACTTCAGTGTTGAGCAGGAGTTTGTAAGACTTTCTTTGTTACACTGAGTGTGTGTATGTGTGTGTGTGTCACGCAAAACAAAATCTACTCACTCACGATTAAAGCAGCCCATAGACAGAGTTTCAAAGAAGAAGCGTCATTGAATGATGCTGCGGCGCAAAGAAGCTCACACACACACAAGGTGTCCTTCAAATACTTCTCATAGCTATACCTGTACCCCAACTAGATATAGATTGCTGAATAACACTTTATTTAATACCTTCTGTTAAATCAAATTTCAATATCCAAATATATCTTTATATCTATAGTTTAAAAAACTCTTGTATTATTATTATTATTATTATTATTATTAAAAGTATCTATAAAGCAATTAAACTTTCCACTTTAAAATCAATGCATTTAGTTAAATAGCTAAAAGAGTGGACAAAATAAGCTTCAGACTGTGTATATATACTCATCATCAATAGAATAGTTGCACCCAGAAGGAAGTCTTGGATTGCAGTTATATTGGGAAGGAACATAAAGGTTACCAGAAACAATAATAAATGATGATAGATGATAAATTTAGACTGATATGGACTACACATACTGTAGTAGTGTCTCTCAGTATGGCGTTGGGCCACCATGTTTGCTAACACAACATGCCAGACGTCTCGGCATGGAGTTGTAGAGGCTCCTAATGGTGTCCTGTGATAATCCATCCCATGCAGCTTAAATATTCTCACACGGTTCCCGCAGATATTTCATGGTAGTGGTGGAGGTGAAGTGACACCAGGCCTTCTGGACGTGTGATGTGTGACAACAAACCATTCATCTTGGCGTTGACCACGGTGCCTCCACACACAGATTTGTTGGTCATCTCCACCAAGTCAAAAATGTGACTTGTCACTGAAGATGACGTGCTGCCATTCTGAGTCACTCCACGACAGTCTCGCACGACACTTTTGCATTCCTTGACAATGTTGATATAAAGTATATGTATTGGGACATTTACACATTACACCTACAGGACGTTTCATGGCATCCCCTTCTAAATCCATTGGATATTAACCCTTTGCGGCTATAACAGCTTTCATTCTTCTTGGAAACAACCCCGCAGCATTATCCATTCTCCACTAAACATTGTGGTCAGCACATTGCAGTCAGACAGGTAACTTTTCTCTGCCAGATATTGGAATGTGATTTGTCACTCCACAAAATTTTCACTGCTCCATCGGTATCATACCACTTACAGGAACCCATTCTTTCACAAATGTTTGTAAAGGCAGACTGCATGCTTGATTTCGCACACCTGTTTGCAATGGGACTGAATTTCTGTAATTCTGTAGCGGGAAATGACTCAAAAAGAGTTGTCAGTAGAAATTAGTCAGTTAAAATTCGAGGTGTTATTCATTTATTTACCCTATTCCAAATGCCCCGGACACACCATCATCCTCAGAAATCTTATTGGTGCTTGTAAAAACAATTTCAGTGCTTTTTAAAACAATTAAAAGTAACAGCATTTCTACCATACAGCAATGCATACCAACTAAAACATAGAACGTATTCCATGTTTGAAAATCAACTTCTTGTGAATGTTTAAAAAATCAGCAAGAATTTAATGTCTCTACAAATACGAAATCATTTTTTAGATATTTTATGAACTATTAAAGATTATTTTACAATATATAAAAAGAAGACTTTTCTGCAGTAATATATAGCAAGTATAGAATTTCAGTATGCAGCTCTACACACACACACACACACATACACACACACAACACACACACATATATTGTTCTTTCATTCCAAAATATTAGCAAAACACACACATGTATTTGACATGGATTTTCAACATTTTCACTTTTTGCTTGTAGAGTTGCTAGAGTGGTTCATTAACATGAAATAAATAAAAATAATAAATGAATGAGATTGATGTTTTTTTTTTTTCATTTTATTCCATACTTCTTGAAACACATGCAAGAGGCACCTCAAAAACGGCCTTCCTTTTTCACACCTGCACACACACACCGACACACACACAAGAACACACATAGAGACACACATGCACACATCAGGGCTGATGTCGGTTTGTGGTCTAATAAAGCCACTCCGTGTGTCTGAATGAGCATAGTGGAGGCGTCTATACTTTACACACACACACAGAAATGCACACAAACACACACACACACACACACACACCTGGGCTACTGGAGGCAGGAAACCCCACTTAACTGTCACCTTTAGTTCTGATTACCCTGTAGTGTGTTTTGGAGTACCAGTAGTCAGACAGACATGCAGACCCAGACACACACACACACACACACACACACATGTTCACTCCGTTTTTCTATTTTTCTGTTCTTTACATACTGTATTTATATATACACACAATCTTCGGATCTCCAGAATGATAAGTTTCCAGGAAAAGAAAAAAAAAATCCACCATATAAGTCAATGGGCTATTAGGGCCATTTTGATTTTTGATTTAGTTTTATATATTTATACACACTGTTCACATATATACATACACACTCACAAATTTATGTATATTTTGTTCAAATATATGCACCACTGCTAATTATTGTTATACTATTATATAAATATATAATTATTAATATTATAAGTATTTCATGTGCATACGTATATCATAACAGAGCCGAGTTTTTAGGTAGACCTTGCCTCTACAATCAGAAATACGTTTCATATAGCTTTACAGTTACAGACTGAAGACCATCTGTTCTTGCACAGTCCATCATCCACCCTCTACTGCATCAACCAACGGAAGGGGACCACCATAGGTGACCAGATATTATTTTGCCAGTGGCCAGTGAGTGGAGGTACAAAGTAGGAGTTTCCAATAAAGTGGCCAGTGATTGGGAGCATGAAGTATGTGTGGATATTGAGGCTATATTTATATACTGAAACATTAATCTAGCAAAAGCCCTTTGGTCAATAATTTAAACGGGGCAGTAAAACAGATATGACTATATTAGTCATAACTAAGTTATATTCAGCTGTAAAGTTTTCAGAGGCTTATTACGTAAAGCTAAAGAGAATCAAGTGTCTGTTAAGTGTACATACAGAGAAAAAAAGCAAGAGCAAGAAAGAGAGAGATGAAACTATTAGTTAATAGATGCCATGCAGATTAAGTAAAACGTTCCACATTTGCTCTATGTAGTTAAATGTCTTTTCGTCATCCTCGTCCTCTCTTCATTTCTCAGCTTGCTATTTTACGGTTTTCTTTCAACAATTCCTACATAGTCACCTAATGATCTCACTCTCTCTCTCTCTCCCTCTCTCCCTCTCTCTTTCACAGACTGGTCGAGCCACATATCTTGGCCATTCTCTCCACACTACGTTGTTAAAAGCGCTCAAAGCTAAAGAACAGTGAAAAAAGGCACGAAGACGGCGATTACTTAATTCTCTCTTTCATCATCCTTTCATCACACTTGAAGCGGAATTTCCTTCGAAAAAGGTGTGAAGAAACAGCTCATCACAGGGAAAAAAGTGCAGCAGTCATCTTTTTAGTCCTGGTCTAATATTTCTGAAGAGAGGTCGACCACGTGGATAGAGAATGTGCGTTTTATTTCACTCCATGGGGGAGAGAAGTGGAGTGATTTCTACAGAAATAGATCTCTCTGTGCTTTCCCCACAATTGTGCTCTATTGAATGCTCCTACAAACATTATGGTTATTTGCACTGCACACTTTAGATTTGCTTCATTTAAGAGCCTGCACAGTCCCACAAGGTCCCACTTTCCACCACACGAGAAGCCGATCAGGAAGTGAAACAACTGACCTCACATGGTCCCCATCGAAAACAGCAGGATGACTTGGTCAGTGGTTTAAATGTAGAGTAGCTGTAAGGTAAATATTTACTAAGCTCAGACTCCCCACCAAGACAAAAGTGGAACTTGTCACTGAAGATGACCCACTGCCATTCTTTCCATGACACTCCATGACAGTCTGGCACGACAACATTGCAGTCTTTGGTGACGCTGACGTGGTGTTAAGGGCAGTCATCATAACGACCTGTGTGCATGTAGTACTGGCTGTTGGGTCACATCGGACCATGGGCCATGTCAGACAATCCATCAGTTCTCCCTCTCCATGGTTCATGGTGAATGGCACACAATACATCAATTAGACCATCTCGCTTAAGTCAGAATGGAAAGCATGTGCAACAGGATGACTTTATATAGTCAGTCAGATACAGCAATAAGGAACGTCCTTGCTTATGTCACATGCATAGCCATAACATGCATAACTTGAATCATTGGTATGTCTTACAATGTCAAACCTACCCACCAAGTTTCATTCCTGTAGGTTGATTTCAACTACGTTTTTGACAATGAGTGTATTTGCACCTCTTCCTTAGCAGGTGTACTGGTACTGGTGTAAAACCATTTAGGAGGAACAAACATGAATTTCATGGTAAACTAAGCTAAAACAGTATATAGTACTATATGTTGTGGTTTTACTTACAGCTCTAATTATCATCATCATGGTTTTAACTCCAAACATGAAGCTAAAATCCACAGCTTCAGTTCAGTGAGGCTCAGCAGCTGCTGAACATCTAAACTGATATTACTGTTGCTGTTGTTTTATAAAAGCAGCATATTCAGCTGTTGCAAGGAAATAATAAAGAATAAACAGACACTGGCTGCAAGTTTTTAGTTTAATTAATTTCAGCTTGTTTACATAGTTCCCTTCTCAATTAGTATTTTATCCACGCATATTTAAATAGTCAACACAAGCTGGCATTGCGGTTCCAGTGGGATTGGCTTTATAGATTAGGTTCTGAAAATATTACCATACTGTTAAAGTGATATGTGCATATGATGGTGCAGTTAAATTTAGGAAAATGATAACTTAGGTCTTAGCAAAGCCCCTACGCATCAACTTAAGTACAAACTTATGCAAAACCAATCCAGGTGTAGGTGTTTTTTGTGGTGTAACTTACGCTTAAGCTTATGTAAGCATGGTAGTGACGTCACTGTCTTTTCCAACCTGCCAAGTTTCCTGCAGTTGCAACCAGTATTGGCATCAGGGCTGCCATGTTAGGATTAATCAAGTAGACATGATTAAAGTGGACAGAATCTTGAATTTCACTGTTGTGGGCAGGGGGGATACAATGAATAAAGTGGAAAAGTTGCAAAACTCTGACATTCAGAGATCATAACTAAAAAAGAAATGATATACTGTGACATAAATCTATTATGTTCCATATGACTTTACTATGTTTGCAATGTCTCTAATAACTGTTTATTGTTATGGTATTTATGTTATGTCATAAGGTGTACTAGGTTATTTTTGATTATTCATGTGCTTCCAGTCCATAGACAATGGTGATGGTTTTGAATGTTCCACGGAATGTTTCACAGAAGATAGTATTAAGTTCTGTTTTGGAAGAGGGCTTTTTGTCCTTCTCAAACACCTCATAATTACAGGTGTTGGTTAAACTGGAGTTCTGGTCAATCTCAATCTTCAATATGTCACATATTAGCAAGTGCATATTTATTTGTGTTTTAATTTTTTTATTATGAATTCAATATTGGAATTACAGTTGAACTGTCATTTTTGGTGGGCCTGGGACAAAAGTGGGTGGGCTTAAGCCTGCTGGATCCAGTCATACTGTTACCACTGGCTGCAGCTAGTCCACCTGTGTAGTGTAGCATTTTACAAAGGACACTCAACATTATGTAGCTACGCCATTGACTAACCTCAGATCATTTATCAGTGTTGGGTTGAACAATCATTGTAGAATGCTGAATCCCATTTAACCTAGTAAGAAACTGTAGCACACTTTGTATAAAGCACCATGCTACCAAACTGCACTATGCTTTTGTGACTAATAGAAAGGCAGATTAAAAACAACAGTACTAACGCTAGCTTGATTACACAACCAAACAGAACTATATCAAAGGCACTTTAAATGTCGACCTAGCAAAGGTTGTTATGATGTAACGCATTTATGATGTAAAGCATTTGGGTGGAGCATGGATAGTTACCTCGGCTGTGTATTCATGAAAGTGGACCTCTGTTCTAAAGAAAAACCTCACAAATGGTTATTTGAGCTTATCTAAAAGACTGTAGATTCTTACAATATGATATCTCCATTACACACTAGCTGTGATCTATTAAGAGTTAATAAATCTGCTATCCCGATATATTGTTCTGAAACAGAAGATGTCTACAGAAAAAGATATGGGATAAAGTGGAAAATTAAAAAAGAGAGACTTAAAAAGCAAGAAAGGGAGACAGAAGAGAGCGCGAGAAAGGAAGAGAGTGAAGGAAAGAGAGAAAGAGAAATTGAGAGAGGCATGGGGGGGCATAGAGAGAGTGAATGTAAAAAAGGCAGCATTTTTTCTAAAAAAACGTTCTTCTTACATTCCAAACCAACCCAAATAATCCACTAATCCTATTCATAACTAGTATTAGAGGAATCTCTCTCTCTCTCTCTCTCTCTCTCTCTCTCTCTCTACAACTAAACATATTAATATGCTCCACTGAGATATAGGCCAGCATTTCAACTCTCTCTCTCTCTCTCTCTCTCTCTCTCTCTCTCTCTCTCTCTCTCTCTCTCTCTCTGGTCCAATTCAGTTATGCTCGCCTTTTCCAACATCACTGGATATTCAAGTTTGTGTATAAGTGTATGTGAATTTGACAAGTTAAACACTAATGCTTCTACAGGTTTAAGATATGTTTATTCTAAACTTTAAATATGGATATGGTAGAGTCTCCATATCCTCCATATCATATATAAACCCCAATATAAATCCTAATATAAACCCCAATACAAACAGGCAAATCTGGAGTAAACAGTGATTATCCCTGCTTAGATACAGACAGTAAAAAACACAGTTTACCACTTTTATATAACTGCTGCAGAGAGATTACACTGCTTGGTAACTACACACACTATTTCCCTCCTTTTTTGGCAGGTGGGCCTGATTGGGGGTTGGCGTGTGGTCATCCTGCCCACCCAGAGCAAGACAAGTTAGGCTCTTATTGACGCATATGGTGGCATTGACAAAGATCAAACTCACCGTCTCCCAACAATAAGACCACTGCATAGGTTGTAGCTCCACTAAGGTGCCCCAGTTTTGTGCTTCTGTCATATTAAACACACACACAGTGGAAGTAAGGTTGTTGCCTGGTCAGTTTTGGGACAGTTTTAGACTCTGTTGTCCAGTTGGTACTGTCAATCAGATTAAAATGTCCGGTCCTGTTTCACCCTAAATGCTTACCATTTTGACTGCCAAGGGCTGCAAATGGTTACCAAGCTGTGAAACATAGCAGATACCAGTCAATGATGTGTTTAAGTGAAAAAGTGGACCCAACCCATGCTATGAAAACACACTTCACACCAGTATAGAACCATCACCAACTTTTGACATCTGTTGACATCTGGGGTCCATGGCCTCGTGGGTTCTACACCACAAATGAGCCCTACTATCAGCCTGAAACTATTGGTACCGTGACTTATCGAACCCTGCCACATGTTGCCAGTCCTCTAGGGTTCAGTTAGCAACCTCACAAGCCCAGGTGAGGCGCTGTGTCTAGTGTTGTGGTGTTAACACAGGTCTTAATATCCAGTAGAAGCTAAAGAATGCTACACTGACCTGTGGGATAAGCATGTGGGGCTTCCTACATTGAATGCAGATGTGATTTCTGACAGCTGCTTGTCTGTTCGTATGGATGATTCTAGCCAGCCATTAAGCACCCGTGGGCAGCCACTGCACTGTCCACTATGGGTGGTAATGCTTTCTCTGACGTATTCCCGGTACACATGTGATACTGTAGATTGAGGAATATTAAATGCCTGTACAACTTCAGAAATGGAAAGTCCCCTCATGTCACCTTGCCCCTCACATTGGCTTGCAATGAGCAAGCTGGATTCAACCTCAGTCACAAGATAACACTTTACATCTTATAAGTGTGGGCGTTCCCAAACTTTCTCCTGAGGGGACACTTCACGATCATTTTACATACTGCTATCCCATGACTTTTGCACGCCATAGCAACCAGTGGTGACTTTACTTTTTTGAACATATTGTTTAGCATGGCAGAATGCAAATTTAAACAGAGCCTGCATGTAGAGACTTTGGCCACATTATGTTAGGCTACATTATTGAAGTTATGGTTCAAATATGAAGAAAAATGCATAAAATAAAAATGAATCAAAAACAATTATCAAACTGTTTAACTGTTTAGCCTTACCCTTGCCCTACCAGCTTGATCCTCGAAACATAAATGTATTAACAGCTTTTCCCCCACAATGTAGCATAAACCTGGTGCACCCACACACACACTTGTGTACACTTGTTAAATTCTCTTCAGTTTGAAATTATGCAATCCTGACTCTTTGTCTCTTCACTGGAAGTGTAAGAACGAGAGAGGCAACAGAAAAACCAAAAGTAAGCACATCCTCACACATACCGTCATGCTTATGTCTGTCTTTGTGTGTCGTTTTGTGTAAAACCATAACCTTTATGTAGCAACCAACTGCTGAATACATAACTCAGCCATTTTAATGCTGCTTTACAATTCTAGCATTTTAAACATGCAGTAGCATCCAAATAGCCTTATATACTAAATGCTTCTGTATACTCTCAGCAAAACAAAGCTTGCAAGGGTTGCGTGCAGCCAAAACCACCTTCTAAGAGCTACTTCTCAAAGTCAACCATCTTTGCCACGCCACTTTCGCACCAACCATTCAAACACTTCAGATGTCTAGTTCTTATTACCACTGTGAACTCTGACTCAGTATCGTTCTATAGAATCAAAGATTTCACAAACTGCTCTGAATGACTTTGTTTATGGGTGTTTTAACGGTTTAATTGCATAGGAACTTCAGTGGAATTCCTCATTACAACACAGCAATAACTTTGGGTAAAACAAAACAAAAAAAAATATCTTATTACTATAATTATTTCATATATTTTTATTTCTATATCATAAAGAATTTTATTGGCAAAACCACACTTACCACCAAGATAAGCAGTTAAAACATTCTCAGGTTGCCTTAAACTTTGGTATGACACTGTACTGTTTTATTTTTTTGTTTTGTTTTTGCCGGATAACAATCTCCTACTTATGCTATCTCTTTTTGATCATGTGTATACACAGAGATGCAAACACACACACACACACACACACACACACACACACACAGCTGCATGTGCACATCATTTCTTTGTAATTGTTCTCTTTAAGTTGTGTAACTGTATTCACTATATGGTGGGTCATGACGTGTATCCTGTTACAGGATTGAGAAAATAATACAGAGTGTTATGCTATGATGCACATTGGCATGTTTTTAGGCACAAAGACGGTAGAATATCACTGTGAATCATAAAGGTACATTTTTATGACAAATGAAGGGAAATCTCTAGTGATGCTAATAAGTATATTGTTTATCATTTTATCATATTTTGTATTAGCTAAAAAATGCAAATTTCAAAAACTGTTTTAGACATCTGGTTCCTTTTACAGAAAAATCACATGTTACTTTTATAAGTCAAGGTCACCAGACTTTTTCCAGGTAATCCTGTTGGCAGCACCATTGGCAGACAACTGCATGACACAGGACTACATGCATGCAGGACGCTATGACGCTTGCCCTTAACACCATGACCAACATCGCCAAAGACAGCAATGGTGTCGTGCCAGACTGTCATGGAGTGACTCAGAATGAAAGCTGGTCATCTTCAGTGACCAGACTTTTGTCTTGGTGGACACGACCAATGAATCCACGTGTCTAGGTACCGTGGTCAGAGCCAAGATGAGCGATTTGTTGTCACATGTCACACATTCAGAGGCCTGGTGTGGGGCAATTTCGTATGATGCCAGATCACCTTTAGTCTTCATTACAGTCATTTTGACAGCCCAACATTATGCTAATGAGGTCCTGCAACTAGTGGCCCTACCTTTTCTAAATGCACACTCTGGTGCACTATTCCCACAGGACAACGCTTGTCTGTGTACAGCTGCGGTCTCAAGACACAGATACTATGCCTTTGCCCGCCGCATCACCAGACCTATCCCTGATTGAAAATGTGTGGGATGCTTTTGGATGCACTATCAACACTCCACCCCCACCACAAAATTTGCATGGGATTGATTATTGCACCATTAGGAACCTCTAAAACTACATGCCGAGACGTCTGGCATGTTGCATTAGCAAACATGGCGTCCTGGCGCCACACTGAGAGACACTACTTCTGTATGTGTAGCTCAATAAATATTGCTCATATCAGTCTAAATTTACCATCATTTATTGTTCCTGGCAACCTTTATCTTCCTTCCAAATAGCATTGCAATCCAACATTTATTTTTTGTTGACGAGTGTGTGTTAGATTGTCTGATTAGTTTTATAATTCCTAACAGTCTACACTTAACTGCTTCATTTCAAATCCACTTTGGTGCTGCATAAAGGCAAAACGACAAAAAATGTAAAACGTTGTCCAAATACTTATGAACTTGACTGTGTATAAACACTCACACACAGCCGCTGTTGCTCTTGTTTTACTGAGTTTTACTGCAGTGATCAGCAAAAACGTTTTAACTGCGTCAGTAATGTTATGCTCATCAGTATTCTGCGGCTTTTTGCTTGATTTATCTGTACACACCATCTACACCGAATCTGCCTGACATAGAAACTGATGTACCAACACTACAGTGTGGATAATAACACTAATAATGATACTACTAATAAAGAGACTGTTAATACAGCAGTGCTGATTGCTAAAGCTGTTTCTGTACATACTTTATTCTTTTTCTCTTTTTCTCTGTCTACTCTCTTACTCCATGTCTCTCCTTCCCTTTCTCTTTCATTCTCACCCTTACTGTTTCTGTCCCTCTCCCTCCCTCGTTCTTTCCTTCTCTGTCAATCTCCCTCTTTCTCAAGTTTCTCATTTCCCCCTTACTCTTTTTCCTGTGAATCTCTTTCACCCTTTCTCTTCCTTACTCCTTCTCTTTTTTAAGTTTTCTTGTTATATCTCCCTTGTAATTTCTCCCCATCTCTCTCTGCCAATCTATCTCCCGTCTCTCTCTTCCTTACACTTTCTTTCAACCCTTGCCTAATTTTATGTTTCTCTCTCTCTCTCTCTCTCTCCCTCTCTCTCTCTCTCTCTCTCTCTCTCTCTCTCTCTCTCTGTCTGTTTGCCATGCTGTGCACTGCCATGCATTTGTTTACTTATTCCATGTGTATATTTCTTTGTGAATGCCAATTAATTATTCATTGAAAATGTGGGAAGAATTATAATGTAGATAATGAGAGAGAGAGAAAGAGAGGGAGAGAGAGAGAGAGATGGAAAGGCAAAGAGAATAAAGTGGTGAAGCTGGTGCAGTTGGAGTGTTTATGTGTGTGTTTGTTTGAGACATACCTTCCCTCCTCTAATTGAAGTTGGTCTTTTGAAGTAATTAAGATAAGCAGTGGAGACTAAATAATTGGTGTTATGGCACAGAGTAATTAAGCCATGCATCAGCCTGTGTGTGTGTGTGTGTGTGTGTGTGTGTGCGCGCGTGTGTGTGTACTGCAGTCTCACATTTTTCTAACAAAACACTGCAGCCTGAAAAAAAGGGGTTTTAAACCGTCTCTATTTGTGTTTTTAACCCTGGCTAAAGTTCACACACATACACACTTGTTTTTATACAGTGTCAGGACACAATGTTATACGTATGTCCATACATATTAGCAGAAGAAACTTTCTGGGCATTATAGGCTTATTGTACTTAAACTCTGCATTTATTGCAATACTCTTATTTTATTGTGAAGTTTTGAAAAAAAAGGTTAAGATATTGAAGCACCCACTAGAAAAAATATATATTGTTGTTTTTTTTTTTTTTTTATTAGGTACATACAGCCAATTGAGCCCTCCCATTAGTTAGGATTTCAGGAGCTCAGTTGAAGGTCTGACATGTCAGATTAACCTAGTTAGGAAAGTGGAACCCACCATTTACGGTTGAAGGGCAGTTTCATAAAGAAAGGTGTAACTCGAGGCTTCATGAAAATGTTTGATACTGGAACAGACTAAGTGTTAGGCTGACCAGTGCATTTCATTTAGGTGCCACTGGAAAACTGCTACACTGTAAAATACATTTTAATGTCTGTTACATGCATAAAAATTTAATGTTTTTCACAAGATTCAATTATCTGTGTGTGTGGAATAAACATTGTAGTGTTTCTTTATTGTGAAGTGTCTCTTCACACAGTTTTGACATTTATGATCCAACATGAAGGCCTAGGTCAAATAGTCATGGCTCGCCATTGTGTATTCTATATATGTAAATCTGTATGTAATAGTAGTTTCCCCCACATTACTGCAATGATATCCAAGCAGCTACATGTAAAAAATAATGTAGCTATAACACATTTATTATGGATGTACTATAGTATTATATATGTATTATATATATTATGTATATCATTGTGGTGTTATTTTTTGACAATTTAAAATCTTCAGCAAATGAATGAACTGACAGAAATGCTGCAAAAATACTCAAAATAAATCATTTCCCCTTTAAATTCCTTTTAAAGAAAAGGACGTTTTGGCTTCTCCTGTAAATTTAGGGAAGGGAAAACATGATTTTGTGTAGTAAGAATCAATCCTAGGCCTAATTTTAGTCCTGAAAAGGAACAAAAACAAACTTGTGCACACACAAAGTCGTAATGACAGGAAAGCACAGTCGGTTAGGAAAAGCCCTGAAGGCACCAGTGACCAGGTTAGAAAAGCACAGAGACATTGTAACTGTATTCAAGCAAATTACAGCTGCAGCAGGAGGGTGTGTGTGTGTGTGTGTGTGTGTGTGTGTGTGTGTGTGTGTGTGGAGAGGTGAGTGTAAGTTGTGTAACATCACTACAAATTTAATACTAACCATTGTAAAGATAAAACCCTCTCCCTGAGCTTTAAAACAAGCTTCTTTGTTTGTTTTGCAGCCTTATTATCCATAAATCATGTTATATTAATCCATTATTATCTATTAATATAAAATGACACTTGCTTTGTTCTGTGTGTTTGTGTACAAGTGTATATATTTGCATGTCTGTGCGCTAGTGTGTTTGTGTGTGCACGTAATTGCATGTGTTTGTGTGTTTTTAAGTTTTGTGTGTATGTGTTTGCTTTTGAGAGTGTATGAATGTGTGTGTTTGGGTCAGGTTTATGCCACAGAATCAAAGCCTGTTTATATACTCTTGTCCCCACAATGCTCAGGATAAGTAAGGTTGCGGTAAGCTTTTGGCAAAGTTAAGGTTAGGGTTACCGTTAAGGTTAGAGTGAGGTTAAGACTAGTGTAGGACAAAGGTAAGATAAGCATAAGGCTATGGATGGGGTTAGGGTTGGCATTTTAGTAAGTTATGTCAGGATAAGAGTAGGGGTAAGGTTAGAGTTAGGGTAAGGCTAAGGTTAAGGTAAAAGTATGGTTAAGGTTAAGGTTAGGCTAATGTTAAGGTTAGGATCAGGGTAAGGGTAAGAATAAGGATAAGGGTAAAGGTGAGGTGAGGTGAGGTAAGGTTAGGGTTAGGGTTAGGGTTAGTTTAAGGTTAAGGTTGAGGTTAAGGTTAGGGTTAAGGTTAGAGTTAGGGTTAAGGATAAGGATAAGGATAAGGATAAGGTTAAGGTTAAGGATAAGGTTACTGTAGGGTTAGGGTTAAAGCTAGGGTAAAGTTAAGGTTAAGGTTAGGGTAAGGTTAAGGTTCAGGATAGGTTAAGGTTTAGGTTTAAGTTAAGATTAAGGTTACTGTAAGGTTAAGGTTAGGGTAAAGTTAAAGTTAGGGTTAAGGTTAGGGTGAAGTTAATTTCAAGGTTAAGGATAAGGTTAGAGTAAAGTTAAGGTTAGGTTTAGGGTTAGGGTTAGGGTTACCCTAACCCTACCAATGCTGCACTGGGTCTGTTTTAATGTATGTTTGTGTGTACAGTGCGAAAGCCAAATATCACATTTATTAATTTCATTTCCAGTAAAAACAGCCATTAAGTAACAGTTCTTACGTTTCAGCATCAGCAAAAAGCAGAAACAAAGTTACACAGAAACCTCAGTATTTATTATCCACAATTTGCCTTACAGCTTCCATTCTTTTCAGAATACCTACATCCAGTCTTTCAAAGAAATCTGCAGGGAATTTTTTACTCAAGTCTTAAAATCCAAAACACATTAGTGATGTTGAGGTCTGAAAATTGGGTTGGTCAGTCCAACACCAGCAACTTCTTTCTTTGATTTGCTTTTTGACTATTTCTTTTAGCTGTTTTCTCAGTTTGGAAACTGTTTTATCCTTTTCATTCCACAAGGATTTTCTTATATATATGTATATATATGTGTGTGTGTGTGTGTGTGTGTGCGTGAGTGTGTGTGTGTGTGTGTGTGTGTGTGTGAGAGAGAGAGTGTATGTGCGTGTGTTTGTGTTAGCCCACATGCCAGGAAGCAGCTGTAACACCCTGTTCCCCCTCTTCACAAAACAGAAAATTCTCACACACTTCTAATGGCTTGTCATAGCCCCTATCGCTTTTAGGCCCTCATACAGTAACACAAAACCCTCTACAAAACCCTCTAAATGTATTGTACAAGCACTCTTTAAAAGGCTAGAAGACATCACTGAGTAGAATGAAGTTCAGAGTTCATATTCATTATATTTTGTGTATACACTTTAGTCACAGTAGTTTTTGTGTGTGGCCTCATGTTCGTACGTGTAGATGTGTTTATATGTGGATAGATATACTTTAGTGTAAAGTTAGTATTAATATATTTTAATACATTAATCAAAAACATCCATATGTATCAATCCATATGTATCATACATGCATTGTAAAAAAAAATGGATTCGAATATAGAGGAAAGGTGTGTGAATAAAATTGATGTGCGATGTGCATTGAAATGAAAGCTTTAGCACCAGCTAAAGCTACGTCATTCATTCATACATTACTCTTGACCAAAGTTGGCCTACACCTGTCTTGAAATGATTTAGCTGTCCTACCCTTTCTGCTACCTTCAGGCACGTTCCCCTCCTTCCACCACACCACTACCAGTTTTGTCTCCGCTTGGTTGTCCAGGTGATGAGCTGTCTCTGTCTGGCAGAATCTGCAATGGTCTTGACTCTCCAAGACCATTTGGAAAGTTCATTTCCAAAGATTATCCCTTAAATTGTAAATTGCACTGAGGATTAAAAATGATCTTTCTTCACTCCTTCTTCCTGAGTGTTTCTTTTAGAATGTATATTTCATTCTACACTGTATAGAAATGAGTGTATGTGAGTATACATTTGTGTAAAGATGCATTTGACAGTAAAATGTATTTCAATGAACTTAGTTTAAAGGCCTTTCAAACGACACAGGTGTCACCCTGTCAGTTTCTGTGAAGGTTGTGTGTGTGTGTGTGTAGGGGGATGTGGTAACATGTCTGAGTTGTCAGTGAAGTTAATAAAAGAGCTGTGCAGAAGTTTCTTCCTCCTATGGTTAACCCCCTACCTCCGCTATCCCTTCTTCTTCTTCTGTGTGTGTGTGTGTGTGTGGATGCAGCACCTGAAATGTTCCAACTGTTTCTTTCTTTCCTGCATGAGCGTTTTTCCGTGGTAACCACCGGTGTGCATCTGAGAAAAGACAAAAGTCAAAAGAAAATGACATGACACTGTGTCATATTATCCCGTAGTAAAAAGTTGATAGATAGATAGATAGATAGATAGATAGATAGATAGATAGACCTGCTTATGTGGTTTCTGGTACTGTGCATATCTGGACAAAAGTTATTGCATAGTTCATAGCTCAGAACAGTAGTAGCAACGTTTTCTTTAGGCCTTAATTTTGTTGGTCTTGGCCAACCTACTTGACTTGGTTTATTTACTTTATCTCTCAGGGTTCAGTCAAATTATTCTGTGAATGGTTTTTAATTCAACCCTCTAGTTTCTAAAAGTATAAACTTTAGTATGCTAACATATTAATGTTGCAGTACATGACATTGCTAGCAAGCCCCTAGCATATGTGTATGAAGTAGCTAATGAATATGTCCAGAAATTTATGGTACAAGTAATTATCTTATTTGTTATTGGAAGAGGTCTGCATGAAGATTCGGTTTTGGTTTTCATAAGGTTAACTCAGCTAACATTTTGATTCAAAGTCATTAAATACACACTTTTATTAAATAAACACACTTGAAATCTTGTTATCCTGATAGCCATACTAGCTGATTAGCTCCAAGAAGCAGAATCTATGAACATTACAGCAACTAATGCAAGCATATCTTTGGCACAGTAGAGTAGTTGTTTTTGTACTGGAACGGATAAGTGCCAGTTTCAATTTTAATTGGGTTACCTCAGGTGATCTTGTGCCCTTTAGTGATAGTGTGAAAAATCTGATGGCAGACGGAAAACAATGACTCCCTCCACCCCCAGTCCACTTCAATTTTGCCCACTGACCTTTACAGGGTGAGAAATATGAGCCTTTACTCCATGTAACAGCCTCAATCGATACCATAACAAAAATACTTCCTTAAAATCTGAAGGTCAGAGTTGGTTTGCTTGAATAGCATTAGTGAAACAGATCAGTGTTGCTTTGTGGATTCTCTTTGCTTTAAATCCTGCTGTAAAACTGAAGGACTGTCACTACTGTTAGAGCTGGCAACCTTGAACCACTCTCTATATAAAAAAACTGCATCCCATGAGGGATCAAGTCACATTTGTATAAAGTGGCCAAGCAGGGCTGTAGAAAAGCTTCTTTTCCATTATGAAACTCTATAGATAGACTGTTAATTGTTCTGAGTTTTCAAATGTGCTGCGTTTAGTTTGATTCATGGTATGCGGTGGATGCTACTGTTAATGAACATAAAGTTGGTTGGTTAATTGGCAAATTGATCTCTGTGTCTTTGGATATGTGTGTTTATACACTGATTAGGCATAACATTAAAACCACCTCCTTGTATCTACACTCATTGTCCATTTTATCAGATCCATTTACCATATAGAAGCACTTTGCAGTTCTACAATTACAGACTGTAGTCCATATGTTTCTCTGCATAGATTTCAGTCCCCTTTTACCCTGTTCTTAAGTGGTTTGGACCCCCACAGGACCACCACGGAGCAGGTATTATTTTGGTGGTGGATCATTTTCAGTACTGCAGTGGCACTCATGTGGTGGTGGTGTGTTAGTGTGTGTTGTGCTGGTATGAGTAGATCGGAGACAGCAGTGCTGCTGGAGTTTTAAAACACCTCAGTGTCACTGCTGGACTGAGAATAGTCCACCAACCAACCAAAACTATCCAGGAAACAGTGTCCTGCGGGCAGTGTCATGTGACTACTGATGAAGGACTAGAGGATGACCAACACAAACTGTGCAGCAGCAGATGAGCTATCGTCTCTGCCTTTACATATACGAGTTGGACCAGCAGGGTAGGAGGCGTCTAATAGAGTGAACACTCAGCAGCACTGCTTTGTCTGATTCATTTGGTGGACCTATGGGGGCCCTGATCCCTGATTACTGAGGAACAGTAAAAGAGGGCTAAAAAAAGTATTCAGAGAAACAGATGGACTACAGTGTGTAATTGTAGAACTACAAAGTGCTCCTATATGGTAAGTGGAGTTAATAAAATTGGTGCATCCAGGGTCCTTGAATTGGAGATGCTAAATTGTGTGAGTGAATGTGCATGTTTGTGTGTCTGCACTGTGATGGCCTGGTGGCCTGTCCAGGATGTTTCCTGCCTTCTGCACTGGGATAGGCTCCAGAAGGATAATCAGTTCAGAAGGTGAATGAATGAATAATGTAATATCATATTTAAAAAAAAAAAAAAAGACAATATTCTTTTAATACCTTAAATGCAGTTGATCAGCTGAGATATGTTTGATATCTGACATCTGCTTCTGTAGTATACTGCAGTAGATGATAGGCCAACATTCCTAGCAGACTCTGTAGCTGGAATGTCACCAAACTCCATAAAATATCTCCATAAACACATGCCTAACTCCTAATTTATTTACTTTGAAAATCTATTTAAAACTTAAACATTTAGCAAAACAGCACAGACAGACATTATTTTTAAACTGAAACTGGAACAACCTTATCACCTCTGTCATTATATGGATACTGTGTTTGTTTTTGAGGTTAGATAAGGCTTTACAACTATGATAGCAAGTTTCATGATAGATCTACAACTGAATGTGTTCCATTTTGTATAAACAGTAAACAGAACAAAGAAACCTAGGTATAGTCTTATATATAATACCACCGATTCACT
Source organism: Semaprochilodus insignis (assembly GCA_034552555.1). NCBI lineage: Eukaryota > Metazoa > Chordata > Actinopteri > Characiformes > Prochilodontidae > Semaprochilodus > Semaprochilodus insignis. The sequence continues at coordinate 14,385,671 of CM067474.1, read as the reverse complement.
AATGATGCAAAAACATGCTGTGGTTTTTGGCAAAAAACTACAACCTAGCAAGTTACCTAAATTCTCCAACTCCTTGTTCATGGTAATGTAAACAATACTGGTCAAACTCGCTGGCTAAATACATAAACACACATTCAACTTCAGAGTTCATAATGTTAATGATAACAGTTAATTCAAACAAAACGGACAGTTAACACTATAAGTGACGCGTGACAGGCCTCAAGGGGGAATGCAGATACACTAGTGACCATGAATACCTAAGTTAAATGAATATAAAAAATGTTGATGGGTCTATAAAGTCTCCGTTTATAAAGATAAAAGGCCTATGGTTTACACTGGCACTATATTAAAGGATTTTAGTGAAATTACAGGCAGCTGTGCATGCTTCATACTCATCACACTCGCTCCATTACCGGCCTGCTGCCAGACAAATTGGACAACATGGTCAAAACCACGACTGTTACCTCTCAGCTTGTGCATGCACTTCTCAAACCATATGGACAGACAATAGAGACTAAATGGACAATTGGTATTTGGTTGCAGTGTAATAAGCATATTTGCATATTCGGTCCCACACAGTAATTGGAGTATAGTTCGACTAACCAGAGACAAAGTGTACCACGTGTAAATGCATGTAGCTAAACTCTTATTGGGATACAATGCAGGTACTAGTCACATGAAGTGATCATGTGTAATCAGGGTCTATAAGGAAGGCAAAAAAACCCTGTGTCAGCTCAGAAACACTGTGTGCTGAAGACTAAAAGTTAAAACAGTTAAAACAGTCAAAAGAGAAGATCCAGTTCAGTTTAGTTCTGAAGGGCCTAGTTTCTAGGGGGCACTGTCCCAGTAATACAGATATTTAGGAAGTGCAGTTATAAACTGCACTAATGGACAAGCTGAGGATGACAGTGGTAAGAAAACTGATGGGTTTTGGATATTTATCTTCTCAGAATGTTTTTATGGCTTATTATAGCCTGTGCGTTGGTACTGGAGTGACTTGTGTTTTGTCTCTGCTTATTTTAGTAGTGTAATCACACACTGCATGCTAGATCAGACTTGAACGTGAGCGCGGAGCGTATGTTAGAACCGAAAAAGAAATTAAGAACTAGTAGATTATCTAGAAGGGGGGAAAAGTACTTAGATTTTTATGTACTTTCTCAGTGTCTCTCACCCCCCCTCCAACCGACCCCCCCACCCACCCCTATTTTCTCTGAGTAAGGTGTGTATTAGTGTGATGAAGCTGCTCTTGTCTTAATTAGCGGCGGTGGCTGGGCAGGGTTGTGGATGCAATATCGTGGCTTGCTGAGCTGGATCCTGTCACTGCTTTAAACCACAGGGGTGGGGGTCGTGGCTCAGTGCAGAGAGAGAAAAGGGGCACGCGAGCACAGCGTCTTATCCATCCCTCTCTCTCTCCATCTCACCCGCTTTCTCTATTACCTTCCTGCTACTCCTAATTGGGGCCTTCTGTAATGCAGTCTCGTTTTATACGAGTAAAGCAGAGGAGGAGATGATGGTGTTGAAAAAGACTAACTGAAGTGGCCTTTACACCAGCTGCTCTAAATGAACAGCAGCTTCTTCATACTGTACAGCTTAGACCAGAGGTTGATTTGAAGTTGTCCAGATTTGGACAGTGGAGAAGTCTCGGTTGGTTGGTTTTCTGCTTAGGTTTATTTTAGTGCTGGGTTAATGGCTTTAGCGGCAGCAGTTCAGCAGTCCGGGTGCAACAGCAACCACCTGCTCCAGAACATACAAAAGACTGTAGATCTCACCCCCTATATTTCCACAGGGTCCCTGTCATTTTCTCTCCATCCTGTCATTTTAATTATATCAGTTTATATTTAGCTTAATAACTGATGGCTATGGAAGCGTTTTCTTTATCCATCTCCATCTGTCTATCTCTCACCCTCACTCTCTCACTCTCCCTTTGTCAGTCTTTCTTACTCTCGCTCTTTTTCACTTTTGCTCTCTTTTTATCTTTCTCCTCTTCCCTTCTCTCTTCCTCTTTAGCCCCAATTCTCAGTCACACAATCACTCTTTCTCTCAGACACTTTCTTTGTCTTTCTATCGCTCACTCAGTTTCTACTTTATTTCTGTCTCTTTCTAGTTTTCCTGCTCTCTCTTTCTTTCTCTTCTTTGCTTTTTCCCTTTTCATTCCTTCTCTCTCTTCTCTCTCTTCTTTCTCTCTCTCTCTCTCATCAGTTCTTAATTATTTCATTACCTGTACTGATCATAAACAATCTTTCTTTCTTTTTTTTTTCCATTTTTCTTTCCTTTTTCCCTCTCTCTTCTTTCCCATTTCTCTTTTCCTCTCTTTATCTTTTTTGTTTTCTTTCTCTTTTTCTCCTTTCTTTCTTTTTATCCCCTTCTGTCTCTTTCCCTCTTGCTCCATTTCCCTTTTTATTGCTCTCTCTCTCTCATCTCATTATTTTGTTCTTTCTTTCTTTCTTTCTTTCTTTCTTTCCCTTTTTCCCTCTCTCTCCTTTCCTGTTTCTCTCCCGCTCTCTTTCTTCCCTCTCTCTCTCGCCCACACACATAATTTTCTTATTATCTTATTACCTATAATTGTCATAGATTTCCTTTTTTACTTTCTTTCTTTCTTTCTTTCTTTCCTTCTTTTAATCCCCAACTCTGTCTCTTTCTTTCTTGCTCCCTTTCCCTCTCTCTCCCTTTCTCCCTCTCTCTCTCTCTCTCTCTCTCTCTCTCTCTCTCTATCTCTCTCTCTCTGTCTGTGCCTGCACTGTTCATGGGGGACCTCTCTCAGTTCAGTAAATGTCCGTCACGGATAGTCTTCGCCCTAGATTTGAACTGCTGCCCTGATTACACAGAGCAGGCTCAGATGGATTAGAACTCAAGCTTTCAAACTGATGCTACTGCCAGAACAACATGGAAAAGCCAAACAGTTTAAATGGCATGTCACACACACTCACACACTCACACACATACTTATACATGAGATGATGCACTGAGGGCCAGATGTATGTATGTGAGCAGGCGCAGCGCAAAATATGCTTTGATGCGCCTGCAATATGCACTCACAGTGCAACTGAAATAAACGTTCAGTTTAGTAGGACCGTAGCTAATTTGCAGAAACAGCTGGTGAAATAAGTGTCAATATCATTCAAATTACAGCTCCCAAACAGGCTGTGTGCATGGCGCAGGTGTCTAAGAGTTCACCTCAACATCAGCTGATTGTGAATGTGAGTGAATCCTGGTGATGCCATTCTTGGCCAGGAGACCAGCAGCAGCATGTGTTAGCAACATTGTGAGAAAACGTGTGTTAACTAGCAGGTGGGTATTGGCCATGACTGAATAACAAGGAAAAACTGAATAAAGTGAAGAACTCGCATGTTAAATTGGTTTTGTATTTCAACCAGAAGGACTGAAGAGGCAGTAGTGATGGTCCTGGGCCCAAGTCTTGGACCATGGAGACCCACACAGATCCTGCCAGATATGAATGGCAACTGGGCAGGGAACAAACTAGAAGTGGCAGAGAGCAGTAGAACAGGTAAAAGTC
>CM067474.1:14334657-14374657 GCA_034552555.1 Semaprochilodus insignis | reverse complement strand
TGGGAAGCTGTTTAATGCTGGACTTGCAATGATTCTTAAGACTAGTAAATAATAGGGGGGCGGGGAGGAGGTGAGGAAGGAAGAGGAGGGACTGTGGCATATGAATTTCACAGATTGCGTCATCTTACATCTTGCTGCTTTAAGCAATAAGAAATGGGAGGCTTTTCGATCACGATTAAGAATGTTATTAGGCACAAAGTTTGGCACAACATAGACTATTTAGCCAGAGTTTGATGTCATTTAAGGCAGATCAAGTACAGACATAGAACACAAACATTAGAAGCATTGTTTACTGCCTATTAGCATGTTAGCTACCATATCAGCCAAGTTAAACAAATGGGGTATCAGCTCCTCACCCAAAAACAGGCTTTAATTTCATCAGTATACTCTGTGGTATATGCAACCATCATTACAGTTAAGGATTATTAGCACAAGGATTTTTCAAGACAAGCTGCAGTAATATAGATGCCTGTTGTTGTAGGGAAGTCATAGATGTACTGTATGTATATCGATTGTTTTACAATGTCTGATCATTTCTTAAGTTTTTTTCTTTCATCCTTCCTTTTACTTTCTTCCTTCCTTCCTTCTTTTATTTCCTTCTTATTCCCTTTCTTTCCAATGCATTATATTCTATTTATGTGACTTATTCTTTGCAAATTCTATTTTCTTGACTTGTAAGCACCTTCAGCAAATGCCAACCTAATTATGAGAAAGCTAACAAACTACACGTTAATGTCAGTTCTACAACATGAATCTAATAAATAATCCCACCTCTAATCCATCATTCACTGTCCAGTTTATCAGCTCCACTTGCCATAAAGGTGCACTTTGTAATTTTACAATTACAGACTGTAGTCCATCTGATTCTCTGTATATACTTCCTTAGTCCCCTATTACCTTGTCAGGGCCCTCACAGAGCAGGTATTATGTGTGTGGTGCCTGCAGTGACACTGGCGTGGTGTTAGTGTGTGTTGCACTAGTATGAGCAGATCAGACACAGCAGTTGTCACTCTTTCCTTTATGTTTCCTGTCTCTTTCCTCCCTCTCTCTCTCTCCCTCTGTCTCTCCCACTCTCGCTCTCTCTTATTTGCTCATTCTCTTATTCTCCCGTTTCTGTCCCTCTTGTCTCTCTCTCCCTCTGTCTCTCACATTCACTCTAATTTTCTCATTTTCGTTTTTCTGTCCCCCTTCCCCCTTTTCTCTCTCTCTCTCTCTCTCTCTCTCTTACTCTCTCTCATCTTCTCATTCACTCATTCTCCCTTTTCTGACCCTCTTCACTCTACCTCTCTCTCTTTCTTTCTCTCGACTGTGTGTGTAGTGTATGTGTGTCGGCTTCAATACTGTACATTTAATGCCTATTTTTAAAAATATTGCCAAAAGCTGAACAGAATGCCGAATGGAACTGGTTTATTTTTCACCTCCAGAGGAAAAAAAATCTCTTTCGCTCTCTCTTTTTTCTCTCACTCTCTTTCCTTCCATCAACCCACTGTACCCTCCCCTGTTCTCCGCTTCACATATTTATATTCAACAGTCAATCACTTTTTGCCGAGGAGATTCCAGATGGAAGTGTTTTTCTCTCCATCTCTCTTTCTTTCTGTCTCTCCCTCTCTCTCTCTCTCTCTCCCTCTCAGTTCGTGGAAGAGCGCTGCAAGCGCGGCTTTTCCATGGCAACCCACTCTCTCATCAAAAAAAGCCTCCAATCGGGCAGAAATCAGCATGCAAAATGCCACTCAACCCTGTAGCCTTTATTAAAGTTTGCAGGGACTCAATTTGGAGATAGCGATCATTTTCCTATTAAAAAGCCCAGTGTAAGAGTTTTTTTCCTCCCTCCATCTCTCTCTCTCTCTCTCTCTCTCTCTCTCTCTCTCTCTCTCTTCTCTCTCTCTCTCTCTCTGTCGCTCACTCTCTGTGAATCTGGCTGAGGAGAGAGGGGTGGGGAGGCAGAGCAAGAGAGGCAGAGAAAGAGAGATAGGGAGAGAGACAGGAAAGAGAGAAATGGGGGAGAAAGAAAGAGGAAGAGAAGAAAAAGACAGAGAGAGAGAGGGGGGAGAAAGAGTCTAGAAAAAAGAGAGAAGGGAAAGAAGAGAAAAAAGATATAGAGTGAGAGAGGGAGAGAGAGAGGGAGAGAGAGAAACGGAGAGAGAGAGAGAGAGGGCTAATCAGCATAGTCTGATGTGATTTTGCTGTCACAAATCCCGCCTGGGGCTCATACCGCCCCGCCGTGTTAGCGGAACCGCGCCGGGCTTAACGGTCGCGGCGGCGACTTAGTGCACACTCACACACACACACACACACACTCAAAGCCCTCACCGCTGATGGGGCGCAGGCTGATAAGGACAAGCTCCTCTCTGATTGGCTGCTGCCCTTCTCTCCCAGTTTCGGGCGTCTGTGTGAGTGTGTGCCTGTGTGACCTATGGCCGTGCATATGTGTATTTGTGTGTGTGTGTGTGTGTGTGTGTGTGTGTGTGTGTGTGTGTAAATGGTGGCCCGCTGCAGATCTCGAAAGGCCTCAGTGTAATCCAGACAGACAGAAAGAGAAAAGAAGGAAAGAGAGAGAGGGAGAAAAAGAAAAAGAGAGAGGAAAGCAAGAGGTAAACAGAAAAAAGTAAGGGAAGAGAGTGAGTATGGAAAGAGAGTTAGATAGAGAAAGAAAGACAGAGAGAGGTCAAGAGAGAGAAAGAATGGCGAGAGGAAAGATAAAGAAAAGTAGAGAGAGAGGAAAGAGAGAGAGAGTTAAAGAGAAGGATAGAATGGGATAAAAAGGGTGAAGGCATCTTGACAAGTGTGAAATTGGCCTACACTTGTGCAATGACCCAGGCCTCTCTCTCTCTCTCTCTCTCTCTCTCTCTCTCTCTCTCTCTCTGATATGTGTGCACTATATCCATCATATCCACAGCTAGGATGTCTTTCTACGTGGTCTGAATGTATATATGTGTGTAGGTTAATATTTGTAGGTGTTTGCATTTTACAGGTTTCCATGTTTACACCCACACTTTTCACTTTCTTCCACCTTTCAATCTTTTTTCTTCACCTTTTCTCTCTCCTATTTACCCATTGTCTATCTCCCTCTCTCTTCTCTATCTTACTTTCATCTTTCCAGTTGGTCATTGTTCTTTAAGCACTAGTGATATTCTGACATAACCAGAAAAGCATATTGTAATAGAATAATAACTATAAATATTGTCATATTGCGACTGATCCCTAGCTAAGATGCATTTCTGGGTTAACAGGGGTGAAAATGGTTCCAGAACACATCAGAATGCCACTCAGGCAGTAAAAGTCAGGACAGGACAGTGTGCCAGATCAGATTTTGAAATCTATGAAATTGTTTTTCTAAAGAAATCTGCCTATTGCTGTTTTTTGCATGTTTCTCTAAAGTATTTGCAGGAACTGAGTCGTGTTCACGCACCCCAAGTCTGGCCTACAGCCCATTCAGCCAATGGAAATGCTCCATTAAACTTCAGGAGATGTTTTATGGTGCTGTTAGATCTTAGATAGATCTTAGTTTAAAGGTTCCTAATGGTGTCCTGTGATAATCCATCAAATGCAGCTTGAATATATTCATCTCTTTGCGATAGGGCTGGAGGTGGAGAGACACCAGGCCTCCTGGACGTGTGACAAATGACAAACCATTCAACCTGCCACTGACCACTGTGCCTCCACACACGGACTCGTCTTTACCAAGACCCAAGCGGGACTCGTCACTGAAGTTGACCCACTAACATTCTGTGTCACTGCATGACAGTCTGGCACGACACCTTTAATGATGTTGACGTGGTGTTAAAGGTGGTCATTGTAAGGTCTGTGTGCATGTAGTCCTGCACTGTCTGCCAATGGTGCTGTTACTAACAGGATGACTCATGGAGGGTATCACTTCTCACTGAATTGTGGCTGTTGGGTCACTCAGGTACAGTGATAAGGCCTGCCCTTGCTTACGTCACATGCATGGCCCAAGCGTGAAACTTGAAATATTTGCATGTCTCACAATGTCAAAACTACCCACCAAATTTCATTCCTGTTGTTTGATTCCTTCTGGGTGCAACTATTTGTGCAACTATTGTTTTGATGATGAGTATACATATGACCAACACAGCAACCACTAATATACACCTTGCTGTCGCTCCTTTCCCTTGCTGTTCTTTCAGCTTTAGCAAAAAAATGTATGGAGATCCCATTATAAAGAAAAGTCAAGCTACTCAGAAAAAAACAGTCAAGCTTTTAGATTTCCCATTAATTGGGAAGTGCAGGGACTGCCATAGAAAAACACTTTTACTGGTTGATTAAAAATGTGTAATTCAAAGGCGCAATGCATGTATGTACTTATGTGAAAGCGTATAGGTGTTTTACTATTTACCATGTTACTATTACTATTTACTATTTACCGAAAGGTTAAATGGCATGGAATAAAATAAGGTCATGAAACTGAAATTGTGGCTGCATATACATACATAAATCAGTTTACATGTGATCTAAGGTCTGTTTAGACCTATACTTGAATCTGTGCATCATGATATCTGCAACTACATGGCATTTTTTTGTGGTGTGAAAGTATATTCAAGTGTATATGTGTGTCGGGGGTTATACCTTGTTAATACAGACATTATAGCCACTCTACTGAGTTTAATGATAATTGAATGTGAATTTAATGGCAAGTGTCAAATGTGCAGTGAAATATGACCCTGCAGGGAGAGGGGCTGCTTAACACTAACACAACACATGCACACGCACACACACACACACACACACACACACACACACACACACATATATACATGCAATATACAGATCCATATCCATCTAGGACACATTCAATTCTCCCGGGTGTTAAGTTAAGCACATGGGACGAAACATTAAAAAGTCTTCTAGTGAAGTGTGAGAGAGTATATATGTGTGCTTGTGGCTTGTATGTGTGTGTGTGTGTGTGTGTTTGTGTGTGTGTGTGTGTGTGTGTGTGTGTGTGTGTGTGTGTGTTTATGACAGGATTTCTAGCTGATTTCAATCTATTGATCTTTTGGCACCATTAGTCTAAATGGCCGATCTGAAACAGCTCTCATGAAGGGAAAACCTGTCACGCTCTGATGATGTCATAAAACTCTTAACTGATCTTTATCACGGGTTTATTTCAGCCACTGCACTCCAAGTGTGTGTGTGTGTGTGTGTGTGTGTGTGTGTGAATTAGATACTGTCTTCTTGTTGCTGGATGCTGTCAGCATTGATATCCAGCACTAACAGAGATGCAGCAGGGAACTCAGTAAAATATCTTACACCTCTGTTTGAATTACCGAAGCAAATACACCCAGCTGATTGTTTGTTGTGTGTGTGTGTGTGTGTGTGTGTGTGTGTTGGAAGATTTGTGTGCTTTATGTTTTTGTGCCAAGTTAGACCATGTAGTTGCATAATTGTATACGAGTAAGATGAGTTTTTGAGTAACTGTAGGGGTGCACTTTGGTTGTGACAGTGCTATAAGCTAGTAGTTACACTATTGTTGCATCTATTGCTAATGTGTAATTATATACTTATTAAAGTGTCACCTATAATAAGCCATAAAATCTTAAAGCGTCTGCACCCATTATGTTTCTCCACTCATTAATTCATGGTTTTCATGTACAATCCGTCTGTAAATGAGAGAGAGTGTATGTGTGTGTGTGTGTGTGTGTGTGTGTGTGTGTAATTGTGTTATTTATTTAATTTATATTTGTATTTGAACATGAGTTTTGCTGATTGTTTGCACATTTCTGCAATGTATCTTAGATATGAGTAAGTTCCTGCATTATTTATAGTTTATATGTGTCAGAATGTGTGTCTATTCATAGGAGCCTGACACCCTCTCAGTGTATGTTATCTGTGTTTGTGGTGTGTTATCTGTGTGTATTTGTGAATGAAGCCCTCAGCATCTCTGTGATAAAGTACTGGCCCGTCTCAGTACAATCCTCCATATAAACCCCCATCTCGCTGCCTGCTGCCAAAGACCGTACAGTGCGGAAAAACAAAGGACGGCATGGCAAATGCAGAAACTAATGATGTTATTTTCGTCCTTAAGTCCATTGTCACACTTTAAGCCGTTGCTTTTCAAAATTCCTTGTATGTGCATGTTTGTGTGTTTGGGTGTTTGTGTGTTCATGTCCAAAAAAAAAAAAAGTACCTCTATTTCTTTCAGTTCGTATTTGTGACAATTTCATGATGAATGGACCAATAGGAATTCTCCAAAATCACCTGAAACAAAAGTAACCGTTAAGAAACTTTTTGCCCACACTTGTAAAGTTATTATTTTGAAGATGTTTTCTTAGGACAGCAATGTTATACAAACATATCATCACTGCTATATCATGACCTTTTATTGGCACATTCTTATGTGGAGTACATATTATGTAACTTTTGCCGTTTAGTAAAATCTCCTTATTTGTATTTATTCATAAACAACATTATAGTGTGAACCTTTATAGACCAGCAGAAATGACCTTAATGTTTTAATTATATTAACATACATTAAATGTTAATAACATGTATTTCTTTATTTAAAAAGGGGGTTTGTTTTGTCAAGTTTATGTTGTGACATCATAATGCAAATACTACATAGAATCAAGTGCACTATGATGTCACAGCTCCAAAACAGTAATCGATTTTTATCAGTACTTGTTTAAACAAAGCAGTTTGCCTTTACATTATGTGAACATAAATGAATCATAAATGAAGGAACCAATAGAACAGCTAAAATTGCTTTTTGCAATGGAATCATAATGCCATAGAATCAAAAGCTCATAAGTCAATATTGATCCAAATTTAACTGAAACAGAATCTCATACATACATATATACAGTACATATACACTTTTTCCTCATATCATTCTCATACAAACACACCATTTCAGAGATTTTGTTATGCCAGTAACGACATCATAATACAAACAATACACTGAATAAAAACCTAATTTCTTTATATTTAATTGAACATGGCAGCTGTACATTACATTGTGCAAACATTTCATGACATGAAATTACATCACATCAAATAAAATCATATTAAACAATTATGATATGAAACCATATTGCACATTTTGCACTCGTCAACAAAAGAATAGTTGCACCCAGGAGGAACCAACCAACAGACCACACATATGACGTAAGCAAGGACGGGCCTTATCGCTATACCTGGCTGATCCAACAGCTACGATGGGTGGACATTCAGTGAGCAGTGATGCCCTCGATGAGTCATCCTGCTAATGCCAGCACCGATGGCAGACATCTGTACTATGCAGGACTACATGCCTGCAGACTGTTACGACGACTGCCCCTACTACCATCAGTGTCACCAAAGACAATGGTGTCATGCCAGGCTGTCATGGAGTGACTGGCAGTGGGACATCTTCAGTCCCGCTTTTGTCTTGGTGGAGACGACCAACCAATCCAATTGTGTGGAGGCACCGTGGTCAGCACCAAGATGAACGGTTTGTTGTCATGTGTCACACATCCAGAAGGCCGCAGAATCCCCTACTGCAAAATCTGCAGGAACTGTGTGAGAATAATGGGATAGACTATCACAGGACACCAATAGGAACCTCTACAACTCCATGCTGAGACATCTGCACATTGTGTACTGTATGTGTAGCTCCATAAATATTGCCCATATCAGTCTAAATTTACCATCATTTATTGTTCCTGGTAACCTTTATCCAACTTCCCAATAGCACTGCAAATTCGACACTTCCTTCTTGTGCAACTATCCTTATGATGATGAGTGTAAAACCTCCAGCTTCCCTTAAGATTGTACAGATATATACAGAACATTACAACAAATAAAATCTTGTTTCATCAACATACATAAGGCATGTTTTCATCATACAACATGTAACTGTACCACTTCTGGATCAATTAAATTTTGTTACAATATGATGACATGGTAATTTCTCTAATGACGGTAGCTACTTGAAACAAAAACAAGTTCCTTCTCTGTCCTTCTCCTGTAAAGCTACCATTTCAGAGATACAACGTTTCGTTACGGCGGCGATGACATCATAATGCACTCCTAGCATTAGCCCTTTGTTTTTTGCTTCCTTTCTTGCTGCCTTTCTGACACGCTTTGCCGTCTTTCGGGGCCTGCTGGTTTGTTGTGCATGCGTTTATGTGTGTGCGTATGATATGTTTACCAAATACCTGTTTATAATGCAGCAGAGTGGGGTGTGTGTTGGCTGGTCTCGCTGGTAAATGGCGGGTATTATTTGTCAGGCTGGCAGTGTCTGGAGGCTGCTCGGAGCAGATACAAGGAGGCAACTGATAAGAGGAGCATCAGAAGGCCAGTTAATTGCCTGCAGACTGCGGGTAGCAGGGGGAATATTTAAAATCTATCGGATTAAAGACAGATTAAACACAACCCAGGCGCAGGACCCAATGGCGCTGAAAGATTGCAATCGGCAAGGGTAATGGTGGAGAAGAAGGAGGGAGAAGAAGAGAGCGAGAGAGAAGAGAGGCAGAGAGAGCGAGAGAGAAGAAAAAAAGAGAAACAGAATGTGGCAGAGAGGAGGGGGGAGATAGGAAATTTAGATCGGCAGCTAATGCCCAGGGTTTTCCATCTTGTAAGCATGATTCATCTACGTGTAAGCCATTCTCTCTCTCTCTCCTTCTCTCTCTCTCTCTCTCTCTCTGTCTCTCTCTCTCTCTCTCTTTTTTTCACAGGCCTGCACTGGCTTGCTTATCGGTCGATCGTTGAATTAAAATGGCTCTTCCCCTTGGAGGATTAAGCAGCTTGATTGAAGCCTGTATGAAAACTAGCTAATAAGTGGGAAATGTCATAGGGGGCACTTTCTGCATGGAAGAAAAAAACAGTGTACTTTTCGTAATAACGCTGACGGCAGAATGGTGTGGATTGGAGCGGTAGGGGTAGGGTGGTGGTTTTAGGGGGTTTTAGGTTGTTGGGGTGGTTTTAGTAGGGGGGAGTAGGGAGTCACATTGAGCTTGAGGGATGGAAGGATGTAGAAGAACGATGGCGGATGGAGAAAGAGTGAGGGAGGGAATGTTTCTTTCGTAGAAAAGGGAGGCAGTTCTGTTGTGTGCTATTGCGGAAACAATGACGGGGCAAGAGGGGCAGATGGATTCTCTTTTTACCCCCCCAGCATACAACCCCCAGACTGCTGCTAACTGCTAACATTCACTAATCAAATGTTTCACTTGAGTGGACAGCTCAAGAAAAATAGAGCAAAAGACAGTAGCGTTCAAAAGTCTTGGATCATGTCCATGGTGTAATATGGACTACTGCATGTAGCTAAGTCCTCCACTGAACCTGATGGAGCAGAGCAAGCGACTGTGTGTTTATCTGCACTTACTAGATAAATCAGAACTAGCATTTTTTTTTCACAGCACTGTTTTTTTTAAAGCTAAGATACAAAAAGAGGGAACCAGTGTTGTCTATATGTCTCATACTACTAATACTGCTCATATTACTAGTTACTAATTTACATAAACCAGACTGTTCAGGCTATGGCAGTCTAGCCCCACCCATTCACTCTGAACTTATAAGGAGAGTTTTAGCTGCTTTTTGAATGCAAAAGCACAATGCACAGCAGTCAGTCATTTACAAACATCAGTCTTCAAAGCTCAGTAACGAAAACAGCCTATTTAATTATATGCATTATGTGATTTCTGTCATACCTGTAAATTTCATGATGAATGGACCAGAAGACATGAATCAAAATGACTTGGGAATAAAAATCTGGCACACTGGCATTCATTAAGTCAGTTATCATTTTGGAGAGGCACTGTTTTGTCCTCACAGCAGCGATATGTATATGTGTGGCTAGTGCTCTGATCTTGTCAGAATATTTGACTTTAGTGATCAATATACAGTATAGTGTTTATCCCAAAAGGTGTTTATTATACAATTTCTTAAGTTCTGAAAAATAACATTATCTGTTCAATATTATCTATACACATCAGTGTATAAACAGTGTATATACAGCTTTAGGGCTGAATAAGCAGGGCATTCCTAGTTCATGTGAAGCCCTGCAACATTTTCCAACACACAAAGCCTGTTAGAATTTGAACTGTTATTGAAACATGGCATTGCTGTTTTTATATAGGAATTATATTTAAATTGATATTATAAACTGATATTCCTTTCCCACAGTTTGAGCTGGAGCAGAATGCTTTCCCTGATGATAAGGGACAGTGGGAGGTGAAGCATGATATTATTGGTTTGACTTTCTGTGAAGTCACGAGAATGAGCTTGTTCACATCTGCCCACCTATGCAGCAGTTTAGTTCTGCCCATTAATGCTGAAGCTGTAAGGAGTGTTTCAGCCAAGAGTGCTTTTCCAAATGAGGCACAATACAAAGCAGCTAATCAGGACAGAGCTCACTCACATATGTGAATCTTAAAGGCCTAGTAGCGAAAACAGCCCCTTTCATTTAAATTAGCTCTGTCTGGGTGGGGAGGATCTCCCCCATCTCTCAAAGCTACTAGCCAGCATTAGTGTCTTTTGGCTGGTGTAACTAGCAGTAAAAATGTATGTTAATGTAATTTGCATTCTCCTCCAAGCGTGTTGAACTGTTCACTGATGCTGCATCAGCAGCATGTAGAGATGGGGTAGTGACTCTCGTGTCGAGGTCATGGTGCACAGTGACATCATGCTAAATTGTTTGAATAATATACATGAAACAGGACATATGCTAGATTGTGCTGAGGGACAACAATACAGATAATATCATATGCTGACGCAGCAACTTTTGATGCACACCCTGCTGTCTCTAGCAAATGAGTTAAGCATTGATCCATCAGACTAAGAGGCATGGATCCACTTATGTCACACGCCTAGTCTAGAAATATGTGCACATATATATTGAAGGAGATTATTACAATGCTTAAGAAAATATGAATGATGTAGATTAAAAACTGGAGGTTTTTAAAACAATATTAAGCTGCGTTGAGCCACAGAACTAACTCATAACCCTTCCTTGTGCACCCAAACAGGCCAGTTGGCGAAGAAATCTCTCTAAAAGGTAGTATTTAGCTAAATAGCGCATGACTACCACAGATTTTGAACATAAATAAATATAAAAGCTCCACCCTACCAAGAACACTTATAGGTCTTTGCTACGCTTAACATATTTCAAAGCTCTGATATTTTTTTTCTTTTATTGTGTTTTAAGCAGTTGCAGTAAAACAGCCCTGAAATCTAGGGGTGCTACAGCAATCACAGTGCTGTAACACATTCAGGGGAAGCACATGCTAGCCCCCACCCCCAGCTCGGTAACATCAATGATAGGGGAATCTCTTTACTGAGTGGGACCTGAAATTTACTTTGGGAGAAAATTGGTAAAATAACTTTTTTTAAAAAGGGTCTATTTTGATTTCAGGTTCACTTAATACATCCATTGCTGTTGTACAATGTTCTGTGAGTAATAGTGGCCATTCCACTTTTTATAGAGCTTGTCTTTGTGCTTCCTTGAACTTAAGTACTTCATTGATATTAAGTACAATTAGATATTTGATATTAAGTACAATTGTTTGCCCATTAATGTTTGTCATAGGACATATGAAAGCATAGCATATGCTTCATGATGTACGTACAACAGCCCTCTGTAAAGTTCAACTGTAAAGTTAAATTTTACAGAGTATTAATATATCGTCACTTCTGAGACTAAACCTCATATCTCCAAAATGTTAACTTGATGAAAGAAGGAAAAAAAAAAACATTTCTAACTTTCAATGGAAGTTAATCTAACAAGATTTCATTCAAGTCATTTTGAATCATTTGTGTCGATCCATTCATCATGAAATCTTAGTGCAGGGTTACTAATGTCAACCTCAGTACATAATTAAACCAATTAATTAATTAATAAGTGAATAAATCAATTAAAAATAACAACAGTGGAGATACAAGGCTTTTTCGTCATGGTGATGATATACAAGAGAATGAGAGCGAGAAAGAACGAGTGAGTTGGGAAGTATAAGCTAGTAGTGATATTACAGGATGGAAAGAAATCAAGAATGGTGAAAGAGGGACGAACAGAGAGAAAGGACTTGAAACGATGGGATAAAAAGAGATAAAAGTGTGCGGCAGTGATAGAGCATGGATGGAGAGTTAAAGGATAAGGATTGAGGGAAAGAGAGAACCAGACTGAAATCGAGAGAGAGAGACAAGACTGAGCAGCAGCAGGTTGATAAAAGCTAGTCCTGCTGTTGAGGGATTTTTTACTCTCTTTTCCCAAATGTCACCAGACATCTGCTTCATATTTACTATCGTCACCCCCCCTCGCCACGATTAGCCTGTTAACATCCAGTGCAGTGCTATTGCTTCACACGGTTACTCACTGTCCTTTACTGCATAATTTATGAAGCTAATCTGTCGGCGCTTAAGAGGAACAGAGAGTTCCCAAGCAGCAAAGCTAACAGCTAATGCTGTAAGTCCCAGTAGTATCACCTGCTGTCCACAGCCTGAGGTTTATAAGGACAATTCACAACAGCTCTCGCTAGCTGGGAAGAAATGGTAGCATTCTCTCTGGTACTTGAAGTTAACCTGAATTCAAAATTGACATACAATTGACATATGATCAATATCATCATACTATGTCATTTAAAAGACATAAGTTTCTGTTCAAATGTAATGACTTTTGACACCTTTAAAAGATCTTCTAACTTGCTATTACCTCACAGTGCACCAGTGGATGGTGAAACCAATAATATAATATGTGCCACTGAACCTTTCCCACTACCTCCACCAATCATTGGGAGAAAATGCTTGCACAGAGACCCTCCTTGATACTGTTTTGCTCAGAAATGTCACAATATGGAAAAAATGTGGGTACATATAGATCTGAATGCACAACATCTTAAAAATAAGTACATGAGTATTTACAGAATTATTTTATTTATTTATTTATTTTACAGATCAGTAATTAATAATAGCATAGTAACAATCTATGACAACAATACAATAACATGCTAATTTTCTAGTTGGTAACAAATATCAAATTAATGTTTGAAGTGATTGAACATTAGCAATACAGTAGAAAAATAATGTTCACAAACTGTAATTATCCATAAATAAAAAAGTACTTTTTCAGCTGACACAAAATAATTTACTAGTGGCTATTAGCAAACACTTTGTCAGTCATTTTTATTTATTTTAAATAAAACGACCAACTCTTATGGCAAAATTCATTAATGTAAATAATCTACATTACTTGTTTTACTTACCAATCAAAATTAGCATGTCATGTTTAGGTTACTACAACATGTTACCTCTACTTTACCATTTTATTACTGACTTCTTATCACTATACTTACAAGCTTATCATTTGGTAACAACTAGTACGTTAGCATGCAATTGTTAGGTTAGTATGGCTTGTTATCATAATATTACTATTATTATTATATTATTATCTACTTATTAATGCTCTATAAAGTAAAGAGAAAAAAACCCCAAAAAATATAGCACAATCAGGTATAAAAATGATTGACTGAAAGGAACAAGTACCTTATATCTCTTATAGGGTCCAGCCATTACTGGCGTACTAGGTTTCATTTACATCAATACAAAAAATTATCTTTTTTTTTTCATCTTATTTCAACTGGACCAGTCAGGATACCATCTAAAAGCGGTGATAAACTATCCTAGAGTGTTTAGTAACATCCTAAATTAGCTAACACTCTAGAGCAGACTGTGGTCCAGATGCAGGCCCTGTGAAATACAGCAAAGTAAAAATGGATTTATTTTGGCAGCTCTGTTTTTATAAACATGACCCAATATGGCTTCTGTAGCAGTCCTTTGTTGCGACTTGTCCAATCAGATTGATTTATGTAAATTATTTAGCCGAAGGCAGCTCACTGGAACAGGTTTAGATATCAGATCAGAAAGCAAATAATTTCATGATTGTTGGGGGGTAGAGTGGAATGGAATGCCCTACCAGCTCATATAGGTGTGATGGTCAGATGCACACATGCTTTTCGCCCAAGAAGCGTGTAAATAAATATTCTGTTCAGTAAGAAATGCATTCTATATTCCACCTTCCAGGGCAGTATAAAAAAGAAGTCTGACCACCACTGCCCCATTATTTCTTAGAAACTCTGCCAACTTAGCAGAATAGACAGCACAGGGAAGCATGGTCTGGAAATGATAACCTTTTTATAGTCGAGTTATTGCTGGTTATAAAACACAAGTGTGGACATGTATGTGGACACCTAACCATCACATGTCAAGTCCAGTCAAATTTATTTATATAGCGCTTTTTACAACAGACGTTGTCACAAAGCAGCTTTACAGAAAATCCGGGACCAAGGCCCCAGTGAGCAAGCCAAGCCAGGAAAAACTCCCTCAGAGCAAGAGGAAGAAACCTTGAGAGGAACCAAGACTCAAAAGGGAAATCCATCCTCTTCAGCACAAACACAAAAAGGATCAGAATTTATGATTATAGGCAATATTGAACAGGATAACTGTTAGTAACTGTTAGAAGACTACGATGATAGTCTATTAGAAAGAATAGGAGGATGGGCCTGCTGGATGTAGGTGAAGCCCCCTCACAGCACAGGACATGAAGAAGCTAGAAGCAAGGCAGGCAGGCAGTGGCACCCAGCCGAGCCAGATGAAGCAGCATCAGAGCACACAGGATGGGCAGTAGCTCTGCGTTATATCACATCTATATAAACTTGTCCGACATCCCATTCCAATAAAACGCGTTTTATTACTGAGTTGCCCAAAAACATGAAAACGTTCATACAGAATATAAATCAAAGCTATTTGTATATGACTAACTTTGTAATGAACTGTGTAATACTATAGTAAAATGACAGTAATATCATTTTCGTCTTTTAAGTACAAAGGAATATGGTCTGCACATTACCAGCATAATATTCTGAGAACACGAGCTGATATATAAGCTGATATGTACTAAACAGACTCAAAAAATGGAAGAATTGGCTTTAATGCTTAAAGCACCTCGCGAAGGCCACTGCAGCGATGCATAAGGGAAAGATGTGTAAAACACAGTTAGAGGCATAAGATACATGTAATACATTTCAGCGAGACATGAGTCAATCTGCCAGGAGTTTAACAGAGAGCTCAGCCTTTTTCCCCAGGCGGGTTTGTGTTCTGCTTGTGTACGAGTGTGTGTTTCCAGCGCGTTGGCATTAAGAGGGGATGATTAAGTGCTGTGTGAATACAGGATCAGTGTGTGCGAGCGATTGAAGTGCGATTGTTGATGTCTGGTGCTAGCCTGCGGGCTGCTAGCATGATGCCTTTTCAATACCAGCACCCGCCAGTCCAAGCAAACAATACAGCATCTTACTCATCCAGCTAAATCTCACGCCACACACACAGACACACACACACACACACACAGAAACACACACCAAAATGCTTAACCAAATATAGGCGTCTTGTCATCATGTTTATTCAATTTGGCCACATTGTGTTTTAGTAGTTTTTTGTTTTATGCTGCAATATAGGCTAAAGTATCGTATTGTTGTGGTTTATTGCTGTGTTCTGCATTGTTGTTTCTGTGTGTGTGGTTTCATACCTGCTGGTATGTCATTCTGCCTGAGACATACAAAACATTAACTATGCTATTTCTATTAACACTCTCTTAACATTTTATTTACAGTACAGCCCTTTGCACACATTGATGGCAAGACTCACGCAATAAGGTAGGACATTTTCATGTCTCCCTTTAAAACGTCCTCATGATGAATCTGAATAGCCGTGAAGTGTCCTACTGCTGATACTTTCATTGATTAAGACACTATGGACTGGCAATGATGAATGGAAGTGAAAGAGCACCAGGCCTGGTGTCATACCCAATTATCATGCCCCACCAAACACACTACATTCTATACATGCTTCTGCAGTGGTAGGTGTCAGGAAACAAAAGGAAACACACTTCCTGTACTTGTCGTGCTTCTGATTTAAAAGACTACATTGATTTACACAGCAGGGTTTGAATGCAAGGAACTGTATGTTGTGGATTGTGAGTAAACAGCAGATTTCCTCAGTGGTGTTTGCTGCCGATTTGCCATATTTTTGGCTCTCCTGTTGATTCTGTCTTGAATAATATGTGGTCGCTTAGCCTTTTTCTATTATGGTGCAAATGTGAAAAGTTAAATATTCTTATTAGAATTCTATGAAAGCTCAAATGGGGTACAAATATACTGACAAAAAGAAAATTCCAATGGAACTGGAAAAATCAAACTGGACAAGAAATTGTGCTGTGTAACTAACATTTAATTTTATTTTCTGCCATGTAGGAAATACAGAGAGAAAAGAAAACCTTTGAGCATGAAGAACTTTTTGGGGGTGCAAACTGTTTAAAAAGTTGCTTTAGGAACGATAAACACAACTTTACATTTGTTATGTAAGAATGCATATTGTGAAAAAATCTTAACAAATTGATGAAATATGATTAACTGAATGAATCACTGTTAACATTTTAGGATATCCACTCATGTCCTTACAACATCCATGATGAGTCAACACCTACATACCTGCATGTTTCACCTGAATAGCTTGACAGGCTATTTTTTGCCCTCCATTGTAAAGTGACATAGTAAGAATGCCAAAGATTTGCAATAGATTCAAAACTGCCAAAAAACATAGATAGATAGATAGATAGATAGATAGATAGATAGATAGATAGATAGATAGATAGATAGGTTTCTTTAATTAGCTTGTCTTTGAACCTCTACTTGTTTTCCCACAGATATAGCCATCAGCAGATTTTATTTGGCTCATGTCTGTTCCATTATAATTAGACCACCATTGATAGGTATTGTGTAGATGTTCATACCATGCTGTACTAGAATTCCATAAACAACAGATTATTTATTAAGGAAGGTCTATGCTACTTTGCAAAAGCTGGCAGCAATTGTATGTACAGAATGTAAAGAATGGAGCCGCCTGTGAATAAATCAGTGACAACAAAACAAATAGCTTCTGTGCTATGAAATAGTCTAAACATTTCAATCATTTGGTTTGTTTCAGTATACATGCAGGGTACCTCTATGAAATATATGGTTGTATGTTGTCAATATGTCCCACAAAATAAAGATCATATAGTAGTATATTTTCAGTAT
The DNA here is from genome assembly GCA_034552555.1 of Semaprochilodus insignis. NCBI lineage: Eukaryota > Metazoa > Chordata > Actinopteri > Characiformes > Prochilodontidae > Semaprochilodus > Semaprochilodus insignis. The sequence continues at coordinate 14,357,603 of CM067474.1, read as the reverse complement.
ACTGCATTTTCTGTTTACACCTTAGCTCATTGCTCAACTGTCACTCAAAGCAAAACGAGGTGGGCCTTATCTTTAACAGACGTGTGACCTTTGACCTATGCCATGACCTTGCCTTTACAAGTCTTTAACATTCATCTCTCTCGCTGTCCTGTTCGTCTCATCACTCTCTCATCTTGTCTCATTATTAAACACTGTCCTTAATCCAGCCATTCATTTACTGACCTCCTCACAGAACAATGATAGCAAGTCTTTAAGACCTGCGTTAATCTGGTTTCATTGTGTGGTATATTTTTAAATGAGAAAGATTGGACTATACACCATCGCTTCCAATATGATAAAAATTCATTCAAGGATTGTGGTTAGCCCACATATATACATATACACAAAAGTCACAAATTTTCCACCGCTAACATTTCTGCAGTTTAATGTGCCAAAAAAAGCCAGCAACTCATTTTTAAATGATTTTTCCCCAACCTCTGTTTCTAGAGCTTTTAGATCTGAAGACTGCATGGTGTATGAGCTTTTTCAATTTCTGTGGTTGGATGGCTGCACCATCTGACATTTTTAGATTTTTGTCTGATGCAAAAATGTCAATTTTATCAGCTCCATGTGGGTGCACTTTCCAGTTCTACAATTATATATCTGATTTACTATATAATTTGTTAGCCCTTTCTCCCTGTTCTTTAATGTCAGGACCTTCACAGGACCGTCTTAGTGTGTGTTGCACATGTGAGGATCAGCTACAGCGGTGCTGCTGGAGTTATTAACCAAGTCAAGTCAAGTCAAGTCAAGTCAACATTTATTTATATAGCGCTTTTTACAACAGATGTTGTCAAAAAGCAGCTTTACAAAGAATCTGGTGTCCAAGCCCCCAGTGAGCAAGCCCAGGGCGACAGAGGCAAGGAAAAACTCCCTCAGTTAAAAGGAAGAAACCTCGAGAGGAACCGAGACTCAAAAGGGGAACCCATCCTCCTCGGGTCAACACCAGATAACAAGACAAGCAAAGGAAAGGAGTGAAGATAGAGAAATAAATGTCTGATTAGTCCGTAATTAAGTAGCTGGGTTATCGGATGGGTCAGCGGGACGCAAGCTTCCACAGTGCAGGACAGCCAGGAGCTCCGTGGTGGTTAGAGGCAAGCAGTGGCACCCAGTCAGAGCAGAGCATTGGACCACACAGGATGGGCAGCAGTTCAGCTCAGGCAAAGAGAGCAGACAGACTGTTAGCTTCGACAGAAGATCTGAACACACTATATGGTGTTAACTGAGTGCAGCAGAGACTCCGGCAGGCCTGGCTATTACAGCAGAACTAAAAGGGAGAGCCAGAAGGTACCACAGACATGAGGGCTTCCTGAGAAGTCAGCGCCCCCCTGCTCCACCGTCAACAAACCTGAGTGAACGTGAAGAGCAGCGGGATGACAGCAACATTCCCAGCTTACCAAACACTCTCTGTCAGTGGACCCCTGGACCTGCACCTTTTATCTAACAGAAATACTAATTACCAAAAGCTCGACTGAACAGGTAGGTTTTAAGCCTAGACTTAAAGATTGAGGCTTTGTCTGAGTCCCAAACACAGACTGGTAGGTTATTCCAAAGCTGGGGGGCCTTGTATGAAAAGGCTCTGTCCCCTGATGTAACTTTGTTAATTCTAGGCACTACTAGAGTGCCCGCACTTTGAGACCTAAGGTCACGTGACGGTTCGTAATATGAGATGAGTTCGGAGAGGTACAGAGGAGCGAGGCCGTTTAGAGCTTTATATGTCAGAAGCAGAATTTTATACTCTATGCGGAATTTAACTGGTAGCCAATGTAAGTTAGATAAAACTGGGCTGATATGATCAAACTTTCTAGTTCTTGTAAGAACTCTAGCTGCAGCATTTTGGACTAACTGGAGTTTGTTAATACTTTTGCCAGAACAACCAGAAAGCAGGGCCTCTGGTTGTGTCCACTCACTGTCCCCACTATTAGACACTCCAGCCTTGCTGGTCCATGCAGTAGATGTAAAGTCAGAGACGATAGCTCATCTGTTGCTGAACAGTTTCTGGATTATTCTCAGTGCAGCAGTGACACTGAGGTGTTTACAGCACTGCTGTGTCCGATACCCTCAAACCAGCACAACACACACTAACACACCACCACCTGGGCCACCTCTTTCATCTTAAAACACATACACACAGAAGCTGGACTCCAAATGTAGCCATCTTGACATTTGACATTTTGAGCTGTGGTTTCTCATTAGAGAAAAGCTTACTGTAAAGCCTGTCCAACCTTGCAACAGTTGCTGCAAATGAACACACCAATCAGAACTGCACCCTGTGCTCTGCACCCTGATCAGAAGTGTTTGCCAAGTTCCTTGTTGACGTTTCAGGTTTTAGCATAGATCACCTGCTAAAGGTGACGCACATGTCAACAGCTTCTCATTTTCTGCCTTCTTCTGAAAATGTGTAAGCACGTGCAGCTGCTACACACAAGTAAGCGTGTCATTATATGTGAATGGTTTTTCTAGGTTTGATCCTCGACTGACTTCCAGTGCCTACAGAAATATATGGTGCGCTCGGTAAGATGTAGGGAGATTCCCAGCCATATCTGCCTAATTGAGAGCATAAATCTCTCTGATGATGTCAGTTAAGAGATGTCAGGAGACACAGACACAGAGTGAGAAAGCAAAGAAGAGAGAGAAAGAGAGAGAGGAGAAGACAAAGTATAGAGTAAAATAGAGAAAAAATAAATATATGGATCGATGGAAAGAGAAAAAGGACAGAAAGAAATAATGTAAGACAGAAGAGAAAGAAAAGGGAGGAGAGGCACAGAGAAAAGAAAAAAGAGACAAAGAGAAAGGGAGGGAAAAACTTAGATATGAGAAGAAAAAAGAGGGGGAGGAAAAGGAAATAAAGAGGAAGATGGAGAGGAAAAGGGCTTCGCAGAATGGTACTCAGGGTGCGTGTGTGCATGTGTGTGTGTGCGTGTGTGTGTGCATGTGTACATGTGTATGTGTGTGCATGTGTGTGTGTACGTGTGTGTGTGTGTGCATGTGTGTGTGCATGTGTATGTGTGTGCGTGTGTGTGTGTGTGTGTGCATGTGTGTGTGTGTACGTGTGTGTGTGTGCCTGTGTGTGTGTGTGTGTGTATTTGCTAGTTAACAAATACTCACATTTCTGCAGAACTTTGCGGGTTGCGGGTTTACAGCTCCAGGCAACCAGGCTAGCAAAAATAAAACTTTACCTGTTTGTTTATGTGCAGTCGAGGCACTCCCAGTTATAACCAGATAATTAGCTGTAATTCCTGTTCTACCTTGTAGAGCACTGAAGGGTTTGTTTTCAGTTCTTCGGGCAGTTTGACGGGGACTTGGGGAGTGTTTGATTTCGCATTTTCACAATGTAGATTGTCACAAGGAAGCTTTTCAGGGATTAGATCAGAATCCAGGAATATGGGGAGAATGTTAGTGTTGTGGCAGAGAAATAAGAGCTAACAGTTGGAGTTCTGTGCTTCAGTTGCAGGCAAATCAGATTTGTTTCTCAAATCTTCTAAGATAAATGTCTGATTGATATCAGTCTAGATGCATTGACACCATTTTTTTTCTCAAAGCTCATCACCCATGAATCGCTTGTGATTTGGCTAGTCTTGATTCTCCACCTGTGTTGGATGGAATGGTTGTGATTTTGCTAGCATTGTTTCTCCACCCATGTTGGGGAAGCGGTGGTGATTTGGCTAGTCTCGATTCTCTACCCGTGTTGGGGAGTGGTTGTGGTTTTGCTAGCATTGTCTCTCCACCCATGTTGGGGAAGCGGTTGTGATTTGGCTAGTCTCGACCCTCCACTTGTGTTGGGGAAGCAGTTGTGATTTTGCCAGCATTGCCTCTCAACCTGTGTTAGGGAAGCAGTTGTGATTTTGCCAGCATTGTTTCTCCACCTGTGTCAGGGAAGCAGTTGTGATTTGGCTAGCATTGTCTCTCCACCTGTGTTGGTGGAAGCGGTTGTGAGGTATGTTTATGTGGTTATAAATGGGCTTAAATCTCACAGTGTATACCATGGCTGAAAGAAATCTGCCAAGACGGAATGTTTAAGGTGACCAGCAGATTTGTGTTCGATCTCGAGTCAGTAACACTTCACTGTGTGAGCAGATCCTGCTTCAGTGCCAGCCTTAGTTGTTTGATCATTAGTACAGGAGCATACATGCGGTTTATGTCACATGGTATCAGCTGGTATTTGGTATGTTGGTATCTGTTCGTTTTACAAGTACGAGTAAATGATTCCTGCATCAGCATCAATGCATCTCCAGTCCAGACCTCACAAACCTATCTGCAAAGTTCCTGAGGTAACAATGCATCATCACGTCCTCCAAAAAATTGCTTTGTTAGAGTTCAGAACTCTTTGGTGCTCTTCTTGAACCGCAGCACTTCCATCATTCTGGATTTTTATGTTGTTGTTTGTCGCATTGTGAGCAAGACACTTTGAAATCTGATTTGAGTGACCAGTGCATCCAGACTGAGAAGTATTTGTTTAAATCCGAATAGAATCTCATTTCAAACTTCCTCCAAATCTGGTTTGGATCTAATTAGCAAAAATTGGATTTTTATGTGGATATTCTAGATGCCATATTGGATTAGGTATTTTAATAAGGAGTATTCTAGAATCAGTTCCCATAATACCTTGTAAATCCTGTTGTCCAAAAGGGCCTGGATGTGATCTAGCTGGAGCTGAACAACTCAGAAAATGAGAAAGAAACAGAAAGAATGAAAACAGATCAGGAGGAAGCATTTGGGAATATTGGCAATCGGTAAAATGATGATATCATCCTTGACGGTTCAGAACTGTTCAGAATTTCATTTGTTATTAATATGTAGAAAGCAAAATGACTTGATGAGCTGTATAGGGCTACTCCCTAGATCTAACTGGCCACTGGGGGTTCTAGAGGAATGCAGCAGTTGATGTTTTTTTTTTTTTGTGCTGCAGCAAGCAGGATGATCTTTGTTTGATGATATTAACCTCACTGTTGGTCTCCCTCAAGGATACCCTGAAGAAGACTTGCTCTGCTTAATCAACTCATTTTAGGTAAGAAGACTCTAGTGTCACTCCTGATCCACCAATCTTTTAATAGAATATCTTTTAATAGAATATCATTAATTACTCTGACACTGATGTTTCCATTAGCTAGAACCAAGTTCTGTCCGACAGGTCAAAACAAGCTCAAAACAAAGTGCGCACTGTACCCTGATTTACGTTTTCATGAACACAAAAGGACAGATTTGGCATAACGTAGGGAAGTAAAAAGTAAGATATTTGGTTTTGAAAGGTAGTGGAGTTAAAATAAAAAGTCACCCAGAATGGAAATACTTCAGGAAATACTTCAATAATTCAAGTATGGATACATGAACAACTATTTATACTATTTACTGTATTATTTATAAGTACAGTAACCATTTACATTTACTTTCTTACTGTCCACCCCGGTCTTTATCTCACACCAAATAAGCCTTGTAAGCAAACTTGCAACCTTGCAAACCAGCTAACTTGTAATAAATTACACTGTCCGATGTAGATTATGGGCAGTATAGCCTACATCGTATCATCAACAGTTTATTGGATTACACACATTCTTCACATTCAAATGCTTAGCAAACAACACAGCCTGTATGGGTTAAAAACAGAGGTAGCATTTCAGCTAAACGTAAGCTTTCTTTCATTCTTTTTTTAAATGATTTTTGTTATGTAAGTGTTCTCAGATATCGCAATAAATAAAACTATGCAGAGTCATATCTGTGAAAAATACTACTCTACTGTGTTATTTGACAAGGTTCTTTCACTTCTGATGTTGCTTCTCAACAAATCCACATACACAGCTGTTTACCATTTTTGTGTTTGTGACAGTAATGTAAAAGTGCATTACACTCCGCTAAGTGCATTACACTCTTGTAATAACATCCTTTATTGAAATTAATTAATGGCCAAAATGGTGGATTTTTATGTATTTTTTTTTCCCTTTTTTCAAGAGTATGAATAAAAGTTAAAAAGTTAAAATAGCTCTCCATAACACGGACCATGAGTGGCCCTCAGTGACTTCCAGATGACATACATCTTTGATTAGAAATGAGGACTATCACAGAGATGCTAAGGACTGGTTTGAGAACCTCTGATGTAAAGGTTCTATGCATGGGTAAACTCCTGGCATGGAGGGACAGTATCCAGGTGATTTTTCCACTAAAGCACACCTGATTCAGCTCATTGGTTAATTGCTAGGTTTGGTTTGTGGTAAGAACAGGTAAATCACTACACAGACCCTGTTCTATATCAGTTCCGTGCGCTTCATTTAGGAACATTTCTTCTTAAATAGTGTAGTGAAAGCCAGAAACAAATGATGTACAATTCTGCATTATCAGGTGAGCATGCACAAACTGTAGAGTTTTGCTAGCGGGTTTATGGTGTATATCTGCATATCATGTAGCGCACACTTCTGCACCCATACACAAACATGCACACACACACACACACACACACACACACGACTTGTGTGAAGGACTGAACTACAGGCATAGTCAAGGCTTTCTGCTCAAAATAAAAAAAAAGAAAATGACACGACAGTTCACCTCACAAATACGTATTAGCAGCAAATAGCATAATTCGGTCAAAACTGACAGATATAATTTATTTTCTTCAGTCAGGTAATGGTTTATGCTCCAGTATCTCATGCACTGTGTCAGAATTCTTTCAATTTCGGATTGTTTGAACAACAACCCAGTGGTTATCCCTCTCTCCGTCTGAGCGGATGACTTTGCGGTGCCACTGGATGATGTATTTTTCTCCCCGTTATTCGGCGGGATTTATTTTAAACAAACATTTGAAGGCCTTTGTGTCAGTCTGTCTCTTTTTTAACGTTTCAAAACCTTGTCTTCGGAGCCCCCCCCCCCCCACAACTTCCGTTAATAATCACCTTGACGTCTGTCAAGCTTTCACATGAAACAATGCATCGGCGGCGCCTTGAAGCGCACATCAATGAGCTTAGAGCCTTCCCCTGCACCCAAACACACACTTTTATGCAAATGCCACGCTTTGTACTCGCAAAATATGAAAGATGTTATTAAATCTTATTTTGCATTATTCTAGTTTTGAGGGGATAAATCTATCAAAGGAGCTTCACATTCAATAAGTTCTATATACTTTTTTTGTGTTGCTGTTTTTATTTATTTGAACATTTTTTAATTAAGTCCCGCGCCCCGGTGTTAGACGTGTCAGGCAAATTGGAAGGTATTCACACGCGCACACACACACACACACACAGATGGTTGATCTGCTCAGTCTCTGTCAGCAGCAGGAAGCAATTGGAATGGTAGGACATTTCTCTAAAGAATGGACGGATGTGTGCTGAAATATGGTGGAATTCCAAGTGAAGTTGGGTTCCATTTGCCCCCAAAGTTAAAAATGGCCAATTTTACGGACCCCTTTCATCACAACAATAAAACAACTTCCTATCCACATCTCCGATTATCCCTTAAACTCAAAAGGCCTGCAAGTGGGCCCACCCTACAAATCCCCACTCTTAAAACTCAGACCTTATTTGTGTTTGTCTATTATCATCTTCTATTCTTAAAACTTTATAGTCATTTTACAATTTACTAATGTTGTGATTCTTCTATCATCTGTTTTGTAAATGTTTAATTAATTGTAAAGCAATTTGAACTGTTACACAAACGCTCCAAAAAGTTGTTTATTGCTAATATTTGTTTCATGGTAGTTTCTAAACAATTCATTCTAAAATACTGTGGCATGATGCTCACGATAAGAAGAAAAAACAGAATGTATGACAGATGGATGAGTAATGTTTGGTTGTTGTCCTGCCCCAAGTGCAATCAATGTCAAATCAGGTGAACGCATCATGTATAAAGAACTCATTTCTGCAAGTTTAACGATAGGAAGCATATCCTCATGCCTTCACAGGAGGTGGAGGAAACAGAAGATCAAGATTTGTATCTAATTGATTTTGGAGCATTTGTATTACCAATCATTGTGCAACGTAAAGAAATTGTCAAGTGACTAAAACATTTAGTTTTGACTGCAATAAAATACAGTCAAACAACAAACATGTTTCGTTGATTATACTGATTATAATAACATACAGTGGCATGCAAAAGTTTGGACACCCTGTTCAAAATTTCTGTTACTGTGAAAAGTTATTGGAATAAAACCTGATTTTCATGCATTTATATGCCCCTTTTACAAACTTCTCATGCTGAATTTTGTGGTGAAGATCCAGGAAATGTTTTCTTCAGACAACTCTTCTGTAAAGTGTCACTGCACCACTCTACAGTCTTCCTGAAGGTCTTTTGTAGTCAAATGGGAGGTTTGATTAGTCATCTTAGCAATCTTACGAGTAGTTCTCTCTGTAAGTTTTCTTTTCAACTTGACCTCCACCGTTTCTGTTAACAGTCATATCTTATATTGACTGTTATAAGTCAATAATTTTATTATTAACAGAGGAAATGGCTACCTGAGAACTCTTTGCTGTCTTCTTATAGCCTTCTACTACTTTGCACAGTGTACAGTGTTCAGAGTTGGCATATTGATTCCATCACAACTAGTACTTTCTGTACACACACACACACACACACACACACACACACACACAAAAGGATTATACCTGATGTTGCCTCTGAACACTCAATTGCAATAATACACAAACCCAGTCTTGCCCTCTCTTTCTCTCTCTCCCTCTCTCCCACTTACATGCACATACTCACCCCACAACAGCTATAATGTACATTTACAGTATATTGTGGGGTAAATATAGTGTATATGTAAGGTATAATATAGGGTAATTACAATATAATGTATGTATAAAGTATAATATAGGGTAAATATAATGTAAAGTATAATGTAGGTTAAGTATAATCTACAATGTAAAGTATAATATAAGGTTAGTATAATAAATAAGAAGCCAGTTTTCCAGACAGATTTAGTGTAGTCCCAACTGCACTATTGAGAGCTTTAGCTTAATCCCTAAACTAAGCGTCATCAGGTTGTGCTAATGCGCATTTTCTGCAACATCGACAGCATCGAGAGCGAGTTACTGACTTTGCTTCAGTGCAGGAGAGATGGAATGATTTTTATGGATCAGAAATTTCAAAGATTTGCTTTGAAGTGCAGACTGAGTGTGACCTCCTCAAGTAAAGCCACAGGACACCAGGATGAGAGAGAGAGAGAGAGAGCGCAAGAGAGAGAGAGAGCAGCAAGCCAGAGGAGAATGAGATTGTTTGAGATTCATTGACATTTTCATTGCATTGAAATTGCTGCAGCAGAGTATCATACGTCTTTTTTTCTCTTCCAGAAAGCTTATCTCAGTGTCTTTAATTTGTACGCACCACGCTGCTATCTGAGCATGGGCCACAGTACGAGAAATGTGGCCTGACCTTTTTTAACTGGGATAAAGAATGAGTCAATCGTTGTGTAAAATCCAGATTTATCTTGTGCATATATACTGAAGGCATGTTTTATTACCCTACTCATGATAACAGAGATGCATATTGTTGCATGTAGCCTGCCGTTGTTTATTACTAATTAACTTCTATGATGTGTTGAACTTAACCAGTATAGAATTGGTCACCGAATTTGGAAGCTGTGTCCTGTCACCATATAGACTCTTCTAAGGCCTTAGAACCATAATTCAGTGGTTATCGAAATCTGCATCAGTGTGTATGTTTCCTCAAAGGTGGAGCTAAATTAAGAACATAATAGATTTTTGCACTGTATAGCACAGCTGATGCTCTCAGAACATCCCGGTGTTATCAGTTTGGCCTTTAGCTGGTGGAAAAAGCTGTCATGTGTGTTTGAAGCGCAGTTATTGCCTTTGTGTGTGGTCGCTCTACTCAAAGCAATGAGTTGGGTATTTTATTGCTTGCAGTGAACAACAACGAAAAAAAGGACAAATTATGCAAAACACAGTCTGCATTGCTGCTGTGCCTTGTCACCTCTGTTATAAAACAAGCTTACCTGGCCTTTTTAAGCAATGATGACCAGTTTACAGAGGTGGCTAGCCTACTAAGCTAGCTGGCAACATATGATGTAGGTATCAGTTAATGCTTTCATGTTAAGTCAATATTACTTAATAATCAGTAATAATTGTATAACATTTAGATTACAGTTTTATAAACTGCTCACCACATGTTTTGTTTTTGTAAGTTTTACTCAGTATTTGCTCAGTGAATTACTCAAGCATTTTGTGAACAATAAGAATTGATTAAATAAAACCTACAAAGAAGTGCAGGGCATTAGAATTGTTTTATGTATTTTTGATGGATTTTATATTTTAGATTTATTTAATAAACACTGATTTCAAACTTTTAGATGTGTATATCTCTAGCTACTTCTTTTAAATAAGGTCAAGCCCTGCTGCTTCAGAAAATAGCTAATTTGCACATTTACAATGGCTACTAAATGCTGTGTCCCGGAACCCAGCATTTACAATTTACACACAATATTTTCTAATTGATGATTCAAAAAGGCATTTAAAGACAGCAACACTAATGCTAGTTTTAGTTTGAGATGATGTCAGTCAGCCACATTACAGTGTTGTTATTGGTTGTTGGTTTTGAGATCCTACGTCTTTGAGAGTTAGTTGAAGCAACACAATATTAACAAACCGTATTACTGTGTTCATACTGAAGGTAAATACAGAATAAATAAGCACTGTCACTAATGTACTACATTTCTATTAGAGTGTATCTTTTGGCCATGCTTTTGAGGATACGTGCAGGACATGGTCTCGGATATTTAGACCCACTTTATTGAATGTTTTGGGGACATTGGAGCCAGACTGTGATGAAACGGACACCTCCACCTAGACAAAAGCCAAAATGGGGACATTCCATTCACCATTCCATTCTGTCTGTCTGACCCAAGGAGAGTGTGCTTGTGTGTGTATGTGTGTGTGTGTGTGTGTGTGTGTGCGCAAGTGTGTGCCAGACATAGCTGTCAAGGCCAGACCATATCGGGTGTTATTCACACGAGTTCAGGTAGCTGCTACCTGCTGAATAGGGGGATTAGATAAGTGTGTGTGCTGGTGTGTGTGTTTGGGGTGGCCAACACAGTAAAGTGAGAAATAAGAGGAATTGTAAACACCTCTGAACTCAACTGACCTTTAGATTGGATTTGTTTTCGGGTAAAAAAAATCATTAAGGGCATATCATTCACTACTCAGCCTCAGAAAAAATGTAAAATTACACGAACACCTCAGCAACTAAATGTAATATCCATTTTTTAGATGGATAGATTGACAGAAACACACGTGGATGTTTTCAGATGCAAGAGTAAAGCTTGATGCATGCGTGCGTGCATACGTGTCTGCATGTACGTGTGGTTATTTGTCTTCTTACATTATCAGGACAAAAATCAACCATACATATGGAACTTATTGTTATTACAAATTGTTTTCTGCACTCATCATCAAAAAAATAGTTGCACCCAGAAGGAAGTTTTGGATTACAATTCTACTGGGAAGGAAGATAAAGCATAAAGAAAGAAAGATAAATGTAGGTTGATATGGGTAATATTTATTGAGCTACACATACAGAAGTAGTGTCTTTCAGTATGGCATCGGGCTGCCATGATTGCTAAGACAACATGCAGACATCTTGGCATGGAGCTGTAGAAGTTCCTAATGTCCTGTGATAATCCATCCCATGCAGCTTGAATAGTTTTACACAGTTCCTGTAGATTTTGCGGTAGGAGTGGAGGTGGAGTGACACCAGACCTTCTGGACATGTGACATGTGGCAACAAACGTTCTTCTTGGCGCTGAGCATGGTGCCTCCACACACCGATTCTTTGGTATTCACCACCAAGACAAAAGCGGGGCTCGTCACTGAAGATGACCTGCTGCCATTCTGAGTCACTGCAGAACTCTCTGGCACAATACCATTGCAGGCTTTGTTGATGTTCATGTGGTGCTAAACGCAGTTGACGTAATAGTCTGCATGCATGCAGTCCTGCGTCTTGCAGTGGTGCTGGCACTAACAGGATGACTCATGGAGGGACGTCACAGCTCCCTCAATGTCTGCAATCATGGTTTTTGTGTCACTCTGCATATGTGGGACAATTCGTCTGTTCTCTCTCTCCATGATTTGTGTATTTCTCTCAAATCCATCATGTCGCTGGTGTGTGCCTTCTTCTATCTATTGACAGTGTGCAATGGTAGTATCTGCACGGCCAGTATGGCACACAATATGTTGGTAAGACCATCACACTTCCCAGAGCCCTATGATCCGACCCCTCTCCAACTCTTCCAACTGTTCGAATTGTTTTGAACTCTACTCTGAGGCATACTTCGCTCGCAAAGGATGCTACCAACACAACAGCAAGAGTCAGAATGGAAAGCAGGACGACCTTATATAGTCTGTCAGGTACAGTGATAAGGCCCGTCCTTGCTTATGTCACATGCGCGGCTGAGTGTGAAACTTGAATCACTGATATGTCTCATGATGTCAAACCCACCCACCAAGGTTCATTTCTGTCAGTTGATTCCTTCTGGGTGCAGTTTTTTTTCGGAGGATGAGTGTGTATAAATATAATACATTTTGGACATTTTATTATTATTATTATTATTATTATTATTATTATATATTGACACATGCCTAAATACTTCATAAATATATAAAACATATGAAACATATTTTTTAATATATAGATGTTTGCTGTCATAACAAATACTTTAAAATTTCCATTTTTAAAAATGATATCTTTGCAGGAAAGGGAAAAACATTGCTCCCAACTTTGAGGCTGAAGTTAAAGGAGCAAGATTTTTTTCTAGGAAATAATGGAGCATTTCTATTGTTCCATTCCAGGAAAACAGGCATATTTAAATTGTACCAGAAATGCACGTTTGACCCCACAAATTGTATAAACACAAACAATGTTGTGTTTGTGCATAACTCTGCACTGTTACCTCCTACTTCCAGTATTGATATTCGTTAGAGCTGATTTATCTTGTGGACCCCTGTGGGCAAAGAGTCTTTGTGGGCTTATCACAGTTTGTTAACAGGGTTTCTATCCTTTTTTCTGATCCAGCATGTCTACAGTTCTCTCTCTCTCTCTCTCTCTCTCTCTCTCTCCTCGGACAGGGCAAGATTCTACAGGCATTTTTTAAATCTGTCCCCAGTACACCACCTCAAGAGATAACACACACTTATCTATCTTGAAGTGATTGAACTCCCACTAATACACACACACACACACACACACACACACACACAAACACACACACACACACACACACACACACACAGATGCATACCACACACACACACACTTGTATGACCCCTTGGCCATATGGAATCACACACAGATACAATGCTGTCATACACCCTGTTGCAATTCCTTCCTTTCACAAGTCCTGTTCATCTCTGTTCATCTGTGGTTTATCTCAGCATACGCACACAGACACGTGCACACACACACACACACACACACATACACGCACACACACATTGCACTTTATCAGAGATTTACTGTTACAGTTTGCTCCATTTCAGGAAATACTGTCTCTGCTCTAAAAAGCCCAAACATGCTTATCTAAACAATATACATATTTTGAGAAAAAGGATACAAATTGGATAGAAATGCAGCCATATGCAAAACAACTGAAGTTTGTCCGTTTAAAAAAACAACGCTCCCTCTCGTCTCTTCGAAATTTAGCTATTAACTACATTTTATGCATTTTGTTCTTCAGCTAACTCTGACTGTAAAACAGGCAAAGATCCAATCTAGCATCCTTCATGGTGTGTAATAGGTGCCTTGCTGATGAGGACTGTGATTATAGAGTATTTCAGTGCCAACTTGAAAAATTCAACTGGATATAGAAAATGTGACAATTCTAAAAGGTGTAGAACACTGGACAAGGCAGGTGTTTCTAATAAAGAGGCCAGTGAGTGGAAGTTCAAGGTAAACTGATGAGAAACGCCTGATGTATTTGCTTCTCAATATGTGATATGAATTAATTGGTGTACAGCTCTTATGCTGATCAGCTGCTCCACACACACATATTCTGATGGTGTAGTGAGGTTCTAACAGGTGTGTCACCAGGTGAGTTTCAGATGAAGTTTCAGAAACCTCCAAAGAACTTCTTATCTCTCTCTTACCCTGTCTGTCTCTTGTACCTTCTCTTTCTGGTCTTTCTCTATCCCTCTAACCGCCTCCTCTCCTTTTCTCTTTACCTTCCCTCATTTCTCTCTCTCTCTCTCTCTCTCTCTCTCTCTCCCTCTCTCTCTCTCTCTCTTTTTCTCTTGCTAGTGGTTTATTATCATTAAGCAACATCATGACTTGTGCAGAAGATGATGATGCATGCTGCACAGCTCTTTGCTCAGACAGTTATCTGTATCGGCTGCATGGAGTGTATATGTGGTATTTATCTGTTGATCCTAAGTTGTGCAAGGTCAGCACTGGACAGATTATATCAATATGTGCTGACAGCTCTGCACCATGGGAAATGCCTGTATATGTACATGACGAGAGAGGAATATGACAACACCAACACACACTTTTCCTTACTCTGTGTTCAGGTGTTATACTTGGAATCTTGTGTTTTCGTGTTTGTGTCCTGCATACACAGTTTCACTCCAAAATGGTGATGGTCCTTGTCAAACAAGTAAACGCTGGCAAGGAGATGTGCTAAATTAAGGGCATGAAATGTAAACATAAATGTTAGCAATAAAAGGGATTTCATCAGTATTTTATTGCACATGCCAATATCACAATTATGCAGGCAAGCAGCAAACTCTATGTCCAGTCAAATGAGTGGCATGGTGACTCATGACTCAATATTGACTCAAACTATTGGTCTCTGGACATGTTATCCTGAGAAAAACAAATATGAATAAAACTGCTTAAATTAGGACTGCTAGTCTTAATTCATGAATACAATCTTCTCCAAACTTAACATGTGTATATTTGCTATCTGTTTTGCTAGAGTAATACTCATTCACAACAGCAATGCTGTGCTCCTGAAAAACTAAAGGACTTGGTCAACACAGTGTCTAAAGGAAAGAGGCAACTTGGAATGGTTGGATGGTTAGTTTTTGGTTAGTTTTTGAATTTGAATAGCTAGTATGCTAGATGCTAGTGTTTGATATACAAACTGTACACAGTTGTTTCAAGTTACTTTACCCCTCACTAGCATATACCTACACAGCTGATATCCAGCAAAACCTGCATGTGCTGTTTTGCATGCAACCTGCATTATCATTCTGGGTGACCAGTTAAACCAGCAACAGAACATGAACCAACCAATCAACTGTTTTTTGTAGCACTTATCTGTTAGCTCTTCAGTTCTGTCCTTCAGCCTGAAGGATTTCAGTAATGTAACACTCGTTATTTGAAGCTGTATAAAACAAGTAAGCTACATTTCTCTACTTGAAGTCCGACTCACACCCCAGAGGTTAAACTTGGACTTGCATGGAGCGACTTGTACACTGATTTCTGATAGGTAGTAACTAGAAGTGTAGTTACACTTGGACTCAAGCAGTAGTTTTATACTTTCCTAAGTACTGTCCAGAAATGACCAATAGTTAGTATCAGTGCTGATAGATGCCGGATATACAAAAGGATTTAACTGCAGTTTGTAATTACAATACAGGAGTGAAATGAAGAGATATTTTTTACATAGTTCTTTGTTTTGTGTGCATAAGCACACAGTTTGTAGGCGAGTGCGTGTGCATGTGTGTAATTCTAGCCCCTGATGATGAAGGGCTGTAATTGGCCCTCCTCTGGCCCCATGCTCTGCTGTAATTAGTCTAATGGATGTGGCTGGAGCCAGGGGTCAGCAGCCGAGGCCCCAGGGCCCCCACCTAACAACAACGGCCTTCAGCCACACACAGACGGGAGTGGACGCTGCTAATGACCATACTGACAGTCATGTCTGCGCATACGTCTGTGCTTGTTGTCTGTAGAGAATAGGAGGTTGTTGAGAGATACCAAAATGTCCTCTTTTGCTCTTTGAGGGAAATGCCAGGATGCTGTGGGAAACACTGTACATTGCTGCTAAAATGTTGACACTAAAACACTTAATTGTGATGTGTGTTGTGTGTCTATCTTCCTGTTGTTCACCATGAGACCTGTCTTTGCTAATGCTATTCTCCTCTAAGAGAGCAGCACTGATTAATGAAGAACCGGACAAAAACATTTTAGACAAGGCCAACCTTTTAATCAGGGCATCACTGGTTTTGGGGGTTTTGGGGTAGTGTTAGATCTATCTCGTGCTGTGAGGTCAGAAAAGAAAACTAGGGTTACAACTGTAAATGACAAAATGACCTAGTTGTCTAGTGCTATCTCTTCCTGACATAGTGGTACACTTGTTGAGACCATGTCTTGTCACAATTGGTATGCTATGAGATGAGGAGCACCAGACGTCAAACTAAAACCCTGAAGGAGAGTGTCACGAAGGTCAAAAAAGGTTAACTTAACATAGCTCTAGGAAAAATATGTAATTAGTGATTGTGGAGTGTGCTACACCATTGTTATCTGTTTTCTTCTTCTTTTTCTTTATGGTACATTATGGGACATTTTCTGTCCACCAACTAGTCCCACAGTTTTCGAGATGACAACACCGCTCCAACTCCAGAATGTTTGGTCTGATCAGGAATGGTGTACTTGTATACAGCATTTGGATCGGCATACATTTTTTGTAAAAACTTAAATAGCAAAATTTTCCCATAGGGAATGAATGGGGCACAAAAGTGGATGCCGATCTACTGTGCTTCTGCTCCCCACTATCACTAAGCATAAATTAAATATCGGTCTGACCTGCACTCCTCTGTTTGTCTTTATTTCCCCATCCCGCTTTCCTCCCTTTCAGTCACATTCATTTTTGTCCCTACTAAACCCTAATGTTTCCTTTACCCAACAGCCTCCAAACTGCATGTACTCACTCAGGCCAGATCTCCAAGCTCTAATCCACAGCAATACTGACCAACGCTCCTCTATATGTTGCTTATTCATCCCCTGGTCCTCCCATACATTTGCATTTATTTGTAGCAACAAGCTTTTCTAGTTTACACGTACTCAAATGTATTCCATCAGGCAAAACATAGCCGCTGGCACCATGTCCGGCAGCAAATAAAAGAACTGAAATAAATAGAAGCAAAACTAGAGTTAACATTGGTGTTGCTTTCCACTGCTGGAAACTCTTGGTAATAAAGGGTCAAAGTTTGATGCTGAACTTGCAACGTTTCTTTTACACTTGTAAGTAAACTGCTGTTAATGCTAACACTGAGGAGGAGGGACTGTGCTTGATATATAATTGTCTGTCCTAGAGAAATTTGCTATGTGAGAACTGTTTACGGAAGTTGTGACAGGATGAAATGCAAAATAGATCCCTAAAGAACTTTGTTTAAAATTACCACTATTTTACCAACATCAAGATTTAAAAACTCAGAGGACATGCGGGTTTGCTGGTCAATTTGGATGGTAAATAAAATCAACATTTGAATTTGACCCCTGGTTCCTATCACCACCACTGTAGTCTGAGTAGATGTGTATTATAAGTATATATATAAGTGAGTATATTTCTCTACAACGAAGGACTACATATCAAACCACTCTGAATCACTGTTTTTACATCTCAGAGATTTAATTACGCAGAAATTTGAAAACAGAAAAAATGCTCGAAGTCCCCCTCCATCAAGTCATAATCAAATAAATCTTTGTACTTCTGTATCGTGTGTTGTTTTTGTTTTTGTTCGGGAGCTGCTGTTTACAAACCAGCCAACAGATGCGATCAGAATGAAACGTCTTCAACGTTATCGGCATGATTCGATTCGTCATCTCCTTTGGTTTTTCACGAAACCCCATAGAAGAAAGGAAGAGGAACAAGTGGTTGGAGCAGGAGAAGAGAAATGCGATGGAGAGAAAGAAGAAAAACAACAATGAAAGATGAGGGAGAGAGAAAAGAGGAAGAAGGGAGAGAGATTTGGTCATGTCTGCGCGTGGATTTGTCTTTTGTTTGAAATGAAAATTCAGAGTGTTTGTAGGATTACTGTGGATTGGCAGGCCCTGAGGAGCCAAACACTTATCTATAAACCACGTGTGTGTGTGTGTGTGTGTGTGTGTGTGCGCGAGTAAGCATGTGAGTGCATACACACACGCCCTGAGGAAGAAAACACTTATCTGTACACCAGTAATGTAGAGTATAATCATCTGTATGGGTGCATGTGTGTTTGTCTGCTTGGGTGTTAACCCTTAGAAATCCAGAGTTATTGTTGTTTTGCTATACATTCGATTTACGTTATGTAATTAATTGTATGTAATTATGTAATTACATTAAAAGGAATTACATTACGTCGTTTTTCTTTCCTTGAATAATACAGAGTACATGACAATAACACTTGATTACATTCAAACCATACTTTTCCTACTCCTCAAACGATGGCCTTACAGGAGAAGAAAAAACATATTTTACATGTAATGTATCAATGTAACAGTGTATATATATATATATATATGTGTGTGTGTGTGTGTGTGTGTGTGTGTGTGTGCATCACTACTTCCGTTGACTGAAGTTTCACCCCTCTCATTAGTGGGGTCACTGGGAGGTGATGTTGTCACTGAACAGGCTGTTACACAGAGCTTTTCTAACATAAACACCAGCTTCATCTCCAGCACCATTCTCCCAACCACCCACCCCCAAACACACCTGTACACTTACAGCCCTACACCTGCGTTCCCCAACTCACAGCTCAACGATCAGTCTATGAGACAAGTAGGTGTTGGCGGTATGTGTAGAGTAAGTGTGTGTGTATGTGGGTGTGTTGGGGGGGGGTGTGTAGAGTTGGGGTTCGGGTCATTTTATATATATATATATATTACAAAGAATTAAGGTTCTGTGAAATCTATGACTTGCAGTATATGTGTATATTCTAGATCTAACATATTCATTCACATGCACATACACACACACACACACAGGCATGGGTCCTGGTGGAATTGCAGGACATTTTGTTACTCTAATCACAAATTAAATCCAATTAAATGTATGGGGCTATTAAAGAGAGAGATAAACTGTCGCTTTGTTGTATATATTAGGAGACTTGTGTGTGTGTGTGTGTGTGTGTGCGTGTGTGTGTGTGTGTGTGTAAATGGAGACAGGGCTTATTTCCTCAGGCTAAAGAATCATCCCCTGCGTAGATTAACCCCCTCTACCCACCCCGAGTTTTTGGGGGTGACATGGTAATGGGGTCCCACTGCGGCTGTGTATGTGTTAAGGGGGGGGCAACGTGGTAATGAGAGAGAGGGAGGGAGAGAGAAAGAGAGAGAGTTTGGGGCCAGTATGCTAATAGGGGTCCCGGTGAGATTGGAATCTGTGTGTGAGAGATAACGGGTTTATGTTGGGTTACAAAACTGTCATTAGTAAAGAGAATTTCTTTCTTTCTCACTCTTTTTCCCTCTCCCTTTCTCTCTCTCTCTCTCTCTCTCCCTTTTTTGTCTTTCTTTATTTTCCATTCTTTACCCTCTCTTTTTTTACTCTTCTTATTCTGTCTCCCTCATCTCTCTTTTTCTCCATCTTACTTTCTGTCTCCTCCTATCAGTTATCTTACTATGAATAAGAAGATATTCCAGGACTGACAATCCATTTTCAAATATCTGAGAGGTTTGTATAAATTAATTTATGAAATCAGTTATACCATTATAATAATATCATGACAAGAAGCATTGTCATGTTGAAATAAGCATAAATGCCCCTCAGAAAGATCCCGTCTAAAAGGCATTATCCAAAATGTGTCTGAACAGTTGTGCAGGTTAACCTCTCATGCCAGGAAAGACCTGGCTCGTAGATTTTCAGCTGGTAACAATCTGAATGGTTCTTTTCTTCTTTGTAGTGGGTGAAATACAACAAGTCTATGCAGTCTGGAGCATTATATTTAAACTGTTACATTTTATATGTTAAGGAATAAATGAATGAATACATTTTTTGGTAAAGTGGTGAGCCTCTTTTCTCTTAAAGGACTCAGCTTTTCCTGGATGCTCGTTATATATCCAAGTATGAATGCTTCCCCTGTTTAAGATATATTTTGAACATGTAACAATATTTCTGTTTCTGCTCCTGTCCCAATGTTTTCAAATGTGTGCCCTATAAACTATGAAGACGATAAAGTAAAACATTACACAGCTTGTCTTTGTACTGTTTTGTTCAAATATAGGTCAAAGTAGATTTATAAATCACAGCTTTCAGGATTTATTAGGGTTTTACCTACTGTCCCAAGTTCTGTGGATTTGGGTTTGTATATCCAGAACAACCCATAACTATTGAGGTAGCATAACTGAAAATGTCTGCAGATTTATTCTATATCAAACAAATTCTGCAGTGCTTATACTGCAGTGCCACTAATGACTCCAATGTTGTATAGATCTCATCAAGATCTCCAGCTTTGATCTCACTCTTTATTCCATACACTGGGTGCAAGTTTTGCTCATAAACATTTAAAAGGTCATTATGGGCTTATGGAATATTTCAGTCATACAGCCTCTGGAATGTGTGACAAAAATACAGTATTCATTGTACTGATTCAAGTTCAAACTGGGGCTTTCCCTTTAACGTGCTTAGTGTCACTTAACCACAGGACCCTGTACCTATGAAAAAACATTGTGAGGGGCTTCCTTTGTGCTTTGTGTCTGTCACCTTTCAAATGTGGGTGTTAAAGGGTTATATCTGTTTGATCACAGAAAACCGACCTGCATTCAGTCCCCTCTGTTTCCCATGTGAAAAATGGGGACACAATTAAAAAGTGTGTGTGTCTGTGTGTGCGCCCATGCATGTGTGTGTGTGTTGTTTGTGTGTTTGTTTGTATGTATGTGTGTGTGTGTGTGTGTGTGTGTGTGTGTGTGTGTACGTTTGCATGTATGTGTGTGCGTGTATGTGTGTGTATGTGTATGTGTTGTTTGTATGTTTGTGTGTGTGGTGGGTGTGCATGTGTGTGTATGTGTGTGTGTAATAAGGTGTGTGTCAGTGAGTAAAGCACAGATGAAAGCATGCAGCTAGTTGGTTGATAAGCAGTCAGGCTGGTCACTTTAATTGGCTGCCGAGGAAACCTATAATGAAAGGTTATTAACCTGCCACTAAACCAACAAAACAACCTGCTATCATCTGTCTCTCACTCCATCCACCCCTCTCTCTATCTTTCCATTCTTCCTTCTTCCTCTCCTTCCTTATTGCCTTTCGGCCTATCAAAAGTACAAGGCACTTAATCTTTCAAAAAGACTTTGATGCAACAACCATATTTTCATTGTATCTCACTGTATGAGATTGGTTTAGGTTATATGGGTTTAGGCCTCTGCGTACTGTCAGTTTTTATGGTTTTAACAACTAATCACTAATCAAACAGATAAAGTAACTTAGTAATGAACTATGTTTTCCTTTGATTTCCTTTGAAGTCTTGTGGGTAAACTTGCAGATAAGAAGAGTCAGTCACACTTTATTTGGAGGGTCCCCTATAGATGATCTGCAGATAAACATTCTTGGGATACTCATTTCATCATCAACAACATTAAACTCAGGGTTCGGTTTAGGAGTAGGTGTAGGATTTGCCTTCAGGTTACAGGTTTAGGGTCAGGAATAGATTTAATACAGTTGGTGGATGCCTTCCCTGGTACAATTCTGAGGAGAATCTCCTGTAGACTGGGATTTTTGCCACTGCTGGTAGACTCCTATGACTGTACGCTTCCATACACCTGCGAATTCTGCTACTTCCTTCACACTGTGGTCTTTGGCACTCCCAAATGTAATCACTCCTTTTTGCCCATTCTTGTCATCTGCCTTGTGACCCATTTTCCACACATCAAATGAGACATTCACTGCACTGTACCACCTCTTCTCAATCTTCGAATCCTGTCAGTCACAACCCCAAGGTATTTATAGCAAGGTCATCCTTGTGCAACACCACCTGCAGGAGCCTGAAGTTACTACCACCTGAAACATGAGCTGAACTTATTTGTTGAGCCCTTTACATTTCACAATCAACATTAAGAGCAAAATTTTAAAAGTTACATTAACAAATCTTTGATCCTGTTGTCAGGAGATTGTGAGTTCGATTCAGAGTGATACCACAGCCATCCATTGCTGAGAGTCTAAATTGCTGTCAGCCATCGCCGGCCTCACTCTCTCTGCTTGGCATAATTTCAGAGAGATTTTCTTATGACAGCGAGAACAATATAGCCTAAGCAGACTTGTTTAGAGGAGAACCATGGCACAGGTGTTGTGTACATATTAGTGTCAGTGTTAGTGACACTTCAATCTACTACAGCATAGTACTGCAGTGATACTACAATCCATCATTAATACTGGGAATAAAGCCAATGATGACACATTGAATCCACTTATTGTGAGGTCAGAACTCAGAACTTTAAGCTAAATATACCCCATAATTATCACATAGCTGTTTCATGCTAACTAAACCTACGAAGGTTTTTTTCTTGGTAAACTGACAGCATGAATGCACGGTGTCCCCAAACTTTTGACAGGCAGTGCATATATTTCGTTTCTTTCTTTCTTTCGGTCTCTCACATTCTGTTGATCATTTCTCATGACCCATGAAGTTCTGCCCTTATTTTCCCCTCTCTACCCTCTCTTTCATTTCATTTTTCTCTTTCATACACAGGTGTAAAGGTGTGGATGTCTAGTGTCAAAGCAGTTCATTTTTTGCTCTCATGCTCTCTTTCTACAGTGTTATTTCTATCTCGCACTCTCTCTCTTCTCCCTCTCCTTTCTGTAGTATGATGAATGTCTTCTCTTGTCGTTCCACAACTGGCTTTCAAAAGAGTGACCGCCGCTTTTTATAAGCATAAAAGAGAACCGAATAGAAAGTGATGGTGGTGTAGCAGAGAGAAAGAGAGAGAGAGAGAGAGAGAGAGAGAGAGAGAGAGAGAGAGAGAGAGAATCTGAGTGAAATAAAAAGCTCCGCCCTCTTGCCCTGAATCTGTCT
>CM067474.1:14290386-14330386 GCA_034552555.1 Semaprochilodus insignis | reverse complement strand
CGCCAACCCCCTTGCTTTCTCATCCTCACTCCCTCTCTTGACTTCCCACACCATTAAGTGAACACATACACCATTAAGAGAAACACTCAGGGCCGTTTTGCTCTTTAATGAATCCTCACTTACATCAAAGTTCAAACTTCATATTGCAAATGGCTAAATTACCTCCACTGATTAAACCTATTCGAATGTATGCCCATGCAATTCGTTGCAATGTGTTGCTGTTGTTGTTTTGAATTTTTACATATATGACTCCCCACTACACATAGGCATACACACAGACACGCACACGCACTGTTCCACGGTTCAAAGTTGAAACAGTGCAGGAATTACCTTGAACTGGATGAAAGTCATTAGAGACAGCGAGGGAAACGTTTGAATATGCAAATTGCCTGGTGAGATTAAGAAGCTGCTGATGTGTTCAGAGGGAGTGTGTATGAGGGGGTGTATTGGAGGGGTGGGGGGGGGGGGGGGGCTCTAAACGCTAACTCGGCGCTTTTAACATCCGACACATTCTCCATCCACTCATCCTCTGCTTTTGTTCCAAATGGAAACGCACTGCCGTTTTTCCTTATAATCGCACCATCGATCTAAATGAGTCCGTTAATTAATTCAACAATGCGCACAATTTGCTTTTTTCTCAATTTCAGCAACTTGTGACTTTCAGCGATGACAGAAGAACATTTTGTCCGCTACTTGTTTTATATAATACGTTGTAATGATTGATTCACCTGTAGGTGTATGTATGCTATGTATACCCTATATACTACAGTATATTTATAGTATGGTATACATACTATGCTACATACTGTACTACTGAAATGTAGTGCGTAGTTTGCACTGTATATACAACTAATATATGGTATATGGATTAGGGATCCAGCAATACAATAAATAGAATTTAGTTTTTCTTCTTGTAGAGGAGCAGCATATGTGTTTTACTGTTGGTGTTATTTAGATGCATTATTAACAGCTTAGTTGTTTAAGAGAGGGAAACAATATTGGACAGTATTGGATTGGTATCAGTACTGACAGATACTCAAGGTTCTGCTGACAAAATATTCTCCTGACAAAATATTCTCTACAGGGTTTAAATCTGGACTCTGAGCAGGCCAAAACAATCAGTACAAACATTGTACTTTGGGCTGGGGCCATGTTTTTTTGGCTGGGAGTGTAGGCATAGTATCCTGGTAATTTGTATTAACTATATAGATATAAATACTATATACTATGCTATTGCTATGTAGTACCTATATAATATAGTTCACCAATACATATTTTACTATACCATGGGCTTGTAGTAGCAGATTATACCATCATACTATTGATTTGTAGTATATGCGTTATGTGTATGTCATGTGTATGTAGCACACAAACCAGCATTTTGTACAAAATGAAACAGTGATGTATATATATATATATATATGTTTTTAAATGAGTAACACTTCTTTTATAAAAGTAGTTTTGACTAAGTTGGTTTAAGGAACACAGTTTACTAGTTTGTTTAAGCATTATTTTTTCTCTTAAATAGAAATTCACTGCTCATTGAAACTTCATGCTTTCTTTGTAGGCTTTGCAGTTGAATTAATCCTAAACGTTCTCTTTTCATGCATCGTACTTTGGGATACAACAGAGAAATCAAAGCCCATTTCAACACATTTTCAAAGCATTTTTCTTATGGATTGTCATGTTTGAAGGTAGCTTTGTTCTCGTAGTGTTGATTTTGTTTTTTGCGGATGCTGGCCCTGCTTTTGGTTCTAGTTGTGTGCTCTGCTGCTTAGCCGTCCTAAAGTCAGCATGCTGGAAGCTAAGCCTTTCGCTCGGAGATGCTCTCTGCATAGCATTGCATTGCCCCCTACTGAAAAACTCATAATGCCAAATACCTCTGTCTGCCACGCTTGTGTTTGTCTGTATGTCCTAATCTCTGTCTGTCTGTCTGTCTGTCTGTCTGTCTCTTTTCTCTCCTTTTCACTTCTCTTGTTCCATCTCTCCTCCCTGTCTTTCTTTTTCTCCTCTTTCTTTCTTTTTAAGTAGAGTGTCCTTCACCCCCACAATGCCACTGGGGACTGGGAACAGGAAGTATTGACATTCCTTACATAATTTCAGCAGAGGTTACAGCCGAAACTCCATCTCCATCCGTGGATTTGAATGCTATACCTGGGGCCCACCGGCAGCTATGCTGGTTAGCCTTCACTGCCCCAGAACGCTCTGTGAAAGACTTTATAATTAGTTGATGAGGTGAATTGTGTTAGCTGTTGATGTGAGCTAAAGAGTGCAGAGTTCACTTGTAAGTCATATTCAGTGTATTAGCTGATGAACCAAACAAAACGCTCAATTTTTTTTTTTTTAATGGAATAAAATGTCTTTACATTAATTTACGTTGAAAGTTTGGTTTGCTGTAAACTTGACTTGATTTTGGAGATGGTTGTTTTATACAGGCCCCATCTCTCAAAAACATCTCACACAATTTCTAGAGAACGAATGGGGCTTTAGATTAAAACAAACATGGTAGATGACAGCAAAGCACAATGTACAAATAATTTTTGACCTTGGGTTTGACATTAATTATTGAGATCAATTCAGAGTGTTAGCTAAAGATTTAGTAGGTTAGATACAGAGTTGTATTCGGCATGTTAAGTAATGAGCTGTTCATGTTCTTCCCTACCATAATCTTAAAGTCAACCTGAAATTATAATAGACCTTTTTTTACTTTATGACTTTGTCACAATCCATTATGTCTTATCATTCAGAAGAGTAAATTCTCTACAAACTGTGATTGAGGTGTAGCAACTTTTGCCCTCCTCTAAAAGTTTCTGCCATTTGGTTGTGTTCCAGTGGCAGAGAAATATGATACTAACTAGTGATATCGTAACATATCCTTCCTCCTCCCACCACCCTGACCAATCACTGAGTGCAAACACCAGTCATCATCTCTCTTCCATGGTGCATACACATGTCCTAACAGATTGTAGCAGGTTGTAGAATAAGAATAAGGATCTCGCTATCACACACTATACAACTTTTGTTTTACGCTTGCAGAACAGAACGCATCACTAGACGCAGATAAACAAACAAGCAGCTTGTAAAGCAGCAGTAAAGAGGCAACACATAAACATATTTAAGTTAGGGTCTTGGATGTAAAGATTAGTGTGGTCGTAGTGTGCTGTGTCTTTTTGTGTTTGCTTCTTTTAGTGCTCTTAGTTTTCATTGGCTGTTGGAGGAGTCCTTCCAGATGTTTGATATTCTCCAACTGGTCTGAAACATGATTGTGATGCAAAAATCTGCACCCCTCTCACACCACTCAGTTTACTCTTCAACTGCTGACTCTGACTGACCCGAAATCTGTGGAATAGAGCTGACCAGCACAGATTCAGACAGAAGTCATGCAGTGTAACCTCAGCTTTACCCTTTTTTCTCTCTCTCATTTTCACTTTCGGTTTTGGACGGTTGTTAAAATAATCACGTATGGGTTATTTTGTTTACTCTGGCAACCCTTGTTTGTGTTAACTTTAGTGAGATATATCTATATATATATATATTCAAATATCTGCAAGTATTTGCGCTGTTTTCTACAGTTTTCTGATGCACTGCGAGGCTGGAAGGTGGGTCAGCTGGTGATGGAGCAAGCTCACAAAGAGTAGATATAAACCGCACACAGATTTATTTCAATGATAACCTGACTTCTGTTTCCATATGTCTTTTTCTCTTGCTTTGGCTGTGAAACTGTAAGAAAAGTGTCAAGACAGCCTGCTAACTACTCTGCTAACTTGCACGTCTATGTCTTAAAAAGTTTTTTAAATTTCACAGAAAAATCTTTTACCAAGTAATTAATCATGTTTCAGAAACTACAGAAAATGAATAACAAAATGTCATACTTCTGTTTTTTTCTGCAAAATCTGCTTATTCTCTTTTTCCTTTTTGGGGGCGGGGGGGGCTTTCTGCTGCAAAACCGACATTCTGCCAACCTTTAGAAATGTTCATCACAAATATGCTACATTTGTGCGCACACTTTCCAATCAGGAAAAGTTTATTGAGTGTGTGTAAAAGAGAGAAAGTGAGAGAGGGGGTGTGTGAGCTCTAATCCTGACTCCCTCTGCAGGAGCCCTGTAAGTGTGCCCACTCTCTCTGCCAACACACACTCTAGATGCTCACCTTACAGTAGTCTGAAAAGCAATGACGATTAAATAGTTTATTATGATAGCTGCTTTATTCTTTATATTTCAGTGTAATAACTCTACCGCATTTGCTTGTACACTGTGGTCATATGTAACTGAATCGCATGAACCAACGCACTATAGTGTTGTATTAAGAACTGTGTTTTGTCTGGCAGTGGCCTATTGAACATACCTAAGAGTTTATTGAGAGTTACTGTGAACCTGACTATGCCTAAGAGACACTGAGCCTGAGATCTACCATGCACACCCATAAGACATTGAGCATACCTGTAAATATATCTATAGGACACTAAGCATATTTGTGAGACACTGGACATGCCTGTGAGGCTGATAGCGTTCCCATAAATCATTTCTGTAAAGTACAGAATCAGAATCAAATGCATCCATTTCTGAAAGTTATAAGGCATGACTTGCATGCATAAAGAATTTGTTTTAGTTACATAAGTAGGCAATATAGATGCAAACAGAAATAAGCAAAATACACAACCCTACCTGTGAGGTACTGAGCACGCCCATAAGGTACTGAGCATGCCCACAACGCACTGATAATGCACTTTTGAGATGCTGATCATACTCATGTGGCTGACAGAATGTCCATTAGAGATTGAGTACACCAGTGAATTTGTCCAGAATGCACTGAATGTGCCCATGAGTCCCTGATTTTGTCCGAAAGGTATTGAACGTGCCCCTGAGTCTCTGTATGTGTCTGTAAGGCACTGAGCATGGCCATGTGCCTCTGAATTTGTCCGTAGGGCACTACTGAGCATGCCCATGAGACGTGTGAAGCAGTGAGCGCACCCATGAGGCTCAGCATGAGCCTGCGGGGTGTTCTGCATGCCCCCTGGCTCCATGTGCCCGCTCTCTCTCTCCCCTGGCGCAGCCGGGCGTCTGGGCCCTCGGGGCTGTGGGCACGCCGGCCCTCAAATCCTCTCAGCGGGCACAGGGCGGATGCCAGCCAGGGTGCCAACGCGGTCAGCCGCAGTCCAGAGGTAATCCACAGCAAATTCCTACAGCGCGAGGATCACAGCGACTGCTGCCAACACACACACACTCACACACAGTCTGTTCCTCTCTGACTACTCTGTATTTGTGTGTTTTCTTTCCTTCACTTCGGTTTGTCTTTCTTCATCTAGATTACTCTTTTTATTCTCTTTTTCTTAAACTCGAAAAGCCCCCATACACTCTATAGACCCTTGCTTTATTTTATTGCTCTCATGACTACAGACATACACATTACATATTTCAGAGTAGTCACAAATAATGTACAGCAGCTACTGAATGATTCATATTAGTTTATAGTACTGAGTAATTAACTACAGTTAATGAGTAATATATAATAATTGCTGAATAACACTGAGTACATTCTAAATACCAAATTGCACTTCAAAGGGGTTACTGAATAATTCACAGTAGATACTGAATAACTAATAATGGTGATTAAATAATTCATAGTAGACACTTGATAATTAATCATAGTTGCCGAAAAATTCATAGTACATACTGTAATTAATTATGGTTATAATCCGTAGTGGATACTGAATGAACAATTATAGTCACTGAATCATAGTTCAGTAGATACAGAACAATTACATGCAGTTACTTTTTGTAGTAGATAATAACTAATTAATGGTAGTTACTGAATAATTCATAGTCTACTGAACAATTTCTCACAGTTACTGAATAGGTTGTAGTAGATACTGAATAGTAAATGTAATTACTTCATTATTTGTAATAGAAACTGAACAATTAATGGTATGTAGTGTATAATGTACTGTACTGAATAATTAGTAGTTGTTACTGCATAATGTAAGGTATTTATTGAATAATAAGATACAGTATTTTTCCATTTATTTATTTTTCTTTCCTTTTTATTTACTTTTTACCATTTACTACCTCTCACTTCCTCTTTGCAGATTTGTCTTTTTCTTACTACTGCTCCTCTCTCTCTCTCTCTCTCTCTGTCTCTCTTTCTCTCTTTCTCTCTCTCTGGAGCTGGTCCCAGACTTTGCTCTTGGCTGTGCTGCTACAGAGGAGGTACTCCATTCAGCTGGTAAAACATTGCCTCGGCTCTCACTCCTCTGCCGGAAAGCATTCTGCACTTTAACCATCGGATTTACCAAGGAAAGGACGGGCGAAAAAAACATTGCCTCTTTTCATTTGTGGTGCTTTTTCCTGCTCTTCTCCTCCTGCTTCATCCCTCTGTACATCCTGGTGTTCACTTGTAACTTAAATCCTCTCTTTTTATTCTTCATTCTTGTCAATGACATTTGTTTATTTTAAACTTGTCAAACAGACTATTTAAGTCATAAAGAGGCAGTTATTGCCAGCACTAATAAGAACGTGTACTATTTATATTAAAATAATGTTTTACAAGTGTCTCATTGAGACAAGTAAGGGAAAATAGTGGAAGGTCCTGAACTTTCAATCCATACCCATCCATCCATCCAATCCATACCCATAAGTATAAATTTAATTATGACTTGAATAGTTATATGATATGAATAGAGTTATAGCTCTGGCATACAGGCTTGTTTTGCTTAAAGGAATAAACAGCCTTTACATTTCTGCCATGAGTTTGACAACAAAGAGAACAAAGTCACAAGTATGGACTTAAAATAATTATATGAGATGAGCAATTTACAAATGTAATTCCTTTTATAATTGACCATGCAGTTATGTGATTACATTTAAACAATAAAACATCAATAATAAGTACAGACTTCTACAGATTAGAAGAGGTTGTACACCCTTTGCATTCTAAGGTAACAACGTTAGTATGAAGCATTATCGTTCTATAGATGTAGACTTCATTTGCAAAACATCTTTCTTGTATGGTAAAAAAGATACACCACATCACTCTTACTGCAAACCATAAAACAGCAAAACATTAAAAGACCCTTCTGGCTCCATATCGCTTCCTAATCTGGCTTTACATGACTTATCACAACTGTAGTCGCTTGAAACCTACATGAAACAAAATTGTGCTTTAGTTGCCTAATGTAAAGTTTCCTGCAACGTATTTCTTTTTCAGGTGCAGTTGAAAACTTCTCAACTTGATAAAACAGCCTAACAAAATGTGTCGCATGCTAACGCTGAATGACAAACATTCAAACATTTGATTTCACCAGATGAAAAAAAGAAGATAATAGAACAAAAGATGGTGAATTGGGCGGTTGACCAGATATCCTCTCCCACCCCGCCAACTGACCCAGCGTTGGTAGTTTTTAATTTTCTCGGCTTCATGAGCCACAACAACAAACGTAAGTTTCTCAAAGCTAAGGTTGTAAACAGTGGTGTTAATTAGCCGAATAACACTAATTTATAATGTTCTTCTGTACTGTTGATTAGTTTGTGTACTAAAATGAAAGAATGTATACTGTGTCAAAATCCTACTCAAAAAGAGCTTTTTTGCAGCTTAATCCCCTTTTAAGATGGGTTATTTTTAAGTGCCGCACATATGAACAATAATCATACACTGTGCAGCTAATATGGACTAGCATTAAGATAGCTAAGAGGGTTCATTCAACTTACCAAATGCCACTTCACAAGACAGAAAATGCATTGCCTTGTGAGAGGTACTTTCAAGTTTCATCTTCCTTCTCCTTGTAATTGGCTGTTACCAAATCTGTAGTCTGTAGTCATAAACCTCAGGATTAATGAATTGGGTCAAATCAAGCTCTGTTGTAGTTGTTAGCCTTTAGACAGAAAAAACTCTGTTTTCTATTACCCGGTTTTGTTATTACATTACTTTGATGTTGATTGGAGCAAAGCTACTATTACTGAGGGAGCTCAAAGTTTGGTAAATCAAAGAAGGTTAACTCTGGAGTTATTATTTATTAATAATAATTTTAATCATTCAGATTACAGCACCACCCCAGATTATCCAACCTGAATAGGGCGTTAAAGACGCATTCTTTGGACTACATCAGAGTACTTATACACTCAGTAGCCATCTTGGCAACACTGGTGAGCAATTATTTGCAGTCATTCTCGACCAGGCTTCTGTTTATTTGAATGGGTAGAGACTGAATGGGTAAAATCTTATAAACTGTTCATAGCATTTGGCTCAAATAACCAAGCAAGCCAACTGGTTCTTTTGAAGGGCAGGACTTTCACTGTTAACAGCTGTCATCAATAAGGAGGAGGTTTGAGTGAAGGAAGAAACCCCTTTAGATGAGCTGTTGCTAAAACTAATGCTGGAGCAGGACTGGCGGCCTGTTCAGGGTGTTTCCTGCCTTCTGCCCCATGAGCCCTTGGATAGGTTCCAGCACGCTTTGCAACCCAGAAGGATAAGCAATGAATGAATATGAATTATATGAATGAATGAATGAATGAATGAATGTGTATTTTACTCAAAAATCCAGGGAACCTAAATCTGTGTGTTCTTTCTGAATAGGTTGATCTTATTCTTGCAGGCAAACAGTAATCACGTGCCGCTTGAATCCAATGACCAACAAATTCTCTCTCCGTGTGAACTGGGTGGTGCTAATCTTGGGTAACAATTCTGTGAGCATTTCCTAAAACAACACAGAGCTGCCATCCACATGAAACAGTTTCATAATCGGAGAAAGTTAACAAGCTAATGCTAACCCAGCATAGCCAAAAGCTTGCAAACTAGAACACCTGTCTGTAGCGCCTGTCTGTTCATACATACATCAAGCATCCATTCATCTGCAAGTCTGTTTGTCCATTCATTCACACGTTGCTTTATTCGTTTGTTTGTCTGGCCATATCTCTTCTATTTTTCATTTAAGGTTTGCTGGATGTTTAATACAGCATTTTAGTTTGGGGTCATAAGAATATTTAACTCTGTGTTGCCTGGACCTTTAAGAATATCCAAGTTGATTTCCATTCCATCACCCACCAGTGGGGCCTGTAGAAAGAGAGTACTTTGGCTTGTTACTAGTTATAACACTCACCTGTGAGTGGTCTTCCGCATAGTTTAATCTATTTTTTCAGCATCAGAATGAAATGCAAACAACACCACTCAGTAAATAATCAGGATAGGACCTCATCAACATCACACTTTCACCATCTCCTAGTCTAATAACTAATTAATTGCCACCGCCAGGCTTATGTTCAATCAGAGGAGCATTGTTGGAGTTTGTCAAACGCTATATTGAAAACCTTCAGTTTTATTTTACAGTG
Source organism: Semaprochilodus insignis (assembly GCA_034552555.1). Lineage (NCBI taxonomy): Eukaryota > Metazoa > Chordata > Actinopteri > Characiformes > Prochilodontidae > Semaprochilodus > Semaprochilodus insignis. The sequence goes on along the minus strand of CM067474.1, from coordinate 14,321,066 downwards.
AGTATAAAATATAAACATACAAGAGCATAAATGGCAAAAGAGAGAGAGAGATCAAAATGACCTGGACACTGAGATTTGTTATTAGTGTTTTGAAGACATGAAAGCATATAAAAGTACTTGAAAAGGAAAAAGGAACTGAGTTATTCAGCAATACTGTGGTAAGGCACAAACCTTCCAAAACGACACTAAGTCTAGTAGTAAGTAGAATTACTTCTTTTCCAGCCCTGTTTACATATTTCAATTGTCCTGTTTCAGACAGCTCAAATTCATTCAGTGATTTTTGTTTGCTTTGAATTGACCAAAATACTAAACTTCAGTAGTATTGTATCTCTACCATTCACTCTCTGTGTGATTTGGTTTACAGGCCATGCACCCATCAGTTGTTCTGAAAAAACTTGGAGGTTTAAGTGGTTGCCGTGGGTGATTTTGGATGGCTGTGTGTGTGGATAAGCTGATGGTTGGTGGTGTACACAGAAACCCGATCTTTATTGGATGTGGATGGCTCAGGCAAGGATGACGCAGTGGAAAAGGACATTTTGCGCATGTTTGATTTTCTCTGAATGGACGCAGCAGTGTGTATGCTGCCAGGGTTCAGTCTACTGGAGTACATTAAGATGGAAGCATGCAAAAGGAAGACTCACACATCAATGCACGTCATACCTGATTGGTAACGAGTGGCACACTTATTGTATCCGAATGTAAAGCTAAACCTTATTTTGTCCAGTTTACTAATTTTATCTATCTATCTATCTATCTATCTATCTATCTATCTATCTATCTATCTATCTATCTCTCCATCTATCTATGTGTAATATGTATGTAACTCTAATGTAGGTTAATCTAATGAGATTTGAGTCTAAGTAATTGTAGACTCTTTCAAGTGCTCAATTCAAAATGATAAAAGAAATAGGGTTGTGAGGAGTTTACATGACAGTGACCATTATTCTTCTATATCCTCTGCTACTGTTCTCAGATATTTCTTGTGGCCATCACACACATACACACGTGCACATGTACATTACACACATTACAAGCCCAAACAGGGTGACAGCCCCGCCACAGGTTCCGTCATTCAGCTTTTTTTTTTTTGGGTGGTGGAGGGGGGAGTTGTATAAAATGTCGGCTAATGCAGTGCGTTCTGGCGCCAGCATGTGTGTGTGTGTGTGTATGTGTGTGTGTTGGTGGGTATGGTCTATAATGTGTTTATATAACATCCTTCACATTCCTACACTAAGAGCCTTTCCATTCTCCCACACTCGCTCAAGCTAGACTCCATTCTCAGATGACATACACACACAGACACACACACACATACACGTGTGTGTGTGTGTGTGTATGTGTGTGTGTGTGTGTGTGTGTGAATTCACACACAGAGTCTATTACTGTCTAGGATGCACAGTCATATACTCTTTGATGAACTATATCCTTCAGGTATGTTCATAATAGTGTATAAAACACACCTACAAACCCACACAGACACACATACACACACACACATTATGTTCCCTGCTTTACCTCACCGTTTCACACACAGGAAGTGCTGGGTGCCAGTCTGCTCTGGGTGAGGAGCACTTTTGGACTTTTGTTTTTCGCCGCTTTAATCCATCCCTCGTTCCCTCCATCCGTCTCTGTCACATTCCTTCACTCTGCATCATTTCTCCTTCAGCGCTTTGGACAGTCTGCTACATTCACACTGCTGCTGCTGCTGCTGCTGCTCCTACTGCTGTTCAAATGTTTCTGAAAGAAAACCATATATTTATTTACAGATTTAGAACTAGGCTGGATTTTGGAATAAGAATCAAACACTGAAAATATGCAGAAATTAATGGCAGCTGACAATTTCTGACACAGGTGGAGCACAGCTGGCAATAATCTCATGGCAAAAAAAAAAAGTGAGCACTTACAGCTACAGGACGTGTGTCTGATATACACTCAAGATAAAGGACCTGGGCATCGCGAATGTGTGACCTTTCTGTGCTTATGCTCCAGTGGAAGTTAAAGCTCCAGCGAAGGGGTCAGGAAAATACAGAACAGGGTCTGCTGTGGTCAGCAGAGGACTGTATGCTGCTTTTGCTCTCAGAAGGCAGGAGTAACAGAAGATCAATCCTCAATCTGAGTTTACAGTTTAAAGGATTACAGTTATCGAGAAACTAAAGAGTCTTTGTTGTAGGCCCCAACCTCAGTTATGGGTGGGCGGAGCTCACGCCATTGACAACTGAACAGGACTAGAAGATTCAGGTAGAAGATTTGCCCCTCACTCCAACCTTGCAGATGTCATGACACATATGAGAATGCCACAACATAAAACTGTGTTTGTGTAGCTAAAAGCATCAGCATTCACATACTGGTGTAAAGTTTCTGGACTAAAGGAAAAATAACATGAGATGTTCATACATATTGGCTATTTTATGCACAATCTATCAGCTGTTTAGCAGTGTAAAAGGACCACTGTAGGACCACCAATGCTTACATATTTTTGGGTAGCGGACAGTTCTGAAACCTGCTTGTACCTGCAATCTACAAGGTGGACCAACAAGGTAGGAGTGTCTAATAGAGTGGACAATGAGAGGACACAGTGTTTAAAACTCCAGCAGCACTGCTGTGTCTGATCCACTCACACCAGCACAACACACACTAACACACCTCCCCCACGTCACTGTCACTGCAGTACTGAGAATGATTCACCACCCAAATAATGATCTGCTCCGTGGTGGTCCTGTAGGGGTCTTGAGCATAGATACAAGGATGTATAACTAATGAAGTGGCCAGTTGGTCTATATATACACTGTAAAAATACAAGGTTTATTTGTTGCATACTTCTTGTGATCCAAGTTATTCTAAACATATTCGGTGATGTTGAGGTCTGGACTCTGGGGTGGTCAGTCTATTGTTCAGAGAACACCAGCAGTTTCATTGTTTGATCTGCAATTTCCGTTTCTCAGTCAGTGCTTCTTGACAGCTGAACATCCTTTCATACCCAGAACACTGAGTTATCATCTAACAGTGGAAGGACAAACAGAAACTGTGGATTTTTTTTTCAGATCTACATAATTACATAACAATTACATAAATTAAGAATGGCCTGAGTTTTTCACGGTAGCACTTCAGTTATTTAATGGTTTATGATAGGTTTATGTAATCATACATACATACACAGACAAGCACACACAGCCATCCACCATATCCACCTTTACAGTTTCTCCACTGATAATACCACACACTGTCCTTATGTCTATATACATAATAGTGTATGGAAAACACACACACACACACACACACACGCACACGCACACAGACACACACACAAACACACACCGTGGCCATCTTTATGGTATCTTTACAGAGGTATAATGCAGTACACTCTGGGCCAGGCGCATAAAGCTGCTCTGCATCCACGCTGCCAGCGCCAGAGTGTGTGTGTGTGTGTGCGCGCTATGGAGAGGGGTCCACACTCTGGGCTGTGTTTCTGGAGAGAAGGGGGCAGCTCTTTGTGGTTTTGCCAGCCTGCGACACTGCCCGTCTCAATGCCAGCCGTTTTCTCTCCATCCTGCCAATGTGCTTTTTACCTCCCTCTCTCTATTTCTATTTCTCTCACACACACTCAAAAAGCGCCCCATCTGTTGCTTTGGAATGGATGTCTTGCTCTCTTTTTCTTTCTTCCTTCCTTTCTTCTTTCCTCTCCACTCTCACTCTCCACTTTCTCCCTCTCCCCCATTTTTCATTTCCCTTTTTTGCTTTCCCTCTCTTTCCTGGTCTCTCATGCTACCTGTCCTTTTACCTTCTTTCTTCTTTCCACTCCTCTCTTTCTTTTCCGGTCTGTCCCTCTCCCTCCTCTCTTTCTCTCCCTTGATTCTTCCTCTCTCTCCCTCCTCTTTCTCTATCCTCTCTTTTTTTTCCTCCTTTACAGTCTCTCACTCTCTCTCTTACATTCTCTTTTTCTCTCCATCTTTCTCACATACACATTCTCCTTCTATCTCTCTGGCAGAGGAAAATTCAGCTTCATTGTGGTTGTATGGCAGCTAGGCACCCGACACTGACCCCAACTCAGCCCAGCTTGGCCGTCATCCACTACAGAGCAGCAATATTGGATCCTGAATGACTGTTCGCTTTTTGCTGTTCTGGCTTTATGCTCTTTGATAATTTCAAATGAAATGTTTTTGAAATCAGAATATCAGGCTTCTTAAACCTCAAATTGGTTATTCTTGTTACTTTAATGATGATTATACTGCAAATACATTAAATGCCCAAAAGTTTGTAGACACCTGCTGATCCAGCATTTCTTTTGAAATTAAGGAAGCTAATAGGGAGTTATCCTGCAGTAACAGCCTCTACTCTTCTGAGAAGGCTTTACCCTAGATATTCGAACACAGCTCCTCGGATGTGACTGCATTCAACCGTCAAGAGCATTAGTGAGGTCAAGAACTGATGATTATTGAATGATTAGTTCTGGATGGAGCAGTTATACCCCTTATACCCCTTTAGCTGTTACATGACTTTGGGTATGGTGACCAGAGTGTTTGCACACAGTTGCACCAGCACTTCCCATTGTATTGGCAATGGTTTTCAGTGGAGATTATAATATATCTATATACTGCTATACTGGATAGTCTAGCCTTTCTTTCTTTCTTGCTTTCTTTATTTCTTTCTTGCTCAGAAAAGGACGAAGAGAGGAAATGTTCATTTGACATCAAAAAACACATGCGCTGCCCAGTCTTTATTTAATCTGTTTTATTCATTGAGCAGCATGCAATAGAAAGAATCAACAAAAGGCAGACCGAGAGGCAGAGAGAGCGAGGTTTTGTTCAGGTGACACTAGCACAGAAACACTCACATACAATAATCCTGTTGGGTATGACAGTAAAAGAGTGCCAGTATTTACCAACAGCTCTGTCCCACTCACTCAGACACTGTGTCAATACGGCACTATTGAGTTTAACAGTACTTTATTATGGCGATGTGTCGTGTGCAAACGAGTCAGTTCTTTTAGGGGAATGTCTAACACTGATTTTGTTTCTAAATTGGGACAAAACAATTAGCTAGGTGATTATCACTGTATCTTAAAGTCCATCATTATTCTGTTGGTTTGCACCAGCAACCTCTGCTGGATGTCTTTGGATTAGTCTGGCTCCACTGCACCACTCCATTTTTACCAACACCTGTTGCTTATTGTGCTAGTTTCTCTCTGGTCAGATTTTCTTGTTGTTCTTAACCCTGTTTCCAAAGTGTGCTTCGTTAGTTTATCCAATATTGTCACTTTTGCATACCTTTGCTGATGGCTGCATGATGGACTGATCTGCATTTAGCCTGTCTTGTATTACCAACCTCTCAAGATTCATCCAATCAAACGTCTAATTTGCTAATTTATAGAGTCAATATTTTTTAAATAACAAACATGACTGTTTCGGATAATTAGTTAATTCAAAGGTGAACTAGGCTTCCACTGGAAAATTAAGTGATAGACTGTATCGCTAACTTGGCTAATTTGGGAGAAAAAAATGCCACAAATGCCGCTGAATGAAGAGCTGTTTCTTAGGCCCTTCTGGTGACTCACTGCAAACACCAGGAAAGCCCCTCGCAACAAAGGTAAAGTTCATATAACCAATTGCTTTTACCGAATACAGCAGCAGCTACTGAACAACTGGGATAACAGGCAAGTCATCATTAGCCACATGTCAACAGGATGAATGACACCACTAACCCGCTAAAAAGCCCCACTGCCCAGCATAGAATGGCTCATGCAGCACATTTACACATCTTTAAGAAAATAGCTCGGACTATTTACAAGATGTATTATCTTACTTTCTGCTGCTGACGCCACACATCCTGCATTTCCATGACCATCAATGTATTTATTATTTTATTTTAATATACTATGTAAAACAGTATGGCAATAAACATGCTAAAGTACATGATAGCATATGTAAGTCAATCAAAAGTTTAGACACACCCAACTAAATGGATGGTTTTGGTTATCTTAAAGACTCAGGCTTACACTTCCAATTGAACTTCCAACTGAAGAGATGTCTGAAACAATAAATACCCTGCATATACTACCACATATACTTTTGCTGTATCATAATAATATATGTTTGCACACTTTTTTGTACAGTTTTTTTGTAAAGCTGTAGTTACCCTTTCAATTTTATGAATATTCAAAGTGCTTAGAAAAATCTTGTTATATGAACCTCCATTGCAAGGTAAGAAAGCTGTTTCATCCTTCTGTAAAGTTCAATTTTTGAGTTTTTTAAGGTGGACTGTATAATTCCACGAATTCCACTTTATTCTAAAGTAAAGAATTAAGCTAACAATAAGAAAAATCTTCTATGAGNGTATAAGAGACAGATATTACCCACCTCAGATATATATTTTGCACACATTTGGACAGTTTTTTGTAAAGCTCTAGTTACCCTTTCAATTTTATGAATATTCAAAGTGCTTAGAAAAATCTTGTTATATGAACCCCCAGTGCAAGTTAAGAAAGCTGTTTCATCCTCCTGTAAAGTTCAATTTTTGAGTTTTTTAAGGTGGACTGTATAATTCCATGAGGACTGTTTTATAGTTTGATGTCTTCACTTTTATTCTAAAGTAAAGAATTAAGCTAAAAATAAGAAAAATCTTCTATGAGTAGCTGTCTAAACTTTTGACCGGTAGTGTACATTCAAATACATATAAACACGACTGAAATATGAGGATGAGAAAATGAGAGAAAAACCTCTTGGCCTGTGAGATTTATAATAAACTCATTGAAGGTCTAAATGTAAATGTAGGATTAAAAGCATGTTTGATACAGCAAGAGTTAATTACTACTTGTTACTGTTCATCACACTCTCGATGTCCCTTACTCTTTCTCTTCTCTCGTTTCTCTGTCCCTCTTGCTTACTTTCAATCCTTCTTTTTCTTTTTTCTTTCTCTCTCTAGCCCTCTTTTTTCTTCATTACTTCTTATTGCTCTTTCTGTCCATCACTTGTTATCTCTCAATATCTTCTCTCTTTTATTCTGTGTCCCTCATTCTTTCTCTCCTCTCCCACTTTATACCCCTCACTTTTTCTGTGCCTCACTTTCTCTTCTAGCTTTCTCTGTCCCTCACCTACTCTGTGTGCCTTACTTTCTCTTCTCTTTCTTTCTATGTCCGCCTCTCTTTCTCTTCTCTCTCTTTCTCTGGCCCTCACTTACTCTGTGTGCCTCACTTTCTCTTCTCTTTCTTCCTCTGTCCATCACTTTCTCTGTGTGCTTCACTTTCTCTTCTCTCTTTCTCTGTGTGCCTCACTTTCTCTTATCTCTTTCTCTGTCCCTCACTTTCTGTGTGCCTTACTCTCTGTCCCTCACTTTCTCTGCGTGCCTTCCTTTCTCTGTCCCTCACTTACTCTGTGTGTCTCACTTTCTCTGTGTGCCTCACGTTTGCTTTCCCTCACTTTCTCTTCTTGTTCTTTCTCTGCCCATCACTTTCCCAGTGTGCCTCTCTCTCTCCATCTCTGTCCATTACTTTCTCTGTGTACTTCACTTTCTCTCTCTCTTTCTGTCCCTCACTTCCTCTGTGTCTCACTATCTCTCTCCCTCACTTTTCTCTCTCTTTCTATTCTCTCTCTTTCTCTGTCACTCACTTTATCTGTGCCTCATTTTGTCTTCTCTCACTGTCCCTCACTTATTCTTCTCTCTCTTTCTCTCTCCCTTGTTCTGTGTGCCTCACTTTCTCTTCTCTCTCTTTTTCCGGTCTTCTCTCTCTCTTTCCTGTCTCCTCTCTCCCTTTCTCTCTCTCTCTCTCTCTCTCTCTGTGTTCCGTTCACCCCTCCATTGTGTTTGTGTATTGTATGGACGTCTCTCTCACTCTGTGAGCTGCCACTGAGCTCTGTGCCGTAATGAAGGTTTTATTAAAGCTCTTTTTTTGCGGTGGAGAATGGAGCTTGTCACCGGGACGCAGGTTAAAGCTTAAACACACTAAACCACTAAACACACACCTGATACACTAGCTCACGCAACACACACACACACTTTACCGGGCCCGGGATTCACCGTTAATGCAGAGGATTGCTGAAAAAAGAAAAAATCTGTTCTAGAAAGATGAAGAAAAAGCACCTCTATCTGTTTATTCTATTATTCCCGCTATATCTTACTGTCACTTTGACATGCTTTAAATTCCGTCAGCGTGGGCTTGCAGATCTGTTTACCTTCCTCTGATTCACCTGCTACGTGCTGAAAAGGTGCCTTATTAAATTTGTTGAGAAGAAAAGTGTCTTAGTGTTTCTTTTTTTGGGGGGGGGGGGCATTTACTCATTTTTTTATTTATTTTATCAGCAACTAAGTGTGCTTTTTTCCTGCTATCTGCTCCTCTGCAGGCACGGCCCCTATCCTACTAACACCACGACACACTCACTGCTCCTCGATAACCAGGCCTAGATATGTGTCTATGAGTGTGTGTGTTTGTGTGTGTGTGTGTGCTATGCATTTCCCACAAAAGATGATGATTATGTAGTTACCGAATCGGGCAAAAAAGCGTGTCAGTCACAACGCTGCAGCTATGGAAGGATGTTAAGATTACAGTGTATGCTGGAATATTCTAATCCTGAATGAAATGTGGGATTAATATGTAAACGGCTGTGTATCTGTGTGTGTTTATTAAACCAGAGAGATTCCCCTTTGATGGCCCTTTGGGCCTAAACACTCTTAAACCATATCAGGTCTTTCTGCCTTTACGTACCTGTGCATTTGATCATGTTGTCATTTCTGACAATATTATGAAGTATTGTTGCTCTATCCTCAAATTCAGCACGAGCTCAGCTAATAAGATATGACACTCCACTCAACAAACACAATAGATATTTCTATATGCCTGGTAAACATTCATATTGGAGATATGAGTCCATAAACAACCTCCATAAACAGACTACAATGGGAGACATTACATTGAATACACATAACAACTTACGTATTGTGGCATGAGGGAAGAAGACAGTGCCGCATGACATTCTGTACTGTGCTAACCTGACTTGCCTGCAGTCCAGATCTGTCACCCTTTTAAAACATGTGGCACATTATAAAAGAGACCCTGAACTGTTGAGCAACTAAAATCATATGTCAAGCAAGAATGTGAAACATTTCACATTCAGAAATACAGCATCATATCATATCACATCATATAATCTCCTCAGTTACCAAACACTTAAGAGTGTAGTTAATAGAAGAGCTGATGTGATCAACATGAACCTGTACCAACTTTTTGGAAACATGTTGCTGGCATCATATTCAAAATGGGCATTTTTCAACATTTCATAAGTTGTCTTTATACTATTTTCAGTGAAGTCTAGATTTTATATGTTGTTTTGGAAATAAATCCATAGGAATTCATATTAGGTTACCATTTCTTTTTTATGGTATAACTTGATGAAGGAAGAAAGTGTCCCATATTTATCTCTATATTTATTGTTGTATGAGCTCAATTTAATTGTGCCACACACTTCCATTCAATCAAACGGAGTACAGTCAGTACATATGGACTGCCTCAAGATAAAATGCTGCTGCAATTTATGCCTTAAAGCCCTGGCCCTAAAGCCCTAACCTAAAGCTTGTAATTCAGTATTTACGTTGACTACTGCACAAACCGACTGAATTATTCTAAAGTTAGAAGTGTGTAGCAAAAGTTTGGCCCTGATAGTTAGTGCTTGTCTTTTACTAGTCAAACCAATAATCTTCATTTTTTAAAAAAAGATAAATTAATAATAAAACAGTGTGCCATTGAAATGGTTCAACCAAACAAATGTTAGGTAACTGGATCTGGAGCCTTGGTTAACTAGTTTTACAGTTTTATTCTACTTTTTTCCACATTTTTTATTTATTCTCATCATTCACGTTCATTCTTTAATATTGCAGATATCAAAACAAACATACACTCATCATCAAAAGAATAGCTGCACAAATAGTTGCACCCAGAAGGAATCAACCGACAGGAATGAAACCTCATGGGTAGGTTTGACATCATGGGACATGATGTCAAGTTTGAATCAAGTGATTCAAGTTTTACGCAGCGCATAAGACATAAACCTGGACAGGCCTTTTCGCTGTACCTGACTGACCCAACAGCCATGATTGCAGACAGTGATGCCCTTCATGAGTCATCCTGTTAGTGCCAGCATCATTGGCAGAGGACTGCACAATGCAGGACTACATGCACACAGACCATTACAAAGACTGTCCTGGTGTCAGTTAGTCCACCCCTCCTGCAGAATCTGCAGGAACTGTGTGAGAATATTCAAGCTACATGGGATGGATTATCACAGGCATGTTGCATTAGCAAATATGGGGGCCTGACACCATACTGAGAGACACTACTTCTGTATGTGTAGCTCATTTAATATTGCCCATATCAGTCTAAATGTATCATAAGTTTTTTTTCTGGTAACCATCTTCCTTCCCAATAGCATTGCAATCAGACACTTCCTTCTGGGTGCAACTATTCTTTCATACAGAGTGTACATACAGACTTAGAAAGCGACCTTAAAAATATAAAACATAATATATATAATACTTCCTTAATATAAATCTGACACAGCTTTCTACATTCTCTACAGTTTCTCAAGCAGCATTGTGAGGAGCCATTTGTGATATTTTTCCAACAGGACTTTTATCAGTACTGTACCTTTGTGAGTGATACTGGCTACTGTCTTATGGTCTATGCTTTAACATAATGAGACCAAACTTTAAGCATATGATTGAATGACTATGCTCTGCATATTGAATTTTCTTGGTAACCTAACAAGTTCATGGTTATACAAGATAAACAGCATCGTAAATTAATAACATACTTTAAATGTATGTGTTTTGACAAAAACTGGTTGAATTAGATTTTGGCTGGAGAAGCATGTGGAGGACAATTCGACTTCAAAGTGTTGTTCTTGTGCTTAGAGGGACCAAAGTCTCTGTAATGCAAATAGATAGATAGATAGATAGATAGATAGATAGATAGATAGATAGATAGATAGATAGATAGATAGATGGAACACGAGTCACAAGGACATAATAACAATAAACAACAAGAAGAAAATAAAATTAACTAGAGCAAATGCAAATGAATGAAATGAAGAAGTAATTAAAATACAGTTACTAACTCAGGCATGCAGAAGTTGTGCTGTAAACTTATCCGACAGGTGGTGGTATTATGGTGGATGAATTGTATTTTTAAAAAAGCATATACTGACCACACACTGCACTTTATCAAGTGGAGATTTAAAGTGTAAAAGATTGAGAATGAGGAATGGGTGGAGATGGTGCGGACGCTGGAGCGTTTGATTCAGACGCGTATATCTGTGCCATGCAGCAGCTGGGGGAGTGTGTTTGGAGTGCGGAAGATTAAAGTGTGTGTATGAGGTGATGCATTGCGATTGTCAGAGCGAAATCCTTTCGGCCCACCGCTATCACCTCCGAGATGCAGAAAGTCCTTAATCCTGCACGCACACACACTCAAACACTCGCAACCCAACAAACAATACACCCACATAAGTCATATTCACAGAGATAGAGGGAGTGAGAGAGAACGAGAGATGGGCCGCTTTTCTTTTTTCCGCCTTTTGTCAGACATTTGTTGGGTAGTAGTAGACTTGTTAAATTAGACTGTGTGTGTGTGTGTGTGTGTGTGTGTGTAGGTGGTTGGTGGAGAATAATCACTCTCTGCTGTCTTTTGGCACACACCCTGAGAGGACATTAACTTCAAACTCTGGCAGAAGTTGAAAAATAATCAAAACACTTGACTTCATCAATCCCACGCAGCTGATGCTAGATGTGTGTGTGTGTGTGTGTGTCTGTGTGTGTGTGTGTGTGTGTGTGTGTGTGTGTGCGTGCTTCTGTGTGTGGTTTTCACACTTTCTTTTTTTCAACAAGTAAAATGAGAGAAAAATATGACATGTGAGCTACATTCCACTGTGCTTCAGTGAAGAATATGCCATATGCCTTTACAGAGAAGCTTATATATAAACATATAAAATCTTGAAAAATTCAAAACTATTCCACTATTTCTAGATCACTATTCAAACTCGTTAAATTGACCACGTAAAGGCTTTTTAAGTTCTATTCCTCGTCTGCTCATGTGCAGATGACTCCTAGGTGGATCTGACCTAGGATTTTGCACAAACATATACGTATCTAGCCAAGGTGTATACATGTATATGCATCTTATGGGTTGTTGACACCTAAGGTACAGGCTAACTGAACTGGATTTTCCACTGTTTATGAATCTATGAATCTCAGCAATGGGTTATAGAAGTCAAGTAAAGTACATCGACCATGATTTCATAAGATAAAATAGATGTGTCCTGTTTTTCTATTACTAAGGAAATAGGTCACATATACACAACTGAGCAGAAAAGCAAGCTCCCTCGCAAGGCTGAGCTTCTATACAACTGTACTATGAAGTGAATGACAGCATGACAAAACGACTGGTAACTTGCAGCACATGGAAAATGTGTACTTTCCTTTACCATATTTGGGCGGCAAGCTGGTAGTTTCATTATTATCAGCATCCTCTGTGAAAAATTTGTTTTCACATTTTGTCGTATTGATCTTACCTTGCAAATGTGAGTGAAATCTAACTTTACATTAAAGTTAAATTATATTTTCATAATGCTATGTGCTATACTGTGTTAAACAAGTAACAGTTTTTTTTGTGTGGGTTTAGGAAGTTAGGAAATCACTTATTATAAATCATATCTATTATAATGTAACGGTCACTTTAAGTGCCTAGGATTAGGTATATGCACACTAGAGTGTACGGGAGAGAACAGAGACATGAACAGATACATGTGCATGGTGGTTAGCTCTGAGTTGTAGCCTGTATACCCTACCCATTGCTGCTATCCTGGATTGTGATGAGTGGAGTGTGGTTGCTCCCATGCCCAAGAAATGGTCTCCAATAACCACATTGGCTGTCTCCTGCATGTTTCTTTACAGAGGACAGGGCAAGTAGCTATTCACCTTTTGCATCTCTCACCAAGAGAGCGTTTGCCCATCACCTCCATTCGTTACTTGTTGGACAACTTTTTGTAAATTGAGCCTGACAATTGCTTACCTACTATCTAACTGGTTAGTGTTGGTTACTGTTGCATACCACAGTGAGTAGGGGGTAACTAACCACAGTACTACTTTTAACACCACTATGTGTTATGTGTTAAGTTGTCTAGTTTAAGATTATGGTTTGAAGTTATGGTTTAAGATAGGAATATCTAGATAGTTGAGTAGTCGGTTACCAGGAACAATAAATGATGATACATTTAGACTGATATGGCCTATATTTATTAAGCTGTACATACAGAAGTACTGTTTGCTAATGCAACATGCCAGACATCTCGGCATAGAGTTGTAGAGGTTCCTAATGGTGTCCTGTGATAATCCATCCCATGCAGCTTGAATATTCTCACACAGTTCCTGAAGATGGTGCGGTAGGGGTGGAGGTGGAGTGACACCGGGCCTTCTAGACATGTGACGCATGTGACAACACACTGTTCATCTCGGTGCTGACCACGGTGCCTCCGGATGGATTCGTTAGTCACCTCCATCAAGCCAAAAGCTGAACTCGTCGTTAAAGATGGGGCGTCTACCAATGGTGCTGGCACTAACTGGATGACTCATGGAGGGCATCACTGGTCGCTAAATCTCTGCAAGTGTGTCCTTGCTTAGGACATATGTGTGTCTGAGCGTGAAACTTGAATCATTTGCATGTCTCACTGTTAGCCTAATACTAATTGGTGGGGTATAACCTTTAGCATTAAACCATTAAACTAATGTCTTGACTACAAAATATTGCTTTGAAGTTAAGGCTAGTTCAGAAATTACTTTAGGACTAGGTTTATGTTAAGGTCTCAATTATATTTGTAAATTCATTACATAAGGTTATTACATAGGTTTTATGGGTCAGTTTCGACCATATATGGCTCAATCATTTCAAAACAGTCCTGGAACACACAAAATATGACTCTACTTGCCAACTAATTACCCATTATAAAAACAAAGTTAGTCTCAGAGATACTTTTTTTTTATTGTATTTCACTATATAATTACATTATTTATCTAAAAAATCAGGCAGTTCTTCTTTATTACAAAACATACATTTTAGAGCATTTATGGCTTTAAATTGCTATATTGGATGTATGAGCTTTTCTTGCGGGGTCAATTTGATTATATTTTAGGTACTATTCTACCTAGAGGAGGATGAGGACCAGGCTTTTTTAGGGGGGATTTAACATGCATCTCTTTTAGCATTTGGCTGTACACCAGTTTCCTCATCACAGGATAATTGCTCATGCTCTGAATTCATTTCAGCATTGTCTTCTATTTCAGATGCCTTTTCATCTATTTCACTATCAGCGTTTCGTAAATCATGGCCATCTTCTTGATCAATGATTTAATGGATTTCATACATGGCCGTTTTAGCTATTATGGTGGCAGTAAATGGGAAAAAGCAGAGAGAAATGTGAGTGCTGTCATGCACAGGACCCTTATATCAGTTCCTGTGGACTGTGTGTGCGTGTGTGTGTGTGTGCGTGTGTGTGTGCACCACTGTTATGCCACACTGTGGGGACCAATGAACTTTATGTTTCCCTAATCTGCCACATTCTTGATTACCATTCTGGAGTACGGAGTCAAATTTGATCCTGCACAGTACCTTTGTGCCGAAATGGTATAAACATTTTATAAAAAACAAAGTGGTCATCTTCATTTTCACACATTCATATCACCACTTTTGAGGAAGTTTCATGGTATTTCAGACACACCAGAAACCTGAAAAGGGTCAATAGGAGGCTTAATTTAGTCACACCACTCTTTAGCTTTACAACTGATCTTCACAAGCTTCTGTGAAAGAAAGGAAATGATAAATATGGAACATAAATAACAGGAAGGATGGAAAGAAAAGGGTTTAATCAAAAAAGTTTTTTTCCTCTTTAAAGGATGACATTTATTTTCCCACAGTGATAGTAGACGATGATGACAGTGGTTTCCATGATGGCAGTTTCCTGTGTAGTGAAATTACCTGTGACCGGGCCTCTTTTGCAAATACGCAAAATTAATGTATTAAGAAGTAATAATCACAGGAAGACCTATACTTTCATCCGGTCTGTGGAGAAATCCCCATAGCAGCAGTCGTCACGAAGAAGCCGCCAATCAACTCCTGTGATCAATAACTCTTATCTGAACCACTCTGTGTCACAGTCAGCTACGGTAATCCACCCAGATGAACACACACACACACACACACAAACACACACTTACGAAGACTAGCATAAACACTGCAACTGTACAATTTAACCAGATAAGGATGAAAGTGATAAGGATGTCAGACACTCCCATACACACAAACACACACACAGGCACATTCATCTACACACACCACAGAGTTGAATTCACTGATCATTATGTTGCAAAATGCTTTCCCATTGTTGTGCAGTTTAGATAAGTATCACATCTTTATATATATATGTATATATATATGTTTATATATGTGTGTGCGTGTGTGTGTGTGTCTGTGTGTGTGTGTGTTTGCGTGTGTGTTTAGTGCTGTGAGTTACTTTAATTCCAAGAAGAGAGTGCTGCCTGGACACTTCTCTAATTAAATTGTCAGTAGGCAGATGATTAGAACCAGCCAATGAAGTATGAGTCTACACTGCTTGGTGTGTGTGTGTGTGTGTGTGTGTGTGTGTGTGTGTGTGTGTGTGTGTGTGCTTGTGTGTGTGTGTGTGTGCATGAGAGAGAGAGAGAGAGAGAGAGAGAGAGAGAGGGCGGGTGGATGTGTGTGTTAGATGATGTTAATTACATAAATGCAGCTGAGTTGTTTGACCAAAATTAGTTGTCTGCAATCATAACATAATAATAAACACGTAACATGTATTTTCTCTATAGTCAACATACAGACACCATGCCATAGTCACTGAAATTGAACTCACTGTGCTCTGACCACAAACACTCCAAACAATCATTTGTGGCAACTGTTATTAGGTCGGGCAAGCTTTACAGACTGTTGCCAATATTCCCATTGAACCTAATGTGAAACTGTAGAGGTCACAACTGGCGTATACATAAGCTATGTATGAATAAACTATTTTTGTAAAATATCTATACAGTACTGTGCAGCGGTGTTTTCACATTAGCAGGCAACAGAGCAACCAGTGGTACAGTCATGGACATGAGGTTACCCAACCCCTATTCTCTGAACATTTTATTTTAACCGTATTTTATTTTCGTGTCTGGTCTCTGCATCATTTTGTGTTGGCCTTATCTTGGTCTAAGCATCACTTGGCCTTGCTGTTGTCTAGTTTTGTCTTAGTCGCAGTCTCAAATCATTTAATTTCAATAGTGTATGGGTCTCAGCATCATTTAGACTCAGCCATGTCTCAGTCTCACCATTATTTGGACTCTGTCTTGTCTCAGTCTCAGCATCATTTGATTTAAGTCTTGTCTCTCAGTCTCAGCATCATTTAGACTCTGTCTTGTCTCAGTCTAGGCATCATTTGGACTCGGCCTTATCTCAGGCTCACCAATGTTTGGACTCAGCATCATTTCCTTTAAGTCTTGTAGCATTCTCAGAATCATTTTGACTTGTCTTGGTCTCGGGATAAGTTGGTCCATAATAAGAGTCTGCAAAATTAACTTTGCCCATTCTTATATGTATTTTAATATTCTGATAAAAAATCTTAGTCCAAACTTGGCCTTGACTCAGACTCGACTACTACAAGTCTTGGTCTTGATGTACTCAGACTTGTTTTGTCTGGGTCTTAAACATTGACCTGGACTCACCCTTAATGATCTTGACAACTCCCCTAGTAACAAGATTGTATAAAAGATGTTATGAATTTTTTGTTTAGAAGAACACAGGTTTTGTTCCTGATTCACTCACTGCATTCCAGTTATTGTCTGGACTTGTTAAAGTCAATTTTTTTAATGAAGTCTTGATTAGAAAAACTAGAGGTTGAAAAACGACCTTCTATGAATGAATTGTGTTTTTATATGTACATAAATCCATGAGAATGCCATAAGTGCACAGCAGAGCAGAGTAAAAGAAGAGTAAATGAACAATAAGCCCTAGAACAAGAGTAATGCATAATTCTTCCAGACCAGTCTAACCAGTCCCTAGTAGTTCAATTAGCAGCACTCCATCTTTCAACAGTAGTGTATGCTGTCATTTATTATCACTCTGCAACCTTTAACTCTATATTTAATAAGCCCAGCTACACTTCGAATGAAGATACAGTATGTGCTAGTACCCAGATTAAAATATTAATCTGCTGAAATAATCCAGCAGGCTGCAACAGAAGCACAGATGATTATTATTTTTGTATGGTTGGCTGACAAAAACAGTGTAATCGCGTTCCAAGCTATGGGAGGATGAGCGCAGCGATAATTGAATCCTAAATACGATGACAGATAAAGAGAAAGATTAATTTATTAACTGTAAAATTGTATTTCTCTGCCATAGAGCTGCTTTGCTGCAAAGAAACGGAGGAAAGCGTCTTTTATTGAAAAACCATATACGGAGCATACTTCCCTATACATGTGTGGGCATGTGTTTGTTTTTGTATATTTTTTGGAACAAAACAGCCCAAATTTGCAGTAAAAACAGAGAACTATGGAACTAAAAAAACATACAGAACCACAAAACTTTCTAAGCAAAAAGACATTTATTTTTGCTTCCTGACATAATAGATTAGGTTTTGGGTGACATGTATTTTATGTATGTGTATATTGTTCAAAGAAGCTAGGAATCCTGAAAGGCTGGAAACCACCGTGTGTATCCCCTTAAGTCCTCAGACGGCACTGCATGAGAAACTGTCATGATGCATGGGCCTCACATGTGTTGTCACCTAACTTAAAGTCCACCGCTGCATGAAGAAATGTTTCTTGAAAGTACATTATTGTTGTGTACTACTGTATTATTACTGTGTGGTCAGATACGTCTGTGGTCAGATATGTCTTTGAACTTGTTTTTCAGAAGAACAGATGTGACATTATCCATGCCAAATACAAAACGAATAATCCAGACTTTAATCAGCGAAAGGTGTAAAAGTCCACATTTGTCATGGTATGAGGGCATCAGTGCCCACAGCATGGGTGACTTGCATATGTGTGAAGGTACCATTGATGCCAAGGCTTATATTGGAGGTTTAGAGAAACTATATGTGCTATAATGAAGGAGATGTTTTTCACAGGAAGTTGGTAGTTATTTTAGCGAGAAAATGCCAGGATTGTTTCTGCACATCGTACAACAGTGTGGTTTCGTAGACACAGAGTGGGTGTTCTTGTCGAGTCTGCAGTCCAGATTTGCCTCCTGTTGAAAATGGATGGCGCATAATGAAGAGCAGAATCAGACAACAACCACGCAGACAGTTGAGCAGTTAAAGTCTTGTATCAAGCAAGAATAGGCAAAAGTAAGGCAACAATTAGTATCCTCAGTTGCCAAGCCATTAAAAAGTGTAATTAAAAGGAAAAGTGATGTAACCCAGTGGTAAACATCCCTCTGTGCCAACTTTCTGGGTGATCCTGGTGATCACCCCAAGGTGTGGATGATCAGGGACAGTACTGGAATGTTAGCAATGAAAACTTCTACGTGACACAGGCATGAGCTACCTGTGTGTACATTCATGATGAAAAGGGCTAAGTTGTCACATGTTTGGCATGTGCTCTGGGCAGGTAGTAGCGGGTTTGGTAGGTATTTTTCTCACGTGACTGATCTCCAATGGCCAAATGTCTTCGCTCTTCTACAGCTGGAGGTCACAAGTAGGCCATTCTTCCTTCACTCTTCATTCAGTCACTTTTTCACTAGGTAACAGTCTTATTTACTGTTAAGTGGAGGAGGATAGACCAGCCTAAATCCACAATAACATAAAAATAATCTTTCTTCAATAGAATAGTGACTCAGAGTAGAAGTAAAATAGCCTAGCAAGAAAACAATATGTCTTATTTAGACAGTCAGCATTTATTTGGCCAGAATGCTCTAGTATTAAAATTAATACAAATAACATTAACGGAGTACTGATTATATGTCTGCACTTGCTTTTCATCAACCATTCAACCATTTCTTAAACTCCCTACAAGGAAGATAAATATTATTTGTAATCATTATACAGTACTCGCCAGTTGGCTCATCAGTTTTAGTATGGTTAGTAAATCAGGTGTGGTGTTGGTGGATTTAAACAAATGCATGCAAATTGAGAAATTTACATTTATTATAATACTACACAGTGTTTTTACTGGCAAGACATTTACTGCAGAGAAACTGCTCTTGCACAGTACTTCACTGTAAAAAAACCTTGATGTTTTAACTCTAAATGATGGAAGTGGTAAGAACCCTAAATATTATCATCATTTATTGTTCCTGGTAACCTTTATCTTCCTTCCCAATAGCACTGCGATCCCACACTTCCTTCTGGGTGCAGCTATTCTTCCGACAATGAGTGTATCTTAAGAATTAAATGACTGTGAAAATGTCATATTCATATTCAAATGTCATATTCCACATTTTGTGGAATTCGTCTTTAAACAAGACACCTTGTATAAGCTGGACATGAAGTATATTTACACAAACATCAGAAAAACATATGCTTTTTTGTAGTGAAGTTTTAAAAGTTATCTTTTAATGTATTGAGCTTTTAATAGTAAGTTAACTTGAACCACGATATGTGTTTTCAAGTAGTTGGAAAACTTCACTAAACTCTAAATATTAAGGCAAGGTTATGTTTTGTAAGTATGAACATTGTTTGTTTATTTGTTTGTCAGTTTGATTCAAAATGTTTCTTTGGTGGAAATTTCAAGTCAAAATCATTTAAAGCCACAGTCAGAGTTTTAATATCATAGATCTGTAGTTCAATGTAAATCTGCAGGACAAAGGTTCCTAAACAGTAAAACATTCTTAATGTAGGAACTAATAACTGATAGTATAATGAATAACATTTTTGTTTATTAGTGAAGGTTGTGATAGGTACTTATTGATATACAAGGCAGAGGAGTTGGATATTTACATCTGTTATGGATATGGAATGTGTCATAGAAGGTGTCAATAAAAACTGCAATTGTTTCAAAAGTTGGAGTTGCATTTTTCTCTACTATTTTTGTAACTGGTAATTGGAATGTTGTTTCCTATACAGAAGTCCTGTAAATCATAAAGGGGGACTTCTGTCATTACTGTACACAGCTGAGGAAGTAGAAATAACTTCCTGTTAGTTCTTGGAATTTCTTTAAACATTGGTTTTGATATACAGTGATCATGCGATGGCTATCAACTTCGTTTAAAAATCTGGACATGTTGGAGAGTCATTGGTGAACATAGGTCAACCCTTATTTTCTTAAAAGGCTATACGTTTAGAGCTTACATCAGTTATGTCCAATATCAAAGGACAAAATTTAGAAATAAACTTTTAGGCATCATCACACTCCTGTTTTTTATTTAAAATTATGAAAAATCTACAAATAACTGTGTCAGAATTTACAACTGCTGTCCATACCTTGTATCACCAAAATGGTAAATGTTCATAACATGGCAAATAATTAAAACTTTGAATGAGTCATAAGGTCACACGTTTTTATTTTGCCTACTATAAGTTTGGATCATTATTTGATTTTGGTTAATTTCCTGTAGTCCATACATCATAAAAGGTTTTGTTCATGTATTTACATATAAACATACATATATTTACATAGCGGGAAAGAGATAAGGAAAAAGGTGAAGGATAAAAAAAATGCAGAGAGCGATACAGAGAGGTGTGTTAGAGCCGAGCAGCCGTGTGGCTAAAAAGCAAAAATAAACAGTTTTAGCTCAAAGGATAAAATATCTGCAGCTTAGGAGAACTAAGTCGAAATGGGGAGGAGGATAAAGCATGTAAATATCCTTCTGTTTACCTGTCTGTGCCTCGCAAATTAATCACACACGCTCACACACACACACACACGCACACGAACGCACACACACACAGTGGGTGTGTTTATCTGTCTGTGCGCCCCACATTAATCATGGCGGGTGTGTGTGTAAGACTTCACTGTAAACACTTCTAAGAGCTACCGGTTGGCACCGTTTTGTTTTGGTTTGGCTACAGCATGACTGATGGACCTTTAACTTAGCACTGAAAGACTGCCAGGCCAGATTGAGAGCCCAGGGACACCAGTGTGTGTCTGTGTGAGTGTGTGTGTGTTAGGATTGCAGACTATGGCCAAATACCATGTAGTGATTACAACTGTAATGTATCAATAGTATTATAATGAGCAATATTACAAGAACATAATTCCAATGGTGAACCCTACTGCTCAGAGATCAGCCAGCATTAATTTGAGCAAATATCATTGTGTCCTGTTGTGGGTGCTTTACATTTCCACTTGTGCTGTTGTGTTGGAAGAATCTTTTGCAAGCGAAGTATGCCTCAGAGAAGATCTGAGCTGTTGGAAGAGTTACAAAGGGGGGTCACATCGTAGGACTCTGTGAAGCGGAATGGTCTGATTGACGTACTGCACACCATACCGGTCATGCAGATGTTACCACAGCACGCTGTTGGCGGCAGTGGATAAAAGAAGGCACTCACCAGTGACATGAAGGTTCTAGGAGACCTACACGAACCACAGAGAGTGAACCGACGGGTTGTCAGACACGTACAGCATGACCCAACAGCTGCATTCAGTGAACAGTGATGGCCTCCATGAGTCATCCTGTTAGTGCCAGCACCATAGGCAAAACACAGGGCCGCTGCACAACACAGGACTACATGCACACAGACCATTACGATGACTGCCCTTAACACCACGTGAACATCGCCAAAGACCGTCATGGAGTGACACCAGTCCCGCTTTCGTCTTGGTGGAGACAACAAACAAACCCATGTGTAGAGGTACTATGATCAGCTGCAAGATGAACAGTTTGTTGACACTCGTCACACGTCCAAGAGGCCTGGTGTCATCAACACTCCACCACTACCTCTGCAGGAACTGCATGAACATATTCAATGTACATCATGTTTCCATCCACTACAGTTGTAACAAGAAACTTTAGAATGTTTGCTACGATTACACAAAGAACCCAAACCACACCCAGGCATTTCCATAGCCACACCCCAGTATTATTGCATGACCTGTTAAGTCTAAACATCACCAGTTCAGTAGATTCTGTCTGACAGTGTGAAGGAGCTAGAAGATCTCAAAAAGTAGTACATTATGCCAGATTCAAAAAAAGATGCAAAACAAAGTCTTTGAAATCAACCAGTCTGCAAAAGGTTACAAAGCCATTGCAAAGACTCCAGAACTTCAGCAAACCACAGTGAGAGACATTATAAACAAAAAGACTGGCCACACTTGGCCAAAGAACTGCAGGCCTTACTTTCCTCAGTTGAGATCATTGTAAATTATTCCCCAACAAAATAGACACTGAGTAAATATGGCATCCATGGGAGAGTGGCAAGGCATAAACCACTGTTGACCAAAAGAACACAGGATTTTCTCGCATTGGCAAAAAAAAAAACTACCCAGACATTTGGCATAAGATCCTTTTGGGTGTTGAGTCATCTGCCATAAAGCAGCATCATAATTTCACCCTAAGAACATCATACCAACAATCAAACATGGCGGTGGCAGTGTGATGGTCTGGAGCTTCTTTGCTCCTGCAGAACCTGGCGGCTTCTCACACTTGGTACGCCAAGTATTCTGCTCTCCATCAAAAAAAGAAATTAGGTGAGGAGCATCATGATGACACTGGAAACTGCATTCACTCTGCGGAAATCATGGAATTCTAAATACAGGTCTGATGAAGCCTTTTATGTCCACTCATATAGCTTTGCTGATAACTAAATGCACTGCTTTTCTAAGGGTCAGATTTGAGCAAGACAAATGCAATTAATTATGGTTAATCATTTTAATCATTTGACAGCCCTATTAAAAATATGGTAAGAGATGTATATGAAATCCCTTTTCTGAAATGCTTTCATGTTAAAAGTAGCTGTGTGTGTGTGTGTGTGTGTGTGTGTGTGTGTGTGTGTGTGTGTGTGTGTGTGAGAGAGAGTGTGTGAGCGAGTATGTGTGAAAACTAGCTGCAGTAAAATTAGAGCTGAAGCGGAGAACAGTGCGCAGGGGCCAAACGGTTAGTTCTGCTTCTTTCCCTTTATAAGATTCTTACCTGCTGATTATTTCACATTTAAACCACTTGAATTTGGCTCGGCTTAAATATGGTTTGGTGTGTAGAGAGTGAGAAGAAAGAAGAGAAAAAAGAAAGCGCTGCGTTTGGATTAGCGTTGAGCGTATCAGTGCAGGGGGTTGAGGCATCTTAACTCTGCTCATTATCATAGTATTTCTCATACCTGTCTCATTAAATTTCCCTTTTCGGGGTAGAATAGTTTAATTTAATATATGCTGGCCATTTAATCATAAGCCATGTGTACTCGCGGCTACGGCAGAGCAGGACGGATCACAGGCCTCAGCGCTGGCGCTTTTGATTTTACACACGCTCACTCACATTCGTCCTCAGGAGCTGTGTGTGCACGGGAGTGTGTGTGTGTGTGCTGAAGGATGTTTAGGAAATGAAAGAGAATTCCTCAAATTGCCTTTATCTGTGCTGAGGAGAAAAAGGATCACTCCACAGCTCCCTATTCCGTATTCTGTAACTTTCCTTGCACACACACACACACACACACACACACATCTGTGCATGTCATCAACCCTCAGAAAAGAGTTATGTGCTTGTTTATGCATAGGTGTGGGTCTTTGGTATTAAACTGTACCTTTCAGGATATGCTCTCACTGAGGTGGTTCCATCAAGGGTTTA
The DNA here is from genome assembly GCA_034552555.1 of Semaprochilodus insignis. NCBI lineage: Eukaryota > Metazoa > Chordata > Actinopteri > Characiformes > Prochilodontidae > Semaprochilodus > Semaprochilodus insignis. Next base: position 14,297,302 of record CM067474.1, on the reverse strand, counting down.
GTTTGGGGACATACAGTACCGTGCAAATGTTGGAAATAATCAAACAATTTCCAGGTAAATGGGCATTTCGTCTGGATGATAATTTAGTTTTCATGACAAAATAGCTCAAAAGCAACCAAGCATAATTTCAGAGTCTTCTCTAATGTGCCTTTATTATAGCTGCCATTCTTTTCAGGAGACTTCCTTTCAGTTTTAAAGTTCAATCTTAGACGTCGGCTGTTTTTCTGCCTTTCATGATCCACATAAGCCCAATATATTCAGTGATGTTGAGGTCTGGACCCTGGGGTGGTCAGTCTATTGCTGTGAGAACATCAGCAGCTTTTTTGTTTGAAGTTTTCTTCTTTTTTGTCAGTTTTCTATTCTACAGCTTTTTGACAGCTACACATCCTTTCAGACTCATAGTGTTCGGACGTATTCTCACAGTGGAAAGATGGACAGAAATAGCTGTGGATTATTTCAGCTGTAAAGCAAGAATGGAGCTTAATTCTCTCTTCCTCAAAAAGGAGAGCTTTAAGTTTGTTTACAATTTATGAGATGGTGAAAGTCTTGGTGGTCTTACCAGGTCTTGCATGGGTGTTAGGAGTATTTTCTGTTTAACTACAGTTTTGGAAACTCCTGATTGTCACTTATTTTTCATCGACTTTCCTCCCCTCGCTAAGTAGTGCTATGTCTGTATCTCCTCTCAAATATCTCCTTAAATGACTTGTGCTTAAAGGTCATTGTGACTAGAAATAGTTTTCACAACACTATATAAGACCATCAAAAAGAGCACATGGGTGTACATACAAGCTATGAACCAACCAAAATGTGTGCAGGCCTGTGTGCTTTTAGATGTGGTGATATACACAGAGTTTAGCAGTTAAACCTTTAGAATCACAGTTCAAAAGTTTTCAGTTCAATTTTAAAACAGCAGATAAATGTAAGAAATTGTTATTATTATTATGCCTTAATTCCAAAACTATTTGTAGATTTCAGCTATTAAGTGTGAAGCTGTAATAAATAAAGAATGTTAGATGTGTCCAGATTAATGAACTGAACTTTAGATGATTTGAAAATAACACAGAAAGTTATAACAAAATTTACATACAGAATGCCTTATATATTTAAAACATGATGTTCAATCTTACACAGATGGCTTATCAAAGAAATGTACATAATTATAGCACTGTCTTTGTCTTTTTCTAAAAGGACTTTTAGTGTTCCCAGAAAGCTTGAAACATTGAATGAAACATCTTAAAATATCTTCTTTTGTTTAACGAGCATTTCAGTACCCCCTCAATAATAAGTAATTCCATACTTTGAATAGTGGTGTATTACAGGTAATGATACACAAAATATGTCACTGCTGTCGGAACAAAAACTTTTTGTCTCTGTTTTTAGCTTTTTTCAGTTTTTGACTTAATTTGAAAGTATCTGATATCCTTTATTATATGTTAATTTCATGATGAATGGATCAAAAGAATGGTCCAAAATTATTCGGAAAAAAGTCTGGTACCATTGTATTGTATTGTATTTAAAGTAAAATATGTTTATTTCCGTCTCCTGTAAAGTTTGTATTTTTGAGATACAAGGTTTTGTTCTGACAGCAATGATATACACACTGTATAGTCAATAGAAAACTGGAACCCTGTCAAAATATTTTATTGACAATAAAAAAATAAAACAATGCACTTTTCTGTGTAAAACATGGACAAGGTAGAGAGGAAACATGATGTGATATGTCCCAGGCACCCGAGGTATGGAGTTACGTGATGTACACCCATGATTGTAATGTCTCTTACATTTCCAGTGTGCAAAAGCAACACAATTTAGCTCTTCAGTTGGCTTAAGCACTTATTTTTTTAACCAGTATGAATTCATAGGCAGATATTTATTGCTACGGGTTGCATTTTAAGTGAGTTAAATTTCTAAATAGCTTACAGAGTAACTGGTACAGTCTTTCTCACCACATGCCAAAAAAATAAATCAAATGTTAAGCTAGCTGCTATACATCTGCTAACTGCACAATGCTCACCCAAATGAATCCACACTGACTGGCTGTCATGTTGTAATACAGTCTTATTCTGCTAATAATTTGCCTGTGCAGGTTTGTTATTAGGCAGCATGTCAGGGGGAGTTTGTAGGGACTGAAGTTTGTGAATTGTGCAGGTCAGCGTTTAGCCGCAGCTCCATTAGCACGCATTGTTGTCGAGCATGATCTTCCACCGTGTTTTTCTGCAAATTCCCTTACAATAGTGTGACCTGAAATATCTAACCTCTGTCTACTAACCCTGCCGCACATCATAGCGCGGGGAGGTTTTTACTTCCTAAAACTCCTGCCTGAAACAGAGGCCTTTGACGCTATAGCTGCTAATGGAGCTTAGCCCCAGAAGAAGACTCTTAAAGAGAGAATACAGACGATTAAGTTTGACAAGAGTGGTGGCTGCTAGCAGTAGGAGCTAAAAAGACAGAGGAGTGTTTCTCCCTGCTTTTCTCATTGTGCCTCGATAACTTTAAGAAAGAGGCTAATGCTAATCCAAAGCGCACTAATTGCGTGCCACATCCCAGATGGGGCCGTCTTCTTTGGCGATGCATTGTGGCACCGGCCTGCTCACTGGATCCCTCCGCACGTCTCATAATGAGTTTCCAAAAGACATAATGCTGCTCTATTAGATGTGCTTCTTCTGAAAGTCTTCCTTAAAAAAAAATAAAAAAGGCGGTTGTCTTTGCAGGCATCAGATGTTGGAGCAGGACGACACTGGATTAAGCCTCCATTTCATGGCCGCTTCCATTATTCCAGGCTAGTTGGAGGCAATCTGGCAGATTGATTGGGACTTTTAATTAAACAGTGGTAATTATAGTGGAAATCTCTCATGGAAAAGAAAAAAAAATGGAAGAATTAAAGTTCGTTTCATCTGGCTAATTATCGTGGGGAGTCAGCGGTCAAGCCCGATGCACAGGTCCAGAAATGTGCGGCTGCAGCGTGTTTAACCCTTAGAACATGTTATAGAACATGTTATGAACTTGTATTAATCATTACTCACTTGTCATTCTTTGAAATGAGAGTGGAAAGTACAGATGCTAATCTTTTGGTCCATCCTACATTTGTGTTTGTACCTAGAAGAGGAGATATTTATTATGATCTGTATCTGATGGAAAGTTACTGTTATCTCTTGTTTTCCTGGATGAACAAACCAGAAAAGGGAGAAGAGAAATGTGAAGGAGATTGATGCAAATGTAAATTGAAAGTTAATGTAATTCATTATGTAACTAACTATGCAATTACATTCTTATATTTAAGTCTGCTTATGGAGCAAAACTAGACTAGAAGAACTAGACTTTGAACCATTACAGTGAACAGTGATATGGAGGCTCTGAAGGGAAACAAGGCATTTCAGAAGTTTTCCACCCACTGTGTTCATCAACCATCTTGGTTTCCTTTTGATAATGCCAATGAATAATTCTCCATTTGATTCAACACTTTTTTCCACTTTTTACATCTCTTGACACAGTTTGGGAAATGAACGTCTGGGAGTTGCATTGAATTTCATCCGAGAACAATCATACATACGGGAGATAGCGCTGTTGATTCTGTATCCAGCTGAGCGAATGAGCGAACCAGAGATTTGTGGAGAAGTGTTTGCTGACTCCATCGAGAGAGAGAGAGACGGTCATTTTTCCATCTCCTGCTGTCTGTCCGTCTCTTGCACGCTCACCATCGCCGGGGTTTTAGCGGGAAAAAGTAATATAGGAATCACTTTAGCCGGAAAAGAGCATTGCTATTTAGGCTTAGTGCTCAATCAGGCTGGCTGGGTGATGGCGATGGGGGAGTTACCATTAGGCTGACCTGATTAGGACCCTGACTTAGGCACTGGAGTCATATGTGCCATTTCCCTGATAGTGCTGGAATCTGGATTTCCCGCTTGGCTGCGTCCGTGTGGCTAAATTCAGCCAAGCGCGGAGTCTCGCACCGAGCGAGCGAAGGAAGGTAATTCTTATTTCAGTCCCAAACGCTCGCCGCAGCACACTCGACAGAATCCGCCACTGTGGAAATCCAATATGAACGGAGGGGGTGGGGTATGAGCGGGTGAATATGAAGATTTGACAGAGTTTGAGTTTGGTGTAATATAGAAAAGACAAATTATAATAACATCAGGAGTGTTTTTTTTTATCTCAAAACCCACAAAGCAGAACTCATACAATCCCGTTAAAACCTGCCAAAGCTTGACTTTGTCTAGACAGGTATAAACGGTTTGGGAAAGTGATGGTAAACAAGGAGGCTGAACATTTAAGATACACCAAAGTGATGTTTTAACTCAAAATGAAATGTAAACAATTTATTGCGGATTTTAAATGTGGTTGATCAGCCGAGATACCACTGTGTTTAGCTACTCAGTGCGTTGTTATTTTGTCCATTTTATAGAGAATAGTTTATAATATAGAGTAAAAAACTGAATAAGCATGAGAAACAGTGTAAGAAACTCAAGGTAATTCCATCCAAAATGCTTCATGCAACACACGCGACAGAATCCGCCGCTGTGGAAATCCAATATGAATTGCAGGCGTTGGGGTATGAGGGGATGAATATGAAGATTTAAGTTTCAGTTTGATGTAAGGTAGAAAAGACAAATTGTAATAACCAGGAGCGACACAAACCAGTAATAATCAGGAGCACACAAAGTAGAACTCCTGTTAAACCCTTTCTCCTGACTTTAAATAGGTGTAAATTGTTAGGGAAAGTGACAGTAAATTATGGCAATTCAAAAGACACCAAAATGATATTTAAGTGCAAAATGAAATGCAAACAACTTGCCCCGTACTCCAAATGTGCTCATTCGACCGAGATCAACTACTACTGTATTTAGCTATATGCCATATAGCTATTTTTACAGACGACAGTATGTCATGTAATGTTAGAAACTGTTTCAGAAACCATGCAGGTGAGGGTTATTATTATTTTCTTCCCAAACACTCATCACAGAACCCGCCGCTGTGGAAATCCAGTGTGAGATGACACAAAGCAAAGCTCATATTAAGCCATTAAAAGGTGCCATTCTCACCTGCCAAAGCTTCATTTGGCCGTTTGGCCATGATTTCACCCTACTCAGGAATAAATTAATAAACACAATTTTTTAAACCCTCTCTCCAAACCAGCCAGGACATGTTTAGTCCATAAAAATGTTTGAGTGTGGACAAAACTCAAGCTTTAAAATTCAGGCTACTCTTACTGTGCAGTATATCACTGTTTTGTCCCTGTTTTGTCATAGATAAACTGTATGTCAAACCACATACTCCAGCTGCAAGAAACAGTGTAAGAACCTAATGAGTGGAGGTAATTGGTTTTCGAGACCCAATTGCTTGCTGCAGCACTCAACAGAATCCACAAAGCTGAACTCATATTCAAGTGTGAAAAGACACCAGTTCTGAAAGTGTTAGTTGGCCATGGCTAGGCTGTAGTCAAGTATAGACTTTATATTCCCAGCCTAATACTTATCGAGTACATGCCTAGTATTAAATACATCTTTGGCAACTGCAACAAACAATCCATTTTTTAAAATGTTAATATGTTTTTTACTGTTAATATGTTCCTCTGTTTATATCCTCTGCTATTCATACTAATTACTTTATTTATAAGTTAAACAGTCTCTCACTCAGGTAAAACAGAAGAAGAGTCAGGTTGTAGAAAGGTGTTTGGGGGGGGGGCTGAAATTTTAAGCAGTGCATATGTGACATGACTGATGATATCATAAAAAAATCAGTTTCATATTTTTTATTGCACCTAATAGAAATTAACTGTGTGATGACCAATCAGATTATTGACATACAGCTTGTCATTACTGAACTTCACTATTAGGATGATTAAATATTTTATAATTAACAAATATAAAAAAAAAGCTACTGCAGGTTTTTAAAAATGTCATTTTGAATATGAAAAATAACAGTTTTAATTCTCACTTTTACCCATATTTCTCACCTGAACCCTTATTTGAACCTGTGGTTGAGATGAGTCATTGCAAAGAGAGCCTGCTTAAAGTTTTAAATGGAGAAGTGCAAACAATAGATTTGAGAAACATATTTATTTAATGATAGAATGTAAGTTTTTTTTCTTTCGTGTACTTAAAAGAAAGGTTGGATTTGTCATAATAGTTTGAATGAAAGGCAAAGGGGATAAGTAATGATGATTTCTTTTTACAGCCCATTCTGCTCATCTTTATAAGAGGCGCCAATACTTGTGGAGGACACTATCCATAAATGCAGTATTCCACTATGCAGCATCATTTTGTCCATGTTTGTGGATAGCATTACTTGTACAGTGTCAGAAATTACGTTAGTAATTATTTAACAACTCAACAAGTGTGTGCTGGTTTATGTGTGCAGTTAGCCCAGTGCTAATTAGTGAGGATAAGCTTCCATTACTTCTTAGCTACATTAGCCTCGTAGCTCCAGTGCAAAGCTAAATAAGTAAACTTAAGGCAGCAAACGTGCCTTGGCAGATAGAGTGTATTGGGTGTAAATTAGATTTTTAAGTGTCTGAGATAAAGTCCAGACCTGCAAACCTTTTCTTAATGACATAACTAAAGTGTCCTGTGTGATAACCCTGCACATGTTAGTTCCAGTGATTCATTACACTTAAGGCCTTCTTCAGCATGATGACTGTGAATCTCTTCTACATCTCCTCTCTTTTTCTCTTTCTCATTCTCTCTTCTTTATTTCTCTTTAGCCGCTTGTTTAATTTTATTATTTCTCTCCCTCTATTCTCTCTCTACCTGTTTCTTGTTCTCTCTCTCTCTGTCTTTCTCTGTTTCTTTCTCTATTTCTATTACTCTCTCGTCTCTATTTCTATTTTTGCTCTCACTTCCTCTCTCTCCCTCGTTTCCCCTATTTCTCTATTACCCTCTCTTTTTCCCTTTTTCTTTTTGTCCTTCATCTCTCTCTC
>CM067474.1:14220448-14280431 GCA_034552555.1 Semaprochilodus insignis | reverse complement strand
TATATATATATATATATATATATATATATATATATATATATATATGTATATATATGGAATAAACATAAATGCAAAAGTAAAAGCACATTTTCTATTTTATGTTTTTTAATTCAGTTTGTAAAACACACAAAAGTCACTCTCATATTACCATTTAAAGTTTGTACAGGATGTGTTAACTACTTTTTACTTTAAAAATCAACAAAACATGTAATTTAACTGGGAGTGTTCAACTTCTGCCATCAGTACATATCACTTTAGAAAGGTATCAGAGAAAAAATGTCTAAATGAGATGTGAGAGGTGTGAACTGCATGTCCAAGAAAAGTCTGCATGTCCAAGAAAAGAAAATTCTGGACGAAATAATATAAGCAAGCATTTAAGTACATTTAATCTGGTAGATTTCAGAGCAGCTCTGTGTGAATGACTTTTACAGTCACATTCAACTTTCTGTCAGTCTCACTGTCTTTCCGGGGTCATGGAAATTTCGCCTTGAAATGTACACGGCCTCAAGCTATCTCTCAGCCTCATTTTCAAATGTTCTCTCAACTCAAAATTAAGGCAGTTAGAAAAAAATATATAATAAATATGAAATATAAAAACCATTCACACTTCGCATACTTTAAAAAAGCCCTACAATTCGTACTGTTGATAACACAGACAGATTTCACTTAATTAAACTTGTACAGGCAGTGCAAAGTTTAAAAGAAAAAAAATGCTCTCTCCACACCATGAAAATGTGCAAATTATCAAATACAAATTAATTAATGTTTTGAGTCCGTGTTCGGAGCAATGAATTGCATTTAGAAAATTAAAAAAGATAGGGGGGCTCGCACTGCCTCGCCATGCCAGGGTGTAATTTATTACTGCCAAGTTCAAAAAGCGAAAAAAAAAAAAAAAAACACTCTGGCTTCTTTTATACATTAGGATACTGGAATGATTTCTACAACATTTATACCCTAGAACTGTATTATTTTAATTAAAATAAATATAGAAACAAGAGGGTGACACAGATAGCAATCACTCTTTGTGTTTCAAGGGTAAACCAGCCCACAGGTTGCTCCCTCTCTTCTCTTCCCCACAATTCCCTATTTCATATGCCCCTTGTATTTTTTCCTTCTTTTTCTCTCCATCAAGAGCACTTTCAGAAACATTAGCTCTTTTAATCATGAAGGATAAAAAAGGCTTAAGGTTGCTTGACCTTTGACCTATGGCCTTGTGGTGACCCTTGCTCTGTGTTTGGTCTCCTTGGGGTCAGTTTGTCCTGGACAAAGCCTGTATAAACACAGGGTTGTCACTCACTTAGCATGCTAATGCACCTTGATGCTCGAGAGGAACAAAGGCTTCAGAACGAACCCTGAGAAGATGCAAGCAGACACTTGACCTCCACAACCAACACTGCAGTGGTCAAGAGGGTTTATTCATAAAATATTTCAACACTTGCTGTGTCACAACTATATACTAACTTGAGAACATACACTATTTAGTATCATATATTTTGTAAAAAAAACTTTTTCATATAAAATATATGATCATGTCATTTTAGCCTCTAATCTTTGTGCCATGGATTCCACAAGATTTTGTTTTCCTTTGAGATTCTGGCCCAGGTTGACATGAGTGTATCAAGAAATTAAGCAGATTTTTCATGTGCCCTTTCATGCAGTGAATCTCCTGTCCTTCCATTTCCCATTCCCATGTACTGGATTCAGATCTGGTGAAATATCGGTGAAATCTCCCATTGCCCTTCCAATTCCCATTGCCATCTACTGGATTCAGATCTGGTGAAAAACTGTCTTGTTCACAGAACCAGTTTCATGATTTTTGGTTTGTGACATCATGCATTATCATGCTGTAAGTAGCTATTAGAAGACAGTGAATTGTGGTCATTAAAGGGATGCATGTGGTCAGCAGCAATTCTTAAATAAGCTGTGGGATTCAAGCGACGATTAATTGATATTAACAGGCCAAAAAGTGTGCTAAGAAAACATACTCACACCATTACACCATATCCACCATCCTGGACTGCACTGTGGCACGAGGCAGGTTGGATCCATGGGTTCCGGCTGACCCAACCATCTGCATGCCTTAGCAGAAATCAAGATTTATCAGGCCAGGCTATATTTTTCTAGTCTTCAACAGTCCAGTTTTGGTGAGCTTGTGCACACTACAGCCTCATCTTTCTGTTCTTGGCTGACAGAAGCGGAACCCAACGTAATGCTCTATGGTTGTCACTCTGTTCTACATTGACCTCTCTCATTAACAAAGCATTTCTAACTGGAGAACTAATGCTCACTGAATTTTTTTCTTTATTTCACCATTCTGACTATACTGTAGAGCTGGCAGTGTGTGAAAATCCCATGTGATCACGTTACTTAAATCAACCTAAAGCTGCTTGCCTATATATGCATGATTTTATGCCCTGCTTTTTATGATTGGCCAATAAGACGACTGCATGAATCAGTAGCTGTACCGCTGTTCCTAATAAGGTGTTAAGCCATAACTGTGCTGCGTGCAGTGCTTTTTTATTCAAACTCCAGCATGTACAGATGAGGAAAACAGAGGGTAGGATTACATGAGGACATTGACCACACTAATTGTGCTGCAACACAGTACACAATACAACAAACATGTACACATAACTTGAACTAAAGAACAAACAACATAAACAACATAAAACGGCCCTTTTTTGGAGTGTGCTCACCTCCAATGAGCCTCCTCACATGGGCATTAGCATGGCCACACTTTACTAGCTTCTAGAGGCCAGCACCAGTCAGTAGCCAGTTGTTACACAGCCCCCATAAAGGACGACAAATCCTTGGGTGTGTGTACATTCCCAGCCAGTACACATGCTGTATGGCACTGGCTCCTCGGCGGTGAGAGTCCCCAGTCCTCGCCCATGGCCACATTCTTGCTGCCATGGCTCCTCCTGCATGTGGCACAACTTTCCACAGCATGCTGCGCCAAGTCCCATGCAGCTAGAGTGTGATGACTGACCTGAACAGGACAATGGTCACTTTCAAGCTGTTTGAACTGCACATCTCGGTGCATTCAAAACACCTGATGAGCTGTTTGCTGTCCATTCTGCACTCAATCCACAACCAGCAACTGATATATCACTGCTGGCTCAGGTTTGTCCATTCGATACTGTACCTCCCTCTCTGCAATGCCGACTCACCAACTGCCCTGCTCTGCGGTATGAATACATAAAATCTTCCCTCCCATGAGTCTCTGGGCTTGGCCATTATGGACTTCTATAGGTCATTGCCAGCGCCAGTCAGAATTATATAGATGTATGCTTATATATTACATGTAGTAGAGGCAAACTTGACAAAAACTGAGCTCTTGTATCCCTGTCTGATGTCTGTCTATGAACCCATCTGAACCAATTCAAAAATGCACAATGACTCGAAAAGCTAAACTCTTGTGCGGTCTCAAACTAACTATAACAACCTAAACGGTAAGTTCCACTGACAGATCTCTCAATAAAAAGTTGTTTCCAGATACTGTTATGCTGTAAATATCTTGAGTCAGAAATGTCATTTTCAAGCCAAACAAAACCCTGATTCAGGAAAACCAGTCATCATGATAATGGACTCTGCCCATGCAAGACCTATAGATAAATCCAACACACAGTGACAGTTAAGTAGAAAATTATGTTTCCCACAGAAATTGGCCTAATATATAAGTGCAAAGTAGCAAATAAAGTCGCAGCAAAGTCACTGGCATATATAATATTTTGTATGAATCTCCAAATCAGATGAAGCTGCTTAACATGTTCGATGTACAATCCTCAGCCTGCACACTGAGATCATTTGGCCACAATGTGATACAGCAAAGGACAAAAGTGAGATGCATGACGAACCTTATGGACCATCGTTGAACAAGTATTATTCTTTTTTTGATTGATAAAATAATAATTATTTAATAATCGAATTGTCTTTGTTTTTCATTTATTTATTGATGTTATTGATTTGTTAAACACAAACAAAAACTTTACATGTTTTATAATAAGCTCCAAACATACATTTATCAATAGTAAACAATTCCTCGTCATCATTAAACTCACATCTGCAAGTCCCATACTGCTTACTGATAGACCTAGATGGCGTGCTTGATCAGGACCAACTGCGACTCAGAGTCGCGAACATCAGCTGTTCTGTGACTGTGCTGGGTGTGTGATGATTAACTCTAACGGCCAGAGAAATGTTCTGATGGTGGAAAGTAGTTATTTTCCCCGCCTTTAAGTTGCGTTTGGACGGGTGACACTTTACAACTAATAAACTGGGGATTTAACCTTTAACCTTTTACACGAGACGTCAGTGTTCCCTCTTTCTACGCTTTCTTCAGTGTGGATGGCGTATCTATGAAAGAGCCCATTAAAGGAATGAAGTCACATTTGCTAGTCAACCAGCTGGTGTGGACAACCTTCCGATGAGCATCCGAACTTTAATATACTCTTGGGCTTATGAGGGTTAATCAGCCACGGCGTTTAGTTTATGCAGCCCGCCTGCTGCGGCTACTGCGCTGTCGCGCTCTCTTCAAAAATTCAAAATCTAACGGAAACTCGACAGACCCAACGGTCAGTTAAACCCACACGGGTGAGGGAAACACTTTAGGCGCTTAGGCTTCGCTGTTAGATTTATCTGTATTTTCACTAACAGCTTAATAATCATTTGAGTAGTCATGATTTAGCAACATGAACATTAGCTGACTTACGAACGAGCCAACTTGGTTAATGCATGGGAACTGCGGCACGGAGGGTAATACTAGTTGTTGTTGTTGTTCTTACATGTAATAATGAAACAGAAGGTTCCAGTGTACTACTTCAGGTGATGAGACCTGTAAGAGTTATGTTAGCTATTTCTTTGTGTATTTAGCCAGTCAGGGAAATTCACCTAGCTAATGCTAGACTGCTAGCCTAGCATAGCTCTGTAATGCCGTACATTGTTATTTCATAGCTCTGTAATGCCGTTATTGTTATTTCTGCCTTAGGTGCGTGAAACTGAAGACTGTCATACCAGCAGATACACAAATGGTAAGTTTATTTTTGTCCTTATTCAGTAACAACTAACTAGCTGGCTCACTAACCTAGAGTAGCCTACTAAACTAGTATGCTATGTCTAACAGATCGTTGTAGCTCGTTAATGTTTTGTTACGTAAGCGTAAGGTGTTTTTTTGTTACAAGCAGTCGTAGAATATGTGTTAAAAACATTGGCTTTTTGGACTGTTGTGGCAGAAACACCGAATTTAGGGAGTGCCTTCAGGCTTTTAGCCATTGTTTGTTGGACAAGCTTTACAGAATGTTGGCAAAATGCCTTTCCACCTAATGACACTTTCTTTAGAGTCACTACACAACGCCAAGTTTAAAATACTGTGCTATGGAGATCCATCGAGTAGATTATTAAATATACCAAGGCTGTAAACAAGAACAGCACAGCATTTTACACTAAGCTAATGTTAAAGGGAAATTTCATTAAAAAAAATCAAAATATGTGCCTAATTCACTCTTTAACCTTAATGAATCGCTTCATTTTAGAGGAACCCTACCCCATGTCAAAATTGTTCCCCAATGGAAGTGATTGGAATCGGACATCTGAAGTGTTTACTGCAACTAAAAGGCTACATCTCAGACAGCCGTTCCATGAAATGGTACAAATACACTGTCTAATGCCTGAGACATCGTTTTATGGCGTGTTCATAGAGCTGAGCTGCATGTAGAGCATTATAAGGTAAAATTTGCTATTTCATAATTACATATAAAAGGGTGACATGATTATTTCAGTGCAGTTTAACCCACCTGAATCATTAAAATGAAACCTTGACCTGCTGGTTCACTTTGAGTCCTATTGGGTATCCACCTAGTAATGTAAACAGACACAAGGATATGCATTGTGATATGTGTTACTCTTCTCTATTCTTACTCTATTCATCACAATTTCATTCATTCTTTACCACCCCCCTTCTCTCTCTTTCTCTCCTTCTCTCCCCATTCTCTGTTTCTCTGTTTTCTCTCTTTTGCCTTCTCATACATTCTCCCTGGCTCTTTCTGTCTCTCTGTCCATTCTCTCTCTTTCTTTCTGTTTTTCTGTCTCTCTCTCCTTTTGATTTTTCACTCACCCCTTTTCCCTCTCTGGTTGTCTCTCGCTTATCTCTATTCCTTCATTTGTCCTTAATCTTTCTCTCTCTTTTTCTCCCTCTTTCTCTCTCTCTTTCTCCTCTCTTTATTTCTCTCTCTCCCTCTCTCTTTCACCTATCCTTCTTTCTCTCTCTCCCTCTCCCTCCCTCTTTGTTTATCGCTCTCTCTTTCTCTCTCTCTCTCTTTCTCCCTGTCTTCGGTCGTGTCAGCTTTGATAGAACAGTGTGTCTCGCTCACGTCGCTGCTTTGCATTAGCCATTGTCCGCACCGAATGAACATTTGACACACGAAAGAGACACGGAAAGAGAAGAAAGGGGAAGGATAGGCAGAGAGGAGAGGGCCAAGGAGTGTGTGAGTTAATTAGGAGTGCGTGTGAGAGAGTGAGCAGAACACCTCTGAGAAAGTGTTGGCAGTGAGATGAGAGGATAAGTCATTAATTGCTTCTCTTATTGGTACAATGGAGGTATAGAAGTGAGAGAAGGTCATGCAGTCTGTGCATGGGCCACAGCTTTATTATGAGAGAGAGACAAGGTAGCAAAAGAGAAAACGAGAGAAAGGAGAGACAGAACGAGAGAAAGATGAAGTTGCGAGGATGCAAAGGTGACAGAAGATAAGAAACAAAGTAATTAAACCTGAGAAACACGACCAGCACTGCAACAATAGGATAGGCCAGGCTGTGTGCGTGTGGGTGTATGAGTAGAAGTGATGAGTGAGTGTGTGTGTGTATGTTTGAGCATCTGCTGATACCAATCCGATACAGCCTGTTTCTCTCTCTAAAACAAGTAAGCAGTTAATGGTACATTTGTTTGGATGCAACTTTGCTAACTTGCTATTTAAATAACATCATGCTCAGAATAAGGGTGAAACAAATATTCTACTGAAAGAAAAGAAATACATATCCTACAAAATAATTCAGTTATGTTTTTGTCAGCACCATTAAAACATTCAAAATAAAATTAAAGTGCAACTTTTTGTAAATGTTTACTTAAGCATGTACATTACTGTTTAGTCTAATAGATCATATCAGATTATGCTTTTCCTTTTTATCCGATACCCAATCCAGTGATTATGACCAGCATCGGACCAATACTGAGTATTGCATCGGCACACTTTTAGTTAAAGCTACCTTTGTGGATTCATGTATGACTTGGCAGCAGTAGCAGCATGTTAAAAATAAGATATGAATGGAATTATTAAACAAATCCACTAAGAACACAGGCATAACTCATGATGTAATGTTCCACAGATGAAACAGCAGTGCTATAAAAAAGAATCCTTTGTAATAATCCTATGTGATTTTAAAAATTGTGCATGTTTACTACCACTTTTAGGATGCAAAAATTCTGGCACCCCTGGTTAAAGTAGTAGAAATATTGAAAATAAGACTTAATAAAGAAAATAATGCACTGTAAATTTAGCAGTTAAGTTATATTTTACTGAATCAGTTAAAGTGGGGGAAAAAAGTAAATTGTGCAGAAAAATACCATATTTCTTTCTTCCCTAAAGAAAATTGGCAAACCGTGTCCTTTGACCTGACAATTGTTTAATTTGAATTGATTGCACACTTGGTTATCAGGGGTTTTCTTTTAGTCAGTTACATTAAATCAGTACTTTTACTACATTACAATAATTCTTACAAGTGTTTGAATTGCTCTGTCATTAGGCCGAATTAAATTGCCATTTAGTGTATTTAATTGAATTGCTTTTAATTCATGAAAATCAAGAATCATGTCTATTTGCACCTTTAATTTTCATATAACTGTAGTCTGTATAACAGTTAACAAACAATATAATGTGAAGCCCTAGTGTGCATACACGCTTATGAGCAGAGGCACACACACCCACACATACATTGAGACACATCCCTTCCCCATCCATCTTCTCATCTTCCTCTCTGCTCTTCCTCGTGAGAGAGAGTGTGTGTATAATTGGTCTGAATTTGATGAAGGCCTGTGATAGGTGGAGGAGTGGGAATACGTGGAGATAATTAACACCGATAGCCAACCACGGGCGGTGGCGGATAAAGGTGGACGGAAAGATAAAGCGCTCAGACAGAGTCAGGGTAAATAAACGAGACAAAGAACAAGAGAAGGAAAGAGAGAAAAATGAGAGAGAGAAAGGTTAACACAGTCTGAAATAAGGTTACGCCTCCATCAGAGAGAATTCAGATGATGCTGAGAATAGTGACGGAATACAGCAGCCTTTTTTCCAATCTTTCCCTCCTTTTGCCATAATGGCTCTGCCAGTGCTGGGCTGAATTGAATGTATTGGAGTAAAAGAGACTGTTTAACTGACATTTGCCATTTGTTTTCGCTATCACTCTTTTTTGCTGTTGTTTCGTTGTTGAATTTTACTACTTTGTAGTATAGGTGAAAGCTGCTGTATTTTATATGTTTGACCTGTTCACATTTAACAGAAATTTTGCATAATGAGAAAACATACAGCAGTATTTGTTCTTATTGGTCCAAAGTGATTTTGTTTTTATTTTTTTGTTTTTGACCTTGGGTGAAACAGTACATATGCGTTTTGTTAAAAATAGTAGTCCCTTATTAAAAATGTTGCTAAAAGGTTTTTAAAAGTTAAAAAAATTGAATCAGCAAAATGTATAATATAATAAGAAAATTGATTTTGTTTTGATTGATCTGAGGCAGTGTGCCTCAGTTTTTGCGGCCCAAAACATGGTGTTGGTATGGTCAGAGGGCCATAAGGATAGTACACTTATGAAGAAAGTACATAAATGTGTTTTCTAAGATTACACTATATGGTGTTGTGCTAAAGTACTTTAAAATGCTTTTATAAAATACAAGAGTTACTGTTACAAGAGAATGAGAATATATTAAGTTATGGATAGTATAAAAATAGGTGATGAGGTTAGGGTAATTTTTTTTATGTGCCAAACAGAGCATGTGAGTGGAGTATAGCAGCAGACATTTCTACTTCTCTCTCAGAGTGTTTCTGTAATCTCTGCGTCCAGCTCCGGTCCAAGATTTCTACTTTTCGCTCCTTTTGCTCTTTGCTGACACCTCAGAGAAACATCTCCGCTCCATGTCCACTCCATAAGATTATTTCTTATGATATTTAATTTGTTCCTAATGCATGAACAACACAATAAACACTTTATTTTGTTAATTACATAATTTATAGCAGTTAATAAACAAAAAAAACTACCTAAACATTCTGGCTTTTTTTTTTTGGAAGGTTTAGGCTTGAAGCGATGGCTCAGTCACAAGCTAGAAAGCTGCTAAATGTAGGCAAATACACATGCTTTTAACACAGTCTTTGTTGGCAGTGAGACTGTATATTGTCTGTATTTCTGAGCTGTGGAGTCAGTGCTGCATCACTCATGACAGGCAGTGAGTCTGGAAAAAAGAGCAATATAAGAGCGGTTTTACATACTTTAGAAACTTTAGATACCAAACATGTCTTGACTGAGCAGCGTTTTGATCAGTTGATTGGAAAATTGTGTTAGGTCATATTGTCGCTTTACGAGTTGAGTGTATGTGGGGATTTTGTTTAGTGCACAAATCCCTGAGTCCTTTTATGTATGCGCATTTCCTTGCATGCAAATGGTGAATGATTCAAAGACTTTGTCTTTATCTCTGTCTCATACTCTATACTCCGTATAGTGCATGTGTGTATGATTTGACTGGTGTATCTCTGATGTTCCACTTGATATCCAACAGTGGTAGCCCTGCTGACCAGTCCACATTTCCTTAGTTTGTCTGCTTGTGTCTGTATGTGAGAGTTTGCTTGACCTGTGGCGTGACATCTGATATGTTTTATGCTGTAGAGGTAGAGTAGCCTTCTGCTGGGCTTTATAGTTGGAAGGTTATTGAAATTATTAATAGAAACTGTTTTATATGATTATGCACTGGTTGAACACCACCTTCTTGTCTATGATATGCCATGTGTGTGGGTGTGTGTTTGTGGGTGTGTGCAGATAGACGGCAGTGTAACAGGTTTTTTCCATGACCTTATAAGGCAAGAGGATGTAAAGAGGTAGCCAAATGGCCACAGAGATTATCAGTTAGTTTGCCTGTCTCTCTTTCTCTCTGTATCTGTCTTTCCTATTTCTTCTGACTCTTGGCCTCCTTCTCCCTCTCTCTCACCCTCCTCCTTCTTCCTTCTCCCTCCCTCTTTTTCCCTGCTCTCACTCACACACACATGCGCACACATGCGCACACATGCGCACACGCATGCGCACGCATGCGCACACATGCACACACATGCACACACATGCACACACATGCACACACATGCACACACGCCTACAGTCTGTCTCTTGCTCTCCCCACCTCTTTCTCTAAGTGGCTATGAAGGCAGTGTAGAGATGTTTTAAACTTTGGAAATAAATACCCATCAAAACCGAGAGGAGGGAAAACATGCTTACAAATAAAAAGCTGCAGCAGAACCAGCACACTGCACACACTGCAGCTCAAATTATGAACTTTCATATTATGACGTGAACTACTTTTTCACAGGGAACAGAATAAAATATTGGATGTTTCTATGTTTTTTAGCACAATTTTATTTATTTTGTTCAGAAACTTGCTGAATAAGAATTGTTCACAGCAGTGATGGAACCAAATGTCTGAGCAGTTTTAGGCCTTAAAATTCCACTGTTTAAAAATACACTGACTGAATCATTGTTTAACAATAATTTTGAGGTTGTAGGTGTCGGCCTAAAAAGTATTTTTAATATATGTTAATGTCTTATGTGGTTGTAGCAAAACAGTACCCAAAAAATTAGTGATTTCCCACTGTTTTAGCATTTTCTCCATTCCTTATAAGAAGTCAGAAGACAGGTATAGGTTCACTGGTACTTTTGGTTGATGCATAAATTTTTGTGCTGCAGCCATTGCAGCCACTGTTTCTTTGACCTCCATTGTTCTGATGGGAACAGTGCACCATTTCACATAACTTTGTTTACATGTCGAGTAGTGAATTATACAAAAAAAGGGAACAATCAATGGAATTCTCTTTGAAGTTATTTTCTAAAAGAACAAGTAATTGTACCACAACTTCCAAGTCAAGCTGTATTTTTGTTGCTATAACTTTCTATCATTGTTAACTATATTACACTTGTACCAGTGCAAAATTAGAGAAACAGTTTTCAAATACTAAACATGTCTTGACTGATCAACATTTTGTCTTTCTTCGCTGTGTAAAAACAGTTGTATATACATAGCTGTGGACATAAAAAAACTCCCAACAGCTTACTTTTAACCACAGTGGAAAACATACATGTTTTAAATCTATATACACTAGAGCTTGAAATATTATTCTTTGCTTTAGTTTGTTGTGGTCATTTTTGGAGATAATTTTGTTGGGCTCAGGTCAGATTATCGGCCTGACTGATAGTTGGAGCTGATATTATGCCTTTTTCAGTTATCAGAGTCAGCATATGAACTTGCTTCCTTGCCAGTAAAAGCACCTTTAGTTATGTATGCGAAAATCCAACCCACCTCGATCAAGAAAAGACACAGTCTGGCCCAGTGTCCGGCCCACAGTGTTACTGGATTGATAGAAATGTGGATGACTTATTGACTATAACCAACTGGCACCTCTGTAGTCTGTCTGTGTGTCCCAGTCCAGTGTTGAGTAAATCCAATCAAACATGCTTCTCAGCAAGAATTGTCAGGGCTTAATTCCCCTGGCTGGGTGAGTCCTTTCTGTGTGGAGGTTGCATATTCTCCTTGTGTCTGTGTTTGTTTGCTCTGGGTGCTCTGGTGCTTTGGTCTAAAATACATAGACCCCATAGTAAATTTTGGTAGAGGACGGATAAAGCTTCTACCCCAGTTCCAGTAAAGGGTAATGTTAATGTTACAGCATACAAAAGCATTTTAAACAATCATATGTTTTTCCCGTTCCAGCATGACTGTGCCCTGTGCTGGGGCATAAATACATGGTTTGATGAGTTTGGTGTGGAGGAACCCTGGTGGTCTGCCCAGAGCCCTGACCACCTGATACCACTGAGCACCTTTGCAATGAACTTGAGTGTCGATTGTGGGACAGGTCTTCTCATCCAACATCAAGTGTCTGACACACAACAAAATCTTGTGGAAAGCTTTCTGAGAAGGGTGGAGGCTGTTGAAGTTTCTATCTCCTAATGTTAAGACCAGTGTTTAGATGACCCCACATTTGTAAGTTTGTATTTATGTTTTTGATAATAACAGCAAGTTTCAAAAGAGTTTGTTTTTAGGAACTGTGCTCGGCTATGTAACTGCTTTCCACAGCATCAAGCAGCAGTGTATTTATGAGTTAACATTCCTTAAACTAACAATCCCATTTTAATCTTATGAAAGACTAACAACTTTTGAATTTGAATCTGAGCTGATAAGTTGAATCAGGCGTGTTAGAGCAGGACACTAAAGTGTCCACAGTTGGGGCATCCTGAATTAGATGACTGAGAAACACAGGGCCCTTTTCTAGATCTGAGACAGCTTTCAATCTGAGATACTAAGATGGTTTGTCTGGGCTACAGTTGGGAGAGAGAACCCAGTGTAGAAAAAAAAATCCCAAGACAGAGTACATTTCATTTCATAGTCAATATCAGTTCAGCTGTGAATGTATTCTGCCCTGATAAAAGGGGAAAAAACAACAACAGCAAATTAATTTATCAAACCATCCTAAAATAAATTCAGTTGTCATGGAGTTGGTGATGAGCAACTGAGGGCACTGAAGTAGGATTTATTAAAACCTGGACTCGTACTCCCTCGCTCGCATTCATCTTTCTGACGCAGGCATTATGAGCTCGATCATAATCATAACTCGTCGAGCTTTATTGCCCTTTTTTTTGCAAACCGATATATTTAGGTGTGTGCTAGGTGTGTGAATGTGAAGAAATAAGTAATGGCTTTGTTCTTAGATATTTAAATCCATTTGTTTCGAGCTGTTTGAGGTCATAAATCATAGAGGAGGCGATGTGTCCCCTCCAAGATGGGTCCATTTAGATTAGCATGGTTATTAATGGCAAATGTATACAGAAATATGGATAGGAATTAATATAATCTGCAGTTTGCTGAAATTCACTCTGATATCGTCTGAAGGGTGACATTGATTCAGTAATGTGCTTTTTAGAGTGATAATGGCCACTAGACGCATGTTGACCTGTCTTTTCAATAACTAGGCACTAGATACAATTTCAAAATAAATGTGAAATGATGAAAATGTGATTTGTGAACCAAGTAAGTGAATAATTTCAATATAGAATGATTACAATGAATTTGATAGTTACGGTACTGAAAAGTAAAATAGGAAATTAATATTTAAAGCAGGACACTGAATTTTAAAACTGTATCAGTGACACTTCTGAGTCTCACATTTACCATCTTGTGTGGAAACTGCAAAATGAGGTTTAACTGAAACAGTAACTTAGTTACAGCTAATACTTAGTGTCAGACACAGTGTATATAATTAATTGTGCTTTTGTGACATGTTGAAGTTGATGCTTGAAAATGGTGTAGAGATGGTACAATAACGCTTTTCCAGTAGTGATACTGATATGAATCCGTGAGTACTTAATATTACCCCTGCCACATTATATCTTTCTTTAAAATCTAAAAGCTTTAATGCTAT
Organism: Semaprochilodus insignis; assembly: GCA_034552555.1. Taxonomy (NCBI): domain Eukaryota; kingdom Metazoa; phylum Chordata; class Actinopteri; order Characiformes; family Prochilodontidae; genus Semaprochilodus; species Semaprochilodus insignis. The sequence continues at coordinate 14,266,722 of CM067474.1, read as the reverse complement.
CAAAACGAGTGTCTCTCTGGAAATCCATTCTGAGAAATTGGCAAAGGCCCCTTAAACTTATATAGACTATATTGCCAAAAGTATTCACTCACCCTTCCAAATCATTGAATTCAGGTGTTCCAATCACTTCCATGGCCACATGTGTATAAAACCAAGCACCTAGGCGTGCAGACTGCTTCTACACACATTATTGAAAGAATGGGTCGCTCTCAGTAGCTCAGTGAATTCCAGTATGGTGCTGTGATAGGATGCCACATTTGCTTGCCAGTCCAGTCGTAAATTTCCTCACTACTAAATATTCCACAGTCAACTGTCAGTGGGGTTGCAGCAAAGTGGAAGCGATTGGGAATGACAGCAACTCAGCCACGAAGTGGTAGGCCACGTAAAATGACAGAGCAGGGTCAGCGGATGCATAGTGCACAGAGGTCGCCAACTTTCTGCAGAGTCAATCGCTACAGACTTCAGATTAGCTCAAGAACAGTGGAGACATGTCCTCTGGAGTGACGAAATACGCCTCTCTATCTGGCAATCCGATGGACAAGTCTGGATTTGGCGGTTGCCAGGAGAATGGTACTTGTCTCACTGCATTGTGCCGAGTGTAAAGTTTGGTGGAGGGGGGTTTATGGTGTGGGTTTTCAGGAGTTGGGCTTGGTGCATTAGTTCCAGTGAAAGGAACTCTTAATGCTTCAGCACACCAAGAGATTTTGGACAATTTTATGCTCCCAACTTTGTGGGAACAGTTTGGGGATGGCCCTTCCTGTTCCAACATGACTGCGCACCAGGGCACAAAGTAAGGTCCGTAAAGAATTGGATGAGTATGGTGTGGAAGAACTTGACTGGGCTGCACAGAGTCCTGACCTCAACCTGATAGAACACCTTTGGGATGAATTAGAGCGGAGACTGCGAGCCAGGCCTTCTCGTCCAACGTCAGTGTCTGACCTCACAAATGCGCTTCTGAAAGAATGGTCAAAAATTCCCATAAACACATTCCTAAACCTTATGGAAAGCCTTCCCAGAAGAGTTGAAGCTGTTATAGCTGCAGAGGGTGGGCCGACAGCATATTATACCCTATGGATTAAGAATGGGATGTCGCTCAAGTTCATATGTGTGTGAAGGCAGACGGGCAAATACTTTTGGCAATATAGTCTAAATCACACATATATGGTTACTTTGACCATGGTGAGCATGTACAGTTAGATTTGTTGTGTGCTACCAGGTTTTCATCATAATGTAAAAAAAGGAGCACAAGGTTTGTTTAATTGTTGCATGTTTTTTCCCCCCAAACATTTAGTTAAAGTATTGACTCATATGACTTATATTTTAAATCACACTTTGGCTTATTCTAAAAGGCAGTTTGTGAGACAAACTAAATAAAAATGTACAAACATTCTGGTTTGTTAGCTCATGCTCTTTATGTGTCAGATAAATGCTTGAGGTAACAAATGTATTAACATAATAACAGTTTCATTTTCACAAATTGGTTTACATTACCACTGTAGTGAGCTAATATTTTGTAGATGCTGTGATTAGAGCTTAGGAATTAAGCTAATTTGCTATTAGTTTATAGCACTGCTTTGTGTTGTAGGACTGTTAATTTCTGTGTATTATTATGTTATTGTAATATGTATGTTCTGTGGCTCATTGTTCCAAAGTTGCAACAGCAGTATTCCTCTTTTTCTTTGCCATGTTTATATACGTGCACCAGAGAGTACTTCACTGATCAATGTCAGGGAACACTTTATAGGATATATCTAATGAGGTTCAGAAATAGAAATAATCTGACACGGTAAAGTTTTTGTCGGGATGTCACTGTTCTTCGATTTTATCACACCACAGGATCTTTTCCATGTCCCAGATGTTCATATTCTGACCCGATGCTGGAAATTTGTTGACTATGACAAAATCATGTCAAAATAATGTCTATCTACTTTGTGACTGTGTGTGTTCGTGTTTGTGTGCGTGCATGCGAGGTAACCTCGTTTTTCCGACTCACTCTGGACCAAAGAACCCCTGCAAGAGGAGCAAGTGTGTGTGTGTGTGTGTGTGTGTGTGTGTGTGTGTGTGTGTGAGAGAGAGAGATGGCGAGAGAGAGAGAGCAAGAGACAGACAGTGTGTGTGAAACACAAGCAGGTCACTCAGGAGCGGATATCAGGCCCAGATGTGGACGGCCTTCTGTAGAGTTGTATCCAAAACACACATGGTGTACTGTATACACGCGTGTTGCGTGTTTTGGGTTTTAGCGTATGTAACATGTGTATATGTCTATGTTATAAAATAAATTAAATTTCCCATATTGATTTCACACTCTGGTTGCTTTATAAACAAAGATACGACACACAAGAGCATGTGCACTGTTTAACACACACACACACACACACACGCACACACACGCACGCACGCACGCACAGATGTGTATAGAGTATTACCCTATAGGACTTCAGGTGAGGCCAATCATTGTCTGAGTAGGGAGTTTAAACATAGTGAAGAAGTTTAGCATGTGTTGCTTTAGATCAGTGTATAACTGAAGACAAAAAGGGTGAATTATTTGTAGTTATTATGGACTGATTCATATTAGTTACTAAATGATTTAAGGCAACATTCATAGTACTTACTAAAGTAGTGAGGTATTCATAGTGGTTGTACAGTAATTAATTGTAGTTATGAAATTAATTCATAATAGCTATTCAAGTACTTCATAACATATTCTGAATAATTCATAGCCTACACTGAATCGTTTTTGTTAGTTCCTGATTAATTCATTGTAGTTACTGAGTATTAGGACTTATGATGAGAGGTTAACCCATTTAATTCTATTTCCATTCTGCCTCTAGTGGCCAATCACTATAATAACCAATATTGATTAAAACTCACCCCAGTCTGATTAAGTATGTTTTGCAGAATAGCCACTTTTTCGGAAGGTCACTTTCCACAGACCAAGTTTCATTCAGGTGGGTTTGCATGCGGCGGTGTCTTTGTTCGTGTGCGTGTGTTTGTGTGTGTGTGTGTGTGTGTAAGATCATGAGAAATGGCTGTAGCAGCGTGGTTGAAGGGTACAGTTGTCTATCACACAGTCACATCTTTGGGTATGTATGCATTTGTGTGTGTGTGGGGGAGTGAGTGAGTGAGTGAGAGAAAAGTGTGGGAGAGAGAAAAAGTGAAAGATTCTCTGATCTTCAGTAATTATCGTAGGCGATGGGTTTAATTAATTAAGGCAGATTCATCCTCTCTCGTGTATTTCTCTTCTTTTGTTTCATCCCTCCGTCCTGAAGTCCCTCTGAGACGCACACCCACGCTTCTTTCTCTCCTTTTCTCGCTCTCATTCATTTCAACTTTTTAAACCCGTATGAGAATGATCATTATCTGGATCGTAATTGCAAGCTAATTATGAGTTTTAATTCTCCAGTGGCTCCAGCTCAGGCCTGAAGTCCAGTCGTGAGAAGTGGTGTGTGTGTGTGTGTGTGTGTGTGTGTGTGTGTGTGTGTGTGTGTGTTTTCTCAAGACTTTTTTTGCAGCAAAAGCAGCACAAATATGGATTTAGCTACAAGACCAACAAAATGCTCTTGAGTTTATAGTAACACTAGAGAAAATCAGGCCCAACTTACGGGAACAACAAAGTGCTCCTGAGTTTGTATGAAACCCAGAGACAATCAGGCCTAACCTACAGGACTAACAAAATGCTCTTGAGTTTGACGTAAAATTACACAAACCAGGACTGATCTACAGGACAAACAAAATACTCCTGACTTTTTAAACTGTAAGAGTGAAACAATATCTTTTTTTTCCTTGAAGGTGAGTTTAGGAGTAGATCAGAAAATTTCTAATTTCAAATTGATATAAAATCCATAGGCATATGCATTAATAATTGCATATATACTTACATATGTAAAATACATATTGTATGTATTGTTGATGCTTGTGGACGTTTAAACATATGCCTAAAACATATGGACGATACTGTTGTTTTATGGATATATTATAGATAATTTGTTTCATGTGCCAAATGTTTTAACAGGAAAAACAACTTATAGGTTTGTCAAATATATGATCAAATTTAGGATCCCTGTGGGTTGTTCAAAGGCACTGCAGGGTTAGAGCCGTTTATGTTCCCGTTCTCTCACCAGTCTGCAAATTTCCCCTGTGTGAGTGGAATTGTGTGTGTGTGTGTGTGTGTGTGTGTGTGTGTGTGTGTGTGTAACGGTTATGTAAAGACCCCATCACAGCCGCTTTTTCAGTGCGGGTGTATGTATGAAAGGTTCTGGTAACGGTTATGTAAAGATCCCATGAGTCTATCTTTACGTGGGTGTGTGTGTAATGGCAGTGCCAGTTACTGCACGTTATGTCTGGCAGGTGCACAGCAGGTGAAAGTTGCTGCAGAAAGAGTGTAACAGTGACCTAGCAGGAAGTTAGAGATGACCACAGCTCCAAGTCGGGGTGAGACAGGCCGCTGTGTATGTGTGTATGTGTGTGAGGACCAATCAGCCACCCTTAGCTATGCTACTGTGTTTGTGGGCTCTACTGTACAGCCCCTATCCTCCTGTGGTGGGAACAGTGGTACAACTGACTCTGTGTGTCTGTGTGTGTTTGTGTGTGTGTGTGTGTGTGCACTATTATCAGAGCAGTTGGAAAAACAGCCGCACAGTACTTCTCACTCCAACACCTGTTCAAAGTTTTTCCTTCTTGTATTTTCTTTACATCAGTTGCACCCTTATAATATGTGAGCAAAATGATTCAGGTCTTCTATGAAACACTTTATAATACAGCAATTACCTGGCATAAATATTACAATCAACATTTTATCATAACGATACTTCCAGTGTAGTTGCCAGTGGTGTGAAAAGTACAGACTTTAGTGAAAGTATGGATACCGTGTTAGTCCTAATCAGTTAAAAGTGGAAGTATCGAGCCTGAAATACTCTTACGTGACTGTCAAGAAGTACTGACTTTAAAATGCACTGAAATAATGGGGTTTTGAACATGATTCAACTGTGTCAAGTGGTTACGCATGAATAAAATTACATATATTACGTGAATGCAAAAATTGCAAAACCAAGTATACCCAGAAAACAATTCGGTTAATGTAACGTAATATTTTCTGCAGCCACTTCACATCATAAAATCATAAACCATTTTTTTCAGTGTACTTGTGTCTGAGCATGTTGAACTTTAATGCTTGGTTGAAGCTGACCACAAGTAACACAGTATAATGAGTCTCCCTTGCCTTAACTTTTTATAGCTACCTGTCTGAAACTGTGTTGCTGGTCCTTGCATGGCGATGAATTAGCAGTTTTGCAGCGATATGAAATAGAAAAAGGCAAACTACACAGGAACTCATCTGATAAGAGAACAATTGGTACTTTGCACTTTTAAATGAAAATGTAATGACTTAGAAGTATGTGTTTTTCTTTTTGAAATATAATTAAGTAAAATGTTGAATTTTGTGAGAAGCATGCTGGATAAGCAACTGAGTTCGTACAGAATCTTGCATTGTACCTGTCATGTTATTGTTATAGGAAAAAAAAATCTAGAGTAGAACATATTTGTACATTACTTTACTAGATGTTAGGGACAGTTTTCTTACAACAGCAACAATGTGAATCCTTCCATTTACTTTTTTTTCTTCACCACATTGTAGGGATTTACATTTTTAAAAGTACATTTTATTGCCATTTCCTGCTAACAGTGATGACTCACTGAAGAACTTCCTGATGCTGTGTGCTCACTTTTTTGTATCTTCTACTACGTACTTTGTTCATAAACCAAATTGTATGTATGAGTACAGCTTTTTGCTTCATTAAATTTACTAGGTTTTGCTAATGCTGGTTTAGGGGTCCAACTTGATCTGATTTCAAGAGTGAAATGAATCAGTTGATTCATGGCACAGACAGCCCCTGCTGGAAACTTTGAGGCCATCTCTCTCTCCCCTGAGCTGGCTTTCTTCGTATTGAGGAGCGTTTGATTCTTAGAGAGAGTCTTTGATTTTTGTATTTACGCCCATTGTGAGCAGTGAAAAGGCTTGATTATTCATTTAGGGAAGGCTTGCAGGTCAGAATCAGCAGAAGGGTGAATATTGAAAATTCTTCGAATTTCTCTCACTCTGACTGGCTGAGGTGTACAGGATGAGGCTGCAGTGCGTGAGTGTGTGAAAGAGAGACAGAAAGAGAAAACTGTGTGTGGTTACAGTTTTTTTCTAAGAAGTTCTTAATGTTCTCAAGGTTTCCACCTTAATACATCTGCACAATGTGTTTATGTGAAGTATTCATTGAAAAACATACAGTGCTGTGCAAAAGTCCTAGGTATCTGAAAAAAAAAAGTTTTGTAAAGGTATTTATCTCAGCAGTAAAACCACTAACATTAGAATAAATACTAATAACCAAATATACAGTGTAATGTAATTTATGGGTGAGTGTGTTGGCTTAACTGTTTCCATATTTCCTTATTTGAGCGATACTTGCATCCAAAGTTACAGTTGCAGTTACATCCAAAATCTAGTTTACTTAATCAGATCTGCAATGGCAGGAATGCAAAGAGAAATCAGGAACCAAACCTGATCTTCTAAATGTGTTCTAATCAACATTGTAATATTCAAAATATTCTTTTAATGCACATGCTAATAAAACATTTTTGGCAGGTCAGTTATGTTTAGGATAAGGGGAGGGGAATACATATGTAAGGGATATAAATAAGAGAATACATATATAGAAATAATAGATGGAAACATGTAAAAATGTTTGTTGTAACATCCCAATTGCAATGTCCAAAATCTTCTGTTTTTACAGCTTACTGTCCATGAATGTATGGTGTCGACAGGTGAATTAATGACAGGTTTGGAATCAGAATTTACATATAACTAGGGCTGCAGTTATCGATTATTTTAGTGATCAAGTATTCTACCAATTATACAGTTAGGATAAGAAATATAATACTTTTGTATTATTAAAGAGCAATAGTAAGTATACAAAAGAGAAAATAAGACAGATCTCTTAAATGAACAACTAGTTGGTTATCTGAACTGCATATTATTATATTATTATAATAATATTTTAGTACTAAACTAGTTTAATGTATTTAAGTGCCATAATACATTCTGCCTTAATGTACATTTATTTTTTACATTTACATATGTTGTTCTTTGTTACTATATTTTTTACATTTACTATGCCAAAAATATTATTGTAATAAAACATTCATATCAGCCAATATTGATAATTAATTATTAGGGATGCACCAAATGATATTTTTTTGACAGACCCGAAATCGAACAAAATAAAACATTTGGTCAGAGGTCGAAAACTGAACATGTTTTTTCACAGTGTTTCATTAAATTTGACACTTGTTCACCATTGCATGAATTGAATAGGCTAAATCCCAGATAGAAACTGGATGTGAGCCACATCTGGCAAAGATATGGCACTGCTGGCCCACTGTCGGCACTGGCAATCTTCTGTGAGCCAAAGGTGGTGCACATATATACAAAATGCATTTGGCCCACTTGTCCCAAAACAGATCTGGTCTACTTCTGGCACAGATACAGCGGAGTTGCCTATTTTTGGCTGAGGCGTGGCACACATCTTGTTACCAGGAGTCAACCATCAGCCCAAGGGGAATGTGGGCCAGATTTGGGCCATAACAATTTTGCTGTCTGGGATGTATTTTTGTGTTGGTTTCAAAGGAAAAACAATACTGAGCTGTAGTTTAAAAACACTAAATATTTTAACATCCCAGCAGACATACCAACAACGCACAATATGACTTAAACATCCCAGCCAACATGTTTGCTGCATTCACAAAGAGCGCCTCACTTCATGCTGGCTGCGATTGTATTGCGTTGTTGTAAAACTTGGGTTTGTGCTCCTGTGTTTGTGTCTCACAGACAGAGGAAAAGCCTTGAGAGAGACAGAGAGTGAGAGAAAAAGCAAGCGTTATGTTTGTCGGTTGCTGAACATAAATCTCTCATGAGAGAGTGGGAGAAAGCTGGTTTCCCAGGTTAGCGCTTTCTATCAGCTAAAAAGAAAGCTGTCTAGTGAACAATGCTAGGCTATCAGGTTAAACTGTTCATTTCACAGCAACTTCAGCTACAGTACGAACAGCATATATTATCTGGCTTAGTACGTCTTTGATGGATCACTTGATCATCACGCCTATCACATCCATGTCACAGCAAATCAGATACAAATTAGGATTTCTCTGTTCTGTCCTAGTAGTTTGAGGAATGAAAAAACTGCAGGATATCAGACAATGCTATCTGTGTAAAAGACCTTGGATCATTAACTGCAACGTGGTTCTCCTCCACCAGACATACAACATCCTTCTAGCTTTCTCTTACTCTTCTGTTCCACATAACCTCGGTTTACTTTAGTTTAAATCACTGCATGAACCACTCTTTCTTTTCACTTTTGTTTGTTGCTTGGGAATGTACTAGTACTCGAGTGTGACATACAGCACTTCAACTCTAGTTGAGCTGAAGTTGAGCTAAGGTTGTTGGGGTAAAAGTGAGTACACTGTAGTCCAATACAGTTGCACCCTACTTATCTCGTCACTCACATTTGGTGAACCAGTTGACGATCGTTCCACACAAACCACATTTTAGCCTTTTGTCTCTGTCCCTCTTTCATTAAATCATGGCAAAAAGCTCAGAAGTGCACCCTCAACAACAACATTTACATTTACATTTACATTTACGGCATTTAGCAGACGCTCTTATCCAGAGCGACTTACAACCGTGCTTAGTGTTCCGTTGGATAATATTCCAGCTAGTACAGGAAGTTCAGAGCCTAGAACTCACCCTGAGCTCAGACACTGCCCGAACAGGGGGCCAGTGCTGATACCTAGATAGATCAGTACATACATATATAGAGCAAAAAGAGCACTACCTGGCAACCCCAGCCCAGTGCTCACACCTATAGAAAACAAAAGGTCATTATAAGTGCAATATAAGTGCAACACAATACAAGTACATACGCAACTTACACCTCTACTAGTGCTTACTCACTTAAGTGCATTATGAAGAGATGGGTCTTTAGTCTGCGTTTGAAGACCGCGAGAGACTCAGCTGTTCGAACACCCAGTGGGAGTTCATTCCACCATCTGGGAGCCAGGACAGAGAAGAGTCTGGACGCTTGTCTTCCAACAGTAGTGTTGCTTTTCTTCGGAGTGGAAAATGCCACCAGGTGTCCCACTAGAAAGCGGAGGTGTGAGAATGCTGTACTATATTAAACATTCAGTATACTTTTGTTATATTTCTATCAAGGAAAGGTATTGAGGATAATTATTGTTATCATTTTATCACCTTGCCCAAATTGAAGGGTTGCACTATACCTGCTGACTAAGGGTTGGGAGGGTTTTTGAAGAGAACAGCCATTTGCAGTCTTTTTCAGTCAGTCCATAGTAATTATTTTATTTCTCTAATAAGAAGATCACCATCATCACCATCTCCCAGAAGATAGGTCAAGCTATTATTTACTTCTGAATATGTAACCAAACCAAACAAGCATTTTTTGCCACATGCAGTTCCACAGATTAAAGAATTTTCTAAAAATATACTTTGTAAGGAGAGCTGCACTGCTGCGATAAAGATTTCTTTCTTTAGTGGCTTAATCAGTGCATGAAAAAGGGTTAATGCTTGCAAATTATTGTTTTTGACTTCCAAAACAAGCAGCTACAACTTCTTTTACATCTGAAAAGTTTAATTCTGTGGGCTGCAACAACCTGCTTGAGAGCTTACAGTCATTAACAAATTACATTACGCAGTAAAGATGCAAGTGAAGATCAGCAAGGAAAAGCACCACTGAATCTGATAAATATTTGAATTATACTAGAGCTAGCCAGTATGTGTACTTTTCTTAAATATGGTGGTTTAAATTTAAAAATGTGCCATGATTTTATGTCATGAAGCTGGGCTTGGCTAAAGCTGGAGGCTCCACCTGGGGTGGAAGGAGCCCTGCATAGTTTTTCCTTTTTGATCTAAAGAAATCAGCTATAGCAGGAAGAGCTCACATTTACTTTTGTCCAATTGTCAGACAGAAATACACAGTGCGGAGGTTTGTGTAGAAATTCTGACTGGTGAGGACCCTATAGCAGGTTATGTTTTTATGTTTGTCACCTTACGCTGTCACCAGATTTTATGTTGCCTTGTAAACTAATAATAATAATAATAATAATAATAACAAATAATAATAACAACACAAATGAAAAATGTAGCTAACTTAAGGACATTATAACTAGCTACAACATTGATTTATGTTCTTAACTAGCCATTACACATTGCCATAATTAACATGCATTTTTTTTCTAGCCTTCATCTCAGGTTCGAGTTATATTGATTTATGCTAAATGCAAACGCTAATATTATTGTGTGTTGGGTTCGCTCTGTTGGTTGATGCATAAGAATGGCTGCTTTCTGCTGAGATGCTGAAGCATTGACATCACTACTGTTGTATGCTAGTTTGGTTTTACAGTAGACACACTGTGCAGGGTTTTAGTATGTTTCAACTTGAACTGATGCCATAGTTCGGACTCTTTATATTATTTTCTCTGGTCTGTCTCTGTTATTTGCCCTGTTATTTTCTCTTTCTTTCTCAAAACACTTCTTCTTCATGTCATGATCCCACAACATAAGTGCATTGTGCGAAGTAGTAATCATCCATATTAAACTCAGTGTTTCTGTTTATAAATTTAGAGTCTTTGATTCTAAGAGTCTGCAGTGATGATTTTTAGTAATCGTGTTATTTGAGTTTCTCAAGGAATCATTTCAGCCCTGCTTAATACATTAAAGTTCAGACTTTAATTTTAAAAACGTGGATAGTTTTTTTGGATTTTACATGATGTTGGTGCTTCACAAAGAAATTAACTTACTATGACTACGACTTTAACCTCAGCCCAAAACTTAAACCTAAATTTAAAACTGGTTTTAGTCCTAGTACTAACATACACTGTTTATGATCAAATGAGTTTCACCAGTTTTGCCTAGTTTGAGCATTTGTAGATCACCTCTAGTAATAGTATTAGTGTATAATATACATGTTTATCAATAGTAGTATTTTGTCATTATGTGTAAAGTGTAAAAAATTCACAAACTATCCATAGATATGTGCATATACACATATAAAGGCTATTTACGTGTCACTAATCATTGGTAAATAAGAAATATTGTGTTGCAAAATGTGACAAATTGAAAGTATTTAAGACTGATTAGGTCAGCTATAGCAGCATTGTGTCATTATGTTCGAAATGTATCACGCACGTGCAAACACTTCACACACACGCGCAGTGGATTTGGTGCCGTCGGAAGTTGGCTGTTTCTGAAGTACATTGTCAGGTGTAGCTTTGCTCGTGTGTATGTGTGAGTGCAGGAAGTCAGTGCTGACCTAGTTTTTACTGTATATGAAATGTCTGCGGAGCCATGGGCCTCCATAGGCTGGCACCCATGTGTGCCAGTGTGTGTATCAGCTGTATTTCTGCATCAGGCCAAAACGAGCTAATACAAATATAAATGAATCAAAAATGCAATCCTAATCCTACAGGAATAAATGTTATGTTTTAGGCTAAATTTCCTCTCCAGTAAAAGTATAAGGAAATCACAATGATTTGTCAAAAATATCAGATATTGGACCACAGTTAAAAGAAACACACAAGTGCTTAGTAACTTGTAAAGCTCCTCTGCATACAGCATAGGAAAATTACACTGCATAAAGAATAGGAAATTAAGTTTGAGGTTCTTTTCTTCGCTTTTTGAATACTTTGTAAATGGAAAGTACTTTGCAAATGTCGCACAGTAGTAAATGTCACACAGTAGTAAATGTCGCACAGTAGTAAATGTTGCACAGTAGTAAATGATAGCAGAAAATGATGGATTAGATATCACAGATATCTAATAGCACATACCCTCACTATGTCGTGACGTTAGTTGTGTGCTTTTTTTTCCTGGGGAATAGTAGAATGTTTGAGCATGAAAGTGTACTTTTAGATGATTATCTTTTAATGAAAGGCTTAAATTAAAATTAGCCCAGTTAAAAGTTTTGTCGTTTTTAAATAGAAATTATTGGATCGGTATTTGTAAACAGTATCAGACAATGCTCAGAGTTTTAATATTGGTATGGTGCTGTCTCTATTTACGAATTGTTACTGTGCCTTTATAATACGCTCACCATTGAAAAAAAAAAAGTGTCTGACGTGCTGAGTAACACAGCAGCCACGATTGAGGACATTCAGCGAGCAGTGACACCCTCAATGAGTCTTCCTGTTACTGCCAGCACATTGGCAGACGACTGCACGACACAGGACTCCACGCAGGCCGTTAAGACGACTGCCCCTAAAACCATGTCAATGTCGCCAAAGACTGCAATGGAGTCATGCCAGAGTGTCATGGGGTAACTCAGAATGGCAGCGGGTCATTCCCATAATGAACAGTTTATTGTCACACGTCATATGTCCAGAGGGCCTGGTGTCACTCTACCTCTACCCCTAGCGCAAAATGTGCAGGAGAATTTTCATTTATGCATAGGATGGATTATCGCAGGACATCATTAGGACCCTCTACAACTCCATGCCGAGACACCTCACATACTGGTACAGTACTTCTGTATGTGAAGCTGTGTTGATGGACAGACAGATTGTGACGTGCGCTGAGCTAAAAGCAAAGCAATGTTTATTAAACAGACTGGTCAAAGGAGATCAAAGGAGACATAACCAAGGGGCAAGGCCAGAGTCAGAGAAAGAAAACAGGCAAAAGTCAAAACCAGGCAAACAATCAGACCAGCAACAGTACCAAAAGGGAAAAGACAAAAGAGTAAACCAGAAAGTCAAAATAGAGTCAAACCAGAGAAACTAACAAGAATAACAACAGGGAGAAACGCTCAGTACGCACAGAGTGACAATACTTCACAACGGGTCAGTGTGAGAGAGGAGTATTTATACAAACAGGGAAATGGAATCCGGGAGATCGTAGGTGAGAGGAGAACCAGCAGGCATGACAGTAGCTTAAAAAATATTGCTCATATCAGTCTACATTTTTCATCATTTATTGTTCCTAGTAACCTTTTTTCCGAATAGTATTGAATTCCAACACTTTCTTTTGATGAAGAGTGTAAATGCTGCTCTGGTTGGTTGCCCTGTATTGGCCCCAGCTTCAGTTCGACCCATTTATCAAATATGTCTGCTGATTTGTCTTCCCATAACATATAGCATATCCCTCAAAAACTGCTAAAACAAGGAGACACTGACAACTGCCTTTAGTCTTTAATGGCCATACATAGTGAGTTTATTGTATATTAAACATTTGCTTTGTCAGCTGTACCTAGCGCTGTTGGTTTATAACAGTGGTGCTGTGCTTGTCTTGTTGATATTTTATGCTTCATCGTAAGCATGAAAAACAAAGCATGTAACAGGAAAGCCAAAGATAAACTCGGTAAGCCTAGGGCAAACGGACCCACTACCTCAAACCTTGTGATGAGCAATGATGCCTAGGTATTTACTGTTAATAACTATGCTGCATAATCTCAGGATAACATTTCTGACATAATATCCATAATATGCAGCAGTTCATGTAAATGTAAACAAACATTAGGGTCAGGTGTCCAATTCATGTATGAAAATGATTCCTCGTACTCCCAGAGCCTTTTACAGTCTGAATTTGATGAATCTTAGCATTGTTGTCCTTAGACATGTCCATCCCATCAGAGAAGAAGTCCAATGATGGGATAACCTAGTCATTCAGTACATTCGAACTGTTGACATCATTTTATTGCCACACAACGTTGCTGTGCCTATACCTGACCAACTAAAGCAACCCCAGATCATAACACTGCCTTCAGAGGCTTGTACAGTGGACACTATGCATGATGGGTGCATCGCTTCATGCACTACCCTGGTATTCCCATTAGTCTGGAGTCATCAGACCACATGACTTTTTTCCATTTCTACAGGATTCAATGCTTATGCTCCCTAGCACATTTTTTCTAATTAGACTCACTAACAAGTGGTTGTCTTATGGCCTTACAGCTGTTTAGTCCCAATCCTGTTCTTGTTCAGTGTGCGTATGTACATGCTGCTGCTTTAACTTTTAAACATCGAGTTCTGCTGTCGATGTTTTATGATTCCAGTTCACCAAGAGTGTAAATCTCCAATTATGGTCATTCATGGTTTTCTTCTGATGACATTTCTTTCATGAAATTGACAGTTTACCACTAACCTTCCAGGTTTTAACAAAGTGTTAGATAGTACTAGCCAATTACAGTCATTTCAGTAATCTCCTTTTCTTGATGCAGGCCAATATTTTGACCCATCTGAAACAGTAACATCTTTTCCATGGATTATGTCTTCTCACAATTCTCAAATGAAAAGCTACTCACTGCATCAGTTAGGGTTAAAATAATTGATACCAGCTACAACCTATTAAACCTTCAGTAATTATCCAGTCAAAAGCAGCCCTTAAGTATTTGCTTATTTAAATCTATTTTTGGCTAGGCAGTGTATGTGCAAAAACTAGATTAAAAAAAAACAAAAACACAGGATCTATGAACTGATCTTGATTGTGTGTAACTTAGCTTGCTAGTTTGTTCAACTTTGTGGTGACAAAGTGGAGCTGAAGCTGCTCACATTTTTGAACTGCAAGCACTTACATACTAAAAGAACTCATTCTTTTCAAACCATTGGAGATAATTAGAACTTACTTGTGAAAAACTACAAAAAAGATCAGAACAATATTGGCCAATACTCAAGATTTTTGTATCTGTATTGGAAAAGATAAAGTGATATTGTGCATCTCGATTGAGCCAAACTAAGGGCTCAAAGTCCTTTTAGCAAAGCTGTTTACAGAAACACAGACAGACACCTTACCATAGTGATGTTTCAGCAGATTTTTGTGTAAATGTCAGTAGTAGTGTTTGGCCAAACTGTGGTTTAGAAGGACATCATAAGGTCCCAGTCTGACCTGCTCCACTTCTTTCTACGATTTCCTCTAAACACACACGCACACATATATGTTCACATATACACCCCTTCTTTGAGGCTTTGGAATAATCTTTCTATTCAAATCTTGATTATTTTCTCATGGCTTAAGAGTGAAACCTTTTTTTACTTTTTTTCTGTTTTCTCTGACTTTGGGACAAAGCTGAAGGTGTTTTTTGTTCTTCCTTTCTTTTTATGGTGCAATTTTCTGATCTCTTTCACAGTTTTATTTTTATAACACAAACACTTGCCATTTTAATAAATCTCATATTCTATAACACAGCCCTGAAACTTGATCATTGTGCATTTTCTTTTCAAGTTATTGAATAGTAAGCCTAAGGAGGTGGGTGGTCCAGAATGTAGCAGTATAAATATAAGTGCTATAAATGAACATAATTGCTACTGCTGTTATTATTACATGAAATCTCAGTCCTACAGATAGCATATCAATGGCATACCAGGCATCGTTAACAGGGCAATAACAAAAAACTATTGAAACACATATGAAAAGCAGTATTTTTATGTGTGAAGGACAGTCTACAGGTGACTTCTTTCTACATCAGACCTTAAATACGCAGGGGATGGTGAAGTCTTTGAGCAGAGCCTCAAAACATAGTTGTTGTGATACAGATCATATATTGTGACAATGTCTTTAAGTATTGTGATGAAATGTCTTTTTACCATATTGCCCATTCTTACCCTGTGTGCATACTGCCTGTGATGAAAACAACACGGCAGTTGAAGATTTGTTTTGTTGCATTATCTTGAAAATACCAGTAAAGTGATTTGCACAGGTGTAGAATTTAGTCTGCTGTATTGAGTCTGTATTTACATATTGGGATCTCAAAAAGTCTTCTGATTTTGTGATGATGACCATAACATATCAAACAAGTGATAGCTTACCATAGCCTCTTTGTAAACTGAGCTAATATTCTATTTAACTATTTTATTTAATGAATAATGAAAGACATCTGCTTTTCTGAGACAATTGCATGTCACTAATGATCAAGCGTTGACAACACAAGCAAACAGTGTAACTTATCAGGCATTGCTACTCACCTAGAATAAGAATTGAGAGAAAACGGTGAGAAATGAAATTATATGAATTTATCTTAGTTTTAATATCCATATACATTTTTTTTTCTCATGTGATGTTGGTTAATAAAACCTATGCTTGCAAAGCTTTGGGTGTCACAGACCCTCGTGGGTTTAAAAATGTAGTTTGCATGATTACGTATTCCAGTCGACCTTCCACGCAGGAAGTTTGACTGGAATGCGTGGTCATGCAAACTGCATTTTGCCTGTTCTCGCTTTGAAAGGCCATTCAGCAATTGAATTATTTTATTATACGACATGCATTCTAGGTGCCTTTTACAATAAAGTCTTAGCATTGTACTGTACAGCCTGTTTGCTAAGTGCAGCATTTTGCCACAGAATATTTCTTTGGTTTGGTTTGGTTTGGTTTGGTTTGGTTTGGTTTTGTGTGTGTGTGTGTGTGTGTGTGTGTGTGTGTGTGTGTGTGTGTATGTATAACACCCAATTACCTGATCTGTCCGCCCCCTCCCACCTGTCAGTCACAGGTAGCACTCAGGTGTGCACCACTGTGGCTGGATCCCACAGGTGAGATGAGTATCACTAGCCGCTCCAGCCAGGCATTACGCCTGACCCCATCTCCCCTATGCGTACACAGACACACACACACACACAAACACACACACACACACACACACACACACACACACACACACTATCGTTATCAGGATGTGTGTACAGATGCTTCGCCCCCACTGCCTCCTCCCAGCCTGTTCTTTGTCCCTGCAAATGAGCCAGTGGAACTCGAGAAACTTCCAGTCCTCTTTTCCACCCTCTCATTCTCTTTCTCTCTTTCTCATTCTCTATTTCTACCCCTGAATCTTTCTTTCTATCAGGCTCTATTTTCTATTGACCTTTTAAATCTCTTTTATTTCCCTGGCCCTCTTATTTCAAGGCTTTTAGCTCCAGAATAAAAAAGTGCCCTCACACTCAAACGCTGTATTTACCCTAGTCTTTTCGGCACATTAAAAACAACACATTTTTACTGTGTGGGAGTTTTTAAGATCGGTATTTTAGTCCTTAAACTGTCTCATTTCACAGCTGTAGTTGGTAGTTTCACAGTTTTAGGGATGGGATCATGATGGAACCACAGTATATTTCTACTGTTGTTTTACCTTATTCATTTCACTAAAGCAAAACAGAACTGAGAAATAGACAAATTTGAGGAAACATGACATTGTCATGTCATTAATATGCTGTTACTTGCGTTTATAAGTATATAAACAAACTTAATATTACTGTACCGATCAATTCTTCTACCACTACTGAGTAGGTACAGTGCTACTACTGAAAGATTAAACATTCTATAGTGCCACAATATATCTAAGAAGTCCCGCTGTAGAATGGATAACCTTAAAAAGTAGCATATTGAATGTTCAGTTGCCTCAGTGGTGTTACCATCCTTTCATTTTCATAATTATTTCAAAACCTCCACAAAAGCAATGATTTCTATCTGCATACCTCAACAGGAAGTGCTTGAATTAACGAGTCAGTGAAATTCACTTTCAGTGTTGGTCCATTTTTCACTTCTATCTAAATGTTTTGCATTCTTTACTATTTGAGGATAGTAAAATAATTCATTACATATTCATAAACATATTCACTACGTTGGTATGAACGTATTTTTGTCTTGGGTAATATGAAAATGTGTACAGTGTGAGATAATGCTTTGCCGAGAGATAGGATGAGCTTCAAAGATATACTTCAAGTGTGTGAGAGTTATCTGGCAGGATCTTGGCCACTCTTTTATATCTATTCTCCATGTATGCCCACTTTAACCAGCCTTACACATCATCAAAGAGCCTCACACTGCATACACTCATTCAGACTTTGGATACCTGTTTACCTTAAATATATTTTGGGCATGCCTAAATTTTACCACATTTTCCTCTACATTATTGTTTCGTGTTTTTAAAAAATACTAATTTACCTATTGGAGCTCCAAGCCTGGCAGTATTACAGTATTGCAGCTAAAGGCTTTGCAGTATTGCAAAAAGCCCTGCAGTAATACTGTAGTGCAGCTATAAGTCTTGCAGAATTACAATATGGCAGCTAAGAGTCTTGCAGCTTTATAGTATTGCAGCTCAAAGCTTTGCAGTATCACAATGTTGCAGCTAAAAGTCTAACACTATTATTCACTATTACTGTATTGCAGCTAAAAGCCTTGCAGTATTGCAATATTGCAGTTAAAAGTCTTACACTATTACTGTATTGCAGGTAAAATCATTGCAGGTAGAAAAAAAAGACATTAGTCTAGAAAAAATAGTCTAATCAGTGTCCTAGTTAAAGGCCACTATTTAAAAAGGTTTTTCACCTTTAAATGAGCATTCTTTTTTTTAGATTGTACTTAAGATTTTAAATAGTCCCTTAGAGCATTTCAATCAAAAATGTTTGTCAGACCCTTTTCCTGTTGATGTAGAGATTTAGAAGCTGCAGAATTTGCTGATATGCACACACATGCACACACACACAGACACAAGCTGGTTTCAGTAGATGGAAAATAGAGCGATACTGATCAGGGGAGCTTGGGGTGGTGATGTGAGATATGTACTGTGGTCAGACATTTTCTCAGGGCAGTCTGCACCAACCAGCAAAAATAAATAAATAAATAAATAAATAAATAAAAGACAAAGACCAGAAGAAAAGAACAGCTTGAAATGAATGAGCCACATAAGCATCAAATTTTTAGTGCATGCTGTATCAAGTAGTTTTAGGTATAGAGTTTGTTTATATACATTTTTATATATATATATAGACATACATTTTGACATAATTTGCTTTGTTTAATTAACTTAAAAAAAACCCATATATTTTAATTCTCTAAAATGACCATTTTGGAAATTTGAGGTTTTGTTCTGATAGCTAGTGATGAGATATCTAAGCATCAAAGTTATAGTGACAGTATTGCAAGGCAAAATTGCAAAATGCTAAAATTCTTATAAAAATGATACAGAAATACTGCATATAGAGTTATGTGCTTTTGTATATATGTGTTGAGACAGGACCTGTTTCTACCCTGACCTTGTTTAATTAATGGGGGAGAATCCTTGTCGTTTTAGCTGCAGCTCGTTATGAGAGCTTTCACCCAATTGAAAGACAAGACTGATTAATCCCGACTAATCCAAAAGCATGACAATACCCACCCCCTCTCCGTCTGAACCCTTTGCTCACCCTTTTACTCACAAACGCCAAAAATAAAAGGACCGATTCACTGCTCTTACTCTCCTTTCATTCCGGCACTCCTCCAAACCCCTTTAACCCAGTCACCTTTTTATGTTTTAGAGTGTATGTGTGTGTGTGCAGTTGGCCAAAGTGGTTCATGTTGATAGTCATGCCAATTTTGAATAAATATAGAATAAATAGGGCAAGCATGCAGTACATTTGGATCATCTGTTGACACTGCATGGGCGCGATAGCATTTAAATTAATATAATATTAAGTATTAGGAATAACAGTAATTCTGAGTTTCTATTAATGCTAAACAGATAGAAAACAGTTTGGCCCATTAACAGTAAGCTGACCTACTGTATCTCTTCAGCTGTATCTCAAATCAAACAAATTCATCAGTTTCTGTGGAGACTTTATTTCCTCCTTAGGCCAGTGCGTTTCAGTTTACCGCAAATGGAAAGTAATCAGAAATGGAAACAGAAAAAAGTGCTGCCTGTCTTTTCAAACTGACTACAAAACTCGAAGTCTCTAAAGATTAAAGTGGAGTGCTGTTTCCTTTTCTAACTTTATTTAACGAAGCACTTCACTCAAAGCAAAGCATAGACTGTGGTTGCTTTGTCTGATGAGTCCGCAGGTAAAAAAAGAAAGTTAGCTTTGCAACACATTCTTTTTTTGGACATGAAACAGCTGTTAGCTAAAAATACACTTTCCTTAAAGACAGAAGTTCACAAGTGCTGAACGTTTGTTTGTTTGTTTTGATCTCATTCACTGAGAACCAGAACAGTTCTTGCGAGTGTTTTCAGTAGATGAGCGGATTTGCTTTTGCATGCTTTAATGCTGTGTGTCATTGAGCATTTTCTGTGACCCTTATTGAGATGATTATAAGGAAAATTTTTTGTTTCAGGAAATAGAACATGGTGTGTTTTTCTGAGTATGAAACTGCTATGAGAAAATGTGTATCTTCCCCACTTGAGGTTTCATACTGAGGTGGGTACTCTGTATTATTAGTGTGGGCAGAATGCAGTGCCTGTGTGTCATATCTGAGACTTTATCAAGAGGTCAGCTATGCTTCAGCTTACATTTATCTATAGACACACACACAGACTTGTTTTTATGCAATGTCACAAGATCCCATGTATATCGTATATGTGTATGTTTAAGTATCTATGTAATAATAATGTGTCAATCAATAATGTATGGGCTACTATGTAAAACTATGGGTGTCCCTGGATAAATGACATTTTTTTTTTACGTTCTACAGAGACCACATTTTAATGCACAATTACTGTTTATTTGCTAAACAGAACAAATTCAACATGTTTGCACATATTTAAAGTGCCATCAAATACATTATTTAAATATGTATTCTCTGTAGAGTATGTCTTAACTTATTTAATTAGTAATCAATTAAACATGGCAAAAAAATTAACAAAGTCAGGAGTATTTTCTAGGTGAGTTAGGTTAACTGTTTTCTGTTTTAGTATCTGAAAGTATTGAAAATATGCAAAATGTGGGAGTCACGTGATCACTGTAAGTTCAGACTGATATTCTACCTCCAGTTTTAATTGCTGGAGTGGCAGTCTGCATGTGTGTTTCCGGGCGCAGTGTGTGTAGTGGGGCCTCTCTGTGTGTACTGGATGTGCAGACTGGACAGCTTGCCGTGGCTGTGTGTAGATATTGAAAGCAGACACGCACGACTGTGTGTGGGGGATCTTATCTGCAAACTGTAAACATATTTCGGGGTTTGTGGCAAATACAGCGATGGGCAATCTTCCAGTGCTGCCATAGCGAAAACCTCTCCAATGCATGGTCGTATTACCTGTGTGTGTGTGTGTGTGTGTGTGTGTGTGTTTGTGTTTAAGTTTGCATGATAGAGAAAGAGAAAGCGAGTTTGTGTGTTTAGTGTTGTGCTCCTTAAAAATATCTTTCCCTAAATATATATATATATATATATATATCTCAAGAACGTTTATTCATATTTACACACATAAAAATAGCACAGACCTGATCATTGAGTTATTAGTGATGTGTTGTTTAATTGTGAGCTATATTAGCTTCTTTAGGTGAATGGTGATTGTTGGGAGCCGACTGTTTGTTTGGTGAACTAAGACAAAAAAAATGGGTAGATCTTATGAGGCAGTACTTGAAAATCAAAAGACCCCCCTCCTAAATTTCCTTGAAATAGTCCGGCTCCACCCCCTCATTATCCACAAACCTGATGCATGATGTGTTAGTTTGTCTCTGGTTTTGATCTCGGTGGTTTTCATGTAGTTTTTAGTTGTGTTTCTGTCTTGTGATTGCTGCCTCCCAAATTTCATCCAAACTAATTACAAACATCCAGTCAGAAACATATTTTTAAATGACCAACAGCATACTGTTATTAATTTGTTAATTGAAATGTAAACAAATGTTTTATTAAAATGAAATGAGAGTATAGCTAGCATTATATTTTAGAAAGTTGTCCGTGCTACTGAACAAAGAGCTGTATATATACAACGTATAGCGTTTTATATATACAATTTGCATTTGTGTTAGTTAGAAAGTAGAGTGTTAATCACTGATTAACAAAAACTGACACAGTTTCTGCTCTCAGTCACTTTAGACCACATCAAGCAACAGCCTTGCCATCAACCTTAGCAGGATGTTTGTGACCATCTAGTACTGTGTCCACCTCAAGATAAACTCACTCTTTGTCTTTCTCTCTCTCTCTCTCTCTCTCTCGCTCTCTCTCTCTCGCTCTTTTAAATATCTGATAGTGTTTGTTCTTTTCTTGGCCAGATGAGTGAGAACACTACAAGCTCCTCGTCACCATGGTCACTCTGATTGCATCTTTGAGTTGTGGCTTGGAAAAAAAGAAGACGAATGAAAAACAGAATGCAGGAAAATTCTTGTTCTTTTCCAGACACTTATCTCCAGGTGTGATACACGCATGTCCTTGTCCTGTGTGGTCTTCTGCGGCTTAAATGTATGGTCACTAAAAAAAAAATCCATTGACATCAGACAGACAGAGACAGTTACAGACAAACTGTATTATTGCGCCAGACTACATGAAGTTCAGCCTGGCATATAAAGACAAGGACAAAAAACGTGTTCAGTTTTTGATGAATGTTTAATAAAAAGAGCTGATTAGTTTCATTAGAGGTATTGTTAAGCAACAATGATGGAGTTAACACAATAATAATAATAATAATAATAATAATAATAATAATAATAATAATAATAATTTTGCTATTGTAATAAAAAAAACAAGTAAATAACAAAACAAAATTGAGATATACCTATTAATAAATATAACAATATATAATACAAATAAAATAAAAATGTCATGGGCTGAGAGAAATAAATTTAGAGAACTCTTTCAGACTATGTACTTTTTTGTTTGTTTATTTTACCTGAACACCTAAGTATTGTTTTATCTAAAGGGTGCAGCTTCGAACACTAATAGATTTTGCTTCAAGAACTGTAGTAAAAAGAATAAGCTAGAACCGACTATATGAAATATTACATGTCATAGAGAGATTGACAAGTAAACAAATGGTAAACACTGGTGAGTTGTGTCGGGCATAATCAATAATATTTGTTACACTGAAATGTAAAATAAACTTTTTGACTCTTTGGCTTCAGTGCACCTTCAGTGCACCTTAATGAAATTGAGCAAGATTGTGACCAAGTTCAGTCTTTGTAAAAGTACGCAAATCCATTCATTAGTGCCATCTAGTGCTTGATGACGCCCTAATGTCTCTCTGTCTCTCTATATTCCTACAACACAAACTATAGTGTATAAATATATTGAAATAAATACATATGTTTAAATTAAATGGACATTTTGGGGTATTTTAAAATAAATGTCACACAGTGGTAAAATCACGAGTAAGTAGAGGAGGGCTGGGAAGGAATAGATGTGCAAAGAGGAAAGAAGTGAGGAAAGTAGCTTTCATAAGTACCATTCACAGGTGAAAGGGACCAGCCTTGTGTTTGTGTATGTGTGTTGTGTGAAGGTGTGCATGCACTCAGTTGCCATTTAGGAAGGATACAAAATGATTCATAATGGCCTGTACTGAGAATAGATGGAGTTGAAAATATCAAAAAACATTCTTGGAGCTGACTTTGATTGGTCTGTTTTTCTCTGACATGTGGGGGAGGGAAAGTCAGAGCGAAACCACCGTCAACTCAGTCATTCTGATCCTCTCCTCCACTTCCTCTGTGTGTGTGTGTGTGTGTGTGTGTGTGTGTGTGTGTGTGTGTGTGTGTGTGTGTGTGTGTGTGTGTGTGTGCATGCGTGCGTGTGTGCGCATATACACCCTTTTGTGTACAGTGTCTTAGTCAGGAAATATCAAATGTACAAGAATCTACGTAGCTTTGTCATATAATCTCACTCATGTACAATAGTTGAGGAGCACCCTTCATTTATTTCATTGCCAGTCAAAAAAGTACACGTTAATAATTTTTCAAATAATTAGATATAATGAGATTAGATATAAAATAATCCACTTTCCGTAAGGAAGGGGAAAGTCAGAAAGAGAATAAATTAAAAAAAAAACAGGAACTCAAAACATTTTAAATGGTGCCAAAATTATTGGACAACTGTGCAAGACCTGGTAGACCACCAAACTGTAGCCATCAGATAAACAGTATTTATTTATTTATTACTTTCATCTTTGAACGATAGGAGAAAAGCAAGCTTAACTCTTGCTTCAGATCTAAAGAAATCCATGGATGTTTATGTCCATCCTGTCACTATGGTCTGAAAGGATATGTAGCTGTCAAGAAACTGTTATTGAGAAAAAGTTTTCATGATCAAGACAACTTCATACTCAGTGTTATACAGCTTTCACACTTAAGACATCATCTACACAATATGAAATATTTAAAGTTACGTCTTGACTATTGTAGTCCTGTGGTAGGCCAAATTCTCCCTCTCCATTGATGGCTGTGTATGCATCATCAGGTGGGCTATTTTGTAACTGTAAACCTACAAAGTGCACCTATAGGGTGGGTATTTCTAATAAAATGGCCACTGAATGTAGGTTCAAGGTAATGAAGCTAATAAATTGGAAACTCTGTGTGTAGTGTATGCTGTACACTCTGGCTTGTCCCCTAAAGGTTTAGCTGTGAATGATGATGATTATGTCACCACTTAGTGAACTAAGTGACAGTGATGGGTTTGAAATGCACTCGGGGTCCCTAAAGACCCTTGCACACACACACCCTGTCCTTCAGTCGTCTACTGGGCCTAGTGTTGGGTTACTGGATAGGGAACGGAAAGGCCAAGTTCACCGTCAGGAACACAGCTTGCAGACTGTGTGTGTGTGTGTGTGTGTGTGTGTGTGTGTGTGTGTGTGTGTGTGTGTGTGTGTGTCACACGCTATACATCTACCATCACCCAAAACTCTTTTAGTATTTAGTTTAACTCAGGAACTCAGTCACACTGTAACGTGCCATTTTAAATACTGAAACTATGAAAGAATGTACATCAATTCAGCCCTTTTAGGGTGCCCTGGACATTGTTTTTTGAAACAAAGTGCATTTGTTAAAGGAACAGTTCAAATTTACAGAGTTCTCTGTAAAATTAAACAAATTAGAAGAATAATACAGGTTTCAAGATGGTTGTTAGCTTTGTGATGTATGTATTTGTACATTTCTGTAGAGACCAGTTTGTCGTGTGGTGTCATAAACCGAAAATCAAGAAAAAAATGAAAAAAGCAAACTTGCAAAATACAAATACATGCCTTATTTGATTGTCTACATATTGGAGGGTCAAAGCTCTGTAAATGCTATTTTTAGTCATATAAGTACTTTGAATGTTGTTTTTATTCTGGGTTTTCTGAGTCTTTTATCTTCAGTGATGTGTATTATTAATTAATTTATTTGGCAGATTGTTTTTCAGAATTTAGTCCTTAATGAGTCAAGTGACAGTTGTCGTTTTCCCACTGGAGCCAGGGGCCCGGTGAGGTTGGGGATGCTGTGGTGTTCCTTTCTCATATTGTCACTGTCCATTAGAGCTATTAGACAAGCACATTAGTGACGGAACCATTATATGAGAAAGCGAGGGGAAGAAACAGAGAGGGGAAGAAAGAGTGAGACATATGTGTTTAGTCTATTAAAAGAGACAGAGGGGGAGGCACTGGGAATGACCTTGAGATCCAGTTACACTAACATATGAACAGCCACGTCATCGGGGGTCACACACACCGACCCTGCACAGCCAAGACCTGTCTCCCCAAGACCACCATACACTAATGTGATGTGTAGTTTTGGTTTCAGTTGGCCAGATACATGACGTTTTGTAGTTAAGTTATACTGTTTTCCTGTTTAAATGTATAGCTGTAAAACTGTAACTTTTGAATTCTCCTTTTCTGCCTGACAATTTTGAATGCATTACTTCATGCTGTATTGGTAGTGCTCACACATCACCCCTACTGCAGCCATTGAAATAACTGTAGTATAAGAGTGCAGATGAGTGTAGCCTAATCAGAAATTTGTTTAGTCTAACAGTGGAAACGGGTGTTGTGAAACCACAGAAATGAAGGTAGCATAAGCAACTAAATGGATGTAGCATAACCAAAGAAATCAGTGCAACATGGCCATGAAAATGGATGTAGCAGAACAGTGGAGTTGGATGTTGTGGCCGTAGAGCCAGCAAAGAAATGGGTGTAGCATGACCATAGAAACAGGTGTAGCATAACTGTAGAAATGAGTATAGAGTGACCATGGAAATGGTTGTAATATTACTGGTGAATAGATTTAATGTAACAGAGAAAATATATCACCTGTGACCATGAAAATGTATGCACTGTAACCATGGAAATAGGTGTAGGATAGCAGTGAAAATGTGTATGTGGAAATCATCATCTATGATGAAAGCTGGGCAACAAAAGTAGAACATTCCCCACAGCCTTTTAGTAACTTTAAAAGTGTGGGAAGATTAACTACACCAAAGCTACCTTTCTGCTGCATGGTACGGCATAGCTTGGCTCGACTTGATTATGTTGGGACAATATGAAAAATAAATACCAAATAACAAAAAAGTGTTTTTATATTTACTTATATTTGACTTTTATTTAACTGCAGACATTATGAACCCAAGATATTTCATGTTTTTTTTCTGGTCAGTTTTCCAGATCTCCAGTTTGTCAACAAATGTGTTAAACAACAAATGTTCCTTAAAGTTTGGAAGAGATTTGCATATAATTTTCCCTCTGCAGTACATTAAACAATTCAAAGAATCAGGAGGAATTTCAGTATGTAAAGGGCGCAGGCCCTAGCTGAACACCTGTGATCCCCGTTCCCTCAGACGGCACTGCATCAAAAAACGTCATTCAACAATAGCTGATGGACAAGGGTTTACTTTGGCAAACCTTTGTCAAGCACTACAGTACAGAGCTACATTCACAAATGCCACTTAAAACTGTATTGTGCAAAACAGAGGCTTTATGTTAACCATGTCCAGAAGTGGTGTTGACTTCTTTGGGCTCAGAGGCATCTAGGATGGACCATCACAAAGCGTAAACGTGTTTTGTGGACAAGTCAGTATTCCAGATCACAACACCATGTGCTCCAGATTGTAGACAAAAAGGACTATCCAGACAGTTATCAGTAACAACTCCAAAAAACAGGGTTGGTCCTTGTATGGGTTTGTGTCAGTGTGCTTGGCAAATGTAATTTACACTTCTGTGATTATTGCAAAGATTTTAGAGTAACATATCCTGCCATCAAGGCGACATCGTTTCCAGGCACGTCCATGCATTTTTCAACAAGACGATGCAAAGCCACATGCTGCATGCATTACTAAGGCATGGCTGCAGTAGAAGAGGGTACGGATACTGGACTGGCCTGCAGTCCTGACCTGTCCCCAAGAGAATGTGTAGAGAATTATGAATGAAAAATGTGACGACGATGACCCCATACCGTTGCACATCTTCTGTTGAACTGAAAGAAACAGACTATTGAGACACGAACCTGCAGAGTTCCTAACCTAGTTTAAAGATTTTTAGGTTCAGCAGAATATCTGGGTATTATTGCTTATTTAATGTTTGCTTAATGGAAGCATTTGCATTACATTTTCAGTGTTTTATTTAATATTTTATTATTTTTAAGCATGCAAGCTTACAAATTATGAATTAGTATTGGTCCCAAAGACCAGGAGTCTGTCAGGAGAAAACTATCCCCAGTCCGGCCATAAAACTGAGTCTCATTTCGGCAATGACATGCCCACTTAGCACCTCACTCTGAGAACATGAGGTCAAAGTATGTGTAGGAGTGTGTGTGTCTGTGTGTATGTTTTGACTGTGCTAAAAAGCTCCATTAGAAGTTTAATGTGAGTGTTGACCTGTGGATTATTCCCAGGGCTCACCTCTCCTATAACTCAGTCAGCACTCATTAGAGCGACACACGCACGCACGCACACACACACACACACACCACTAAATGGGCGCTGACAGTGGTGGGTCAGTGATTGTTATGATAAGTTGGATGTTTTCAAGTCTGAGGTATACTGAGGCATGAGCTGCTGTTGTGTCTTTTCTCTCTCACTCTCTCTCTTTCTGTCCCCTCCTTTCTTTCTTTCTTTGTGTCTATTGCATCACTCTTCTTACTCCTTCCTTCTATTTCACTATGTATGCTTCTCCCTCTGATTTTGAATTCTTCTTCATTTGCTCTTTTTCTCTCTACTTTTTCTATTTCATTTTTTTTCTTTGTCACTATCTTCCCTACTTTCTTTTTATCTGTCTTTCTGTCAATGTCTGTCTTTCTCCCTCAATTCTATGTCACCTCGCATTTTTTTCTCTCTTCAGTCTTACTCTCCATATACACTGCTCAAAAAAATTAAGGAACACTTTGAAAACACATCAGATCTCAATGGGAAAAAAAGTCATCCAGAATATCTTTTCTCATATGGACTGGGTAATGTGTTAGGAACGAAAGGATGCCACATCGTTTGATGGAAATGAAAATGATCACCCTGCACAGGGTTGAATTCAAAGACACCCTGAAAATCAAAGCGAAGAAATGATGCAGCAACTCCAAATGGTACTCAGTAGTTTGTATGGCCTCCACGTGCTTGTATGCATGCCTGACAACGTCAGGGGCAACGCTCCTAATGAGACGACGGGTGGTGTCCTGGGGGATCTTCTCCCAGATCTGGACCAGGGCATCACTGAGCTCCTGGGCAGTCTGAAGGGCAACCTGGCGGCGTCGGATGGAGCGAAACATAATGTCCCAGAGGTGTTCTATTGGATTTAGGTCAGGCGAGCGGGGGTGCCAGTCAATGGTATCAATTCCTTCATCCTCCAAGAACTGCCTGCATACTCTCGCCACATGAGGCTGGGCATTGTCGTGCACCAGGAGGAACCCAGGACCCACTGCACCAGCGTAGGGTCTGACAATGGGTCCAAGGATTTCATCCCGATGCCTAATAGCAGTCAGGGTGCCGTTGTCTAGCCTGTAGAGGTCTGTGCCTCCTTCCAGGGATATGCCTCCCCAGACCATCACTGACCCACCACCAAACCGGTCATGCTGAATGATTTTGCAGGCGGCATAACGTTTTCCACAGCGTCTCCAGGTCCTGTCACATCTGTTACATGTGCTCAGGTAAAACCTGCTTTCATCTGTGAAAAGCACAGGGCGCCAGTGGCGGATCTGCCAATTCCGGTGTTCTATGGCAAATGCCGTTTGAGCTCTACGGTGCTGGGCAGTGAGCACAGGGCCCACTACAGGACGTTGGGCCCTCAGGCCACCCTCATGGAACCTGTTTCTGATTGTTTGGTCAGACACATTCACAGCAGTGACCTGCTGGAGTTCATTTTGTAGGGCTCTGGGAATGCTCATCCTGTTCCTCCTTGCACAAAGGAGCAGATACCGGTCCTGCTGAGGGGTTAAGGATCTTCTACCACCTTGTCCAGCTCTCCTAGAGTAACTGCCTGTCTTCTGGAATCTCCATCATACTCTTAAGACTGTGCTGGGAGACACAGCAAACCTTCTGGCACATATTGGCGTGCCATCCTTCAGGAGTTGGACTATCTGTGCCACCTCTGTAGGGTCCAGGCACTGCACCATGGTACTAGTAGTGATGCTGACCCAAGCCAACTGCAAAACTAGAGAAAAATCAGTCGGAAAAGATGAGGGGGGACAAAATGTCAATGACCTCCACCTTTTAAACCATTCCTGTTTTGGGGGGCGTCTCATTGTTGCTCCTCTAGTGCACCTGTTGTTAATTTCATTAACACCAAAGCAGCTGAAACTGATTAACAACCCCCCTACTACTTAACTGACCAGATCAATATCCCAGAAGTTTAACTGAGTCGGTGCTATACTCCAAAAAAGTGTTCCTTAAATTTTTTTGAGCAGTGTATTCCTCCCATTTTTTTCCATATCTTTCTTCCATCACACTCAATATCTTTCTCCTTTTCCTTCTTAGTTTTTCTCACTCTCCTCATTCTCTCTCTCCCTCTCTTTGCCTTTCTGTATTTCTCTCTCTCTCTCTCTCTCTCTTTCTTTCTCTGAACTCACCGCAGCATTGTGTGACTTTAGGACCTTTTCCAGTGTTTTGTCCAGCACTTTGTTTGCTGCGCCTGTGTTAGACATCGAGTGGCAGTAAATAGATGAAGCTAATTCCCAGATGTCGTTCCCATGACCCAAAGCATAGAGAGCAACGATGGGAGAAAAAGAAAGAGAGAGAGCGAAAGAGGGAATGACTAAGTGTGTCTGGATCTCTCTTGGTCCCTTTGAGACACTAAACAGTAGTGCTACAGTTACAGATCAGAGGTTATAGTTCATAGGCTGAAGTTGGGTTACCTTGACAATGACACAGGTGCACTATTGAACACACACACACACACACACCTGTGGAGTATGCTCTTCTTTCCAATTAAGAACACACACACATAGACACAAACACACGTGCACACACACCACACGGTCATGACCATTCCATGAACTTGATGTAGTGAGGGGATTTACTTTCACTGGCGTGTGTATGTGGAATGGAGATTCTGAGTGTGTTCCTGTGTGTGTGTGTGTGTGAGTGTGTGAGAGAGAGAATGTATCCAGGTTTTGCACCATGCAGCAGGTGCGAAAACAGGCCAAGCTTTGTGATCATCTCCCTCTAGACTGGATGTTATGACTGTGCGTGTGTGTGGTGTGTTTGTGTGTTTCTGTGTGTGTGTGTGTGTGTGTGTGTGTGTGTGTCTAAAGACATCTGTTTTTACTTAGATGAGTGTGACAGGCCAGAGGAAATGACCAGAGCACTCTCACCTGACACACACACACACACACACACACACACAGACACAGGACCACACTTTTGTGACTGTTTTATTAATTATGAAATTGATTCTGTTGTTAAATGTATTTAACCCCTTAAACCTATATGTGAGTCTATAGGTTCTTACACTATGGGACTGATAACATAGGCCAGGTTCCTAAAACTCCATGCAGAATGTACAGCACTGTAAAGAGTCATATTCATAAAGTCACTGTGGTCATCACCTTACATCGGGATCTCCTTACTTCAGTGATATTTTGCCACTTATGTATGTTATATGTTAATAAAAGTCAAAAAACAAAAGGTCAGCAATAATTCAAGAACATTTCTTAACATAAAATAGCAATGCACTTGAGGATTTTATTATCTATGGTACATAATATAGTTAAAAGATTCAAAGAATCTGGAGAAATCTCTGTATGTAAAGGGCAATGCCCAAAACCATGGCCATGATCTTTGGGCCCTTGTGCGGTACTGCATTAAAAACAGAGATGATTCTGTAGTGGAAATCACTGCATGGGATCCCTTATGAAAACCATTGTCTACAAACGCAGTTCATTGCCACATCCACAATTGAACCCCAAATGGTTGTAAAGCTGAAATCCTATATCAAGCAAGAATGTGCAAAACATTTCACTTTCAAAACTATAACAATTGGCCTCCTTAGTTCCTAAATGCTTATGGAGTGTGAAGAGGTTATGCAACACTGTGGTAAACATGACCCTGTACCAACTTCAAAATATATTGCTTGCAACAAATTAAAAATGGTCATATGTTTTTGAAAAAAGATGAACCAAGGCATGGCTCACACAAGAGGTGTGCTGATCCAATATTCACTAACAGTATTGGCCGGAATCACAAAAAAGTATAATCTGATATGATCCTGTAATGTCATGGTCTTTTTGCTGGGCCACCCCTGACCACCATTGAGAGGAAGAGGGCTTCACCTGTGTGATTAGGTTTGTCTAGTGTCAGGGGTGAGTTCACAAGCAGCTTTTGCTCGGTTCACACTGCCACGTGCACGCCCTGTGATCTTGCTAGGTAACCTCAGGTATTACTCTTTCAAGTTCAGTGACTTTCACTTCAACTGTCTCTAGAGTTAAATCGCTCTGGATAAGTATCATAAAATTAAAGTTTGACCTGTGCTGCGGAAAAGTATTCACCCCTTTCCCAGTTTCTTCTATTTTTGCATATTTGTCGCATGAATGATCATAAAATTACTTTTAATACTGGTCAAAGAATCCAAGTAAATACAAAATGCTGTTTTTAAATGATGATTTCATTTATTGAAGGAAAATGCTGTTGAGGCCTTTTTCCCTATGTGAAAAATTAATTGCTTCCTTAGCTAGTAAATCAACCAATTAACAAAATTCACTTGATTATTGACTATAACTAATTGTGGAACTAATTGACTAACTAACTGATGTGGAACAAAGTAATTGAAAAGTCATTCAAATGTACTGGTCTGTAAAGGGTTACAAAGTCTTTGCCTAGGCTCCGGGGCTTCTGCAAACCAGAGTGAGAGTCATTATCCACAAAAGGAAAATTGAAACTTGTGAAATAATGTAACGTGGAGAGACAAGGAGACAGCATGCAAGTCTTTAATATTATCCAAATAGAACAAACAGAAAGACACTAGTAAAATAAGGAACAAGACATGTAAAGGATATATACAGTAAGTGCATATCCTTATTTAAAATGACTAAATGTTTGAGTAGCATTATATTGTCATATACTATATTGTGTTAATATTGTTTATTATATTGTGCTTATATACTTTATATTGACATCTTTTAACATCGATTTAGGTTCTTTAAATACAGTGTATATGGGTAAAATATGCCTGCTGACGGTGCAAGGATGCGCACGTGCTGGGATGGTGGCATAACTGAGGCTTAAGATTTTCACTCAAACCTTTCAGGTGTTTAAAGCACCTCTGAGCCAAAGAGGTGTCATTTATGATCTTAACAATTTGAAAAAGAAAGTGTCAAATCATTTGGGCTAAACCTGTTCTATATATCAAGTATACCCAAATGATTTGCACTTAGCTACTGTACACTAACAAAACATTTAGCTACAAAACTGGAAATAAAACATGAACATCAAATTAGTAAAATTTAAAAAGAAGGCAAAAAGTTTTTGACTTGCTAAAACTTTTGAAAGGCATTTTATATAAAAAAGAAACATCACCTTACTCTTCTAGATTGTTTGATTACAGAAAACTGTGCTGTTTAAACACAAGGTGTTTTCATATGAGAATCATATGGATCATAATACACAAAAAAGGTGAGAATGAGAACCAGACGTTTCTGCACCTGATTTTAAGTCCTTGCCTTAAATGCTTCCCCAGACATCAGCCTTTATCCTCATGGTTTCTTCTGCAGTGCAGTTTTGTTTTACCTTCAAATTTAATTATGTATGTAGATTGCTTGATAACATGTCCTTTAAGTAACCTCATGGCCTGCTCGCACCCATACACAGATATATTTGAGCATTATCGGGTTATCACAGTGGGAATAGGTTTATGATTGAGGCCAATTCTAAGATGACTTGGGGAATCTACTCTTGTGTTATCCTGTCTAAAATTCTAAGATAAAGTACCTTTATTAAATTCACTTTTGAGTAAATATTACTTTTTATTAGTAACATATTAAACCATTTAACTCAAAAACATATTTTCAGTGATTGCTTCTGTGACTTGTTCTGAATTCAGAAGTAAGACCATCCTTAAGCAGGTTACACATTGCTTCTATAAACAAAGCCTTAATTTTTGTAATTCTATTGATGAACCGAACCTTAAAAAAGCTAAATTTGTACAATTGATTTTTAATTAGTTTTTAATTGATTTTTTGTAATTAGTTCCTCTCAAATGTACTTAAACCCAGGGAAAAAAGTATATTTTCATTTTTCATTTTCAATTGTAATTCAATTTTTAATACAATTTCCAGTTCTTATACAGTTCAGTTCTTTTTATTGTATAATGAAACTTTTTTCCCACAAAACAAAAAAAAAAAAACACGCATTACCTAAGAAAACCTATTAAACCTATTACTAACTTTATTATTAAACAATTTAGTTTAAGTTTTGGTACTTTTTGACTTTCACTGAAGTACATTTTTGGTAGAAAGTACATTTAAACATGTCTTTCTACCAGTTGTGCCACAGTAGCCTCTAGAGTGGTGGTCACAAGCAGTACTCCTGGAGATATACTTTTATGCAGAATTTAGATCCAACCTGCATCTAATACGATGCCCCTAAAGCATCAACCAACCAGACACAACTGAAAACGTTAATTAGCTAAAGTAGGTGTGACAGATTATGGTAGAAAATAGTAAAGATGAAAAAAATCGAGTAAAAAATCTCAACAATCTTACAAAATATCAGAGAACAACTGTAACTGTTTCAGTTGAGCTGTTCAGGCAAACTATTTGTGCTTCATTAACCCTGGTAGAGCGCTCGTGCAAAACACACCTAACACATGTTCTCATGTCCTCTTTTTTTATAGGACTTTATAGGACTAGGACAAAAGAATTGCTTTGAATGATCACTTTTTTTCTGAAAAAAGGCCTCTGAAAGTTTTAATATTAGTGCAAAGGGGAATCGGTGTATTTTGTGCAACCTATAACACCAAGCCAACAGCACTGCCAAACCAAACATCACTCACAGTACTAAACACACACACATTCACACACAATGATCCCTGAACGCCCTGTTCTCTCTCTCCGACAGAAAGCTTAAGCTTAGGGTCACGCTGAGGTTAGCACAATACCGTTGGCTGGATCCTAGACACACAAACACATACACACATACACACACTGTCCATTAACTGTA
The DNA here is from genome assembly GCA_034552555.1 of Semaprochilodus insignis. NCBI lineage: Eukaryota > Metazoa > Chordata > Actinopteri > Characiformes > Prochilodontidae > Semaprochilodus > Semaprochilodus insignis. Next base: position 14,232,428 of record CM067474.1, on the reverse strand, counting down.
AAAACATATGCAGGTCTACTATGCTGTTTGTTACATTTAGAGCTAAAACTGTTTCTGCAGTCACCGCCATATGAGGTCAAAGGTACATAAACAGAAGAATGTGAGGAAGAATGCAGTCATAGTCGTCATTCTCTCTCTCTCTCTCTCTCTCTCTTTCTCTCTCTTTCTCTCTCCCCTCTGTCTGATACATTTCTCCTCATTTGTCCTCACCCACTTTCTATTATTCTCGCTTTAATCCCTTGTCCACTATGCTCTCTCTCTGTCCCTCTCTCTCTGGTTCATGTGCACTTCCGATCGCTGTAATGTTCAGCAGCCATTATAAATCTGAGTCTGACTTGCTAAAGCAAACAATGCGGCACAGAGTGATCCCTCCAATAACACTTTGTCAGTTCTAATCAAGGCTGAAAAATGACTCAACTGTCTATGCTTCGTTCTCTCTCTTTATTTCTCTCTTATGCTGTTTTTCTTTCTCGTTTCCCTCTCTACTGTTTCTCACTTTTTCTCTTATTCTGTTTTTCTGTCCCCTTTCTGTTTTTCTCTCTTTCATCTCTCCCATATTTGTCTCCATTTTCTCTGTCATGTTCTCTGTCCCCTTTATTTCTTTTCTCACTTTTCTCTCTTTTTTGTCACCTCTTTATTTCTATCTGTCTATCTATCTATCTATCTATCTATCTGTCTATCTGTCTGTCTGTCTGTCTGTCTGTCTTATCTGTCACATTTCTCTTCAGCCAGCTTACGAATACTTCATCTCAGTCTAACTCTTATTCTCTTCCTCTCTTATTCTTTTTACTTTCTCTTTTAGCTTGTAAATGTACATTGTTCCCTCCCTCTGTTGCCTGTCTTATTGTTTGTCTGTTTATTTCTTTCTTTCTTTTGATTCTCCTCAACTAGCTAGTAGATATCTCTTCCTTTTTCTCTCTCTCTTCCTTTTTTCTTTTCCATCCGGCTTGCAAACGTCCATTCTTTCTTTTTTTCTTTCTTTCTTTCTTTGAAAAAATATGTCCTTTCTCTCTCTTTTTAGGTCTGTCTCTCTCTCTCTCCCCCACTACTTTTCTTTTCTCTGTTGTTTCTCTTTATCTGTCTTTGTTCTGTTCCAGTCTGTATTACCCTCTCACTAATGCAGCCCAAAATTATTGTTTTTCTCTCACTCACTCACTCACTCACTCACTCTGTCTCTCTCTCTCTCTCTCTCTCTCTCTCTCTCTCTCTCTCACTCGCTCTCTCTCTCTCTCTGCCCATCTCTCTATCGTGTTCCTTTTTTCCTCCTTGAAAGGCACTAAGTGATTAAAGCATGGGGGAATGCTCACAAATATCTATGAGACGTGTGTGTGTGCGCGTGTGGAGGCGCTGGGGCTAACCTGCTGTAGCGTGTTTGGCTTTTCTAAAACAGATCGCGTGTAATTGAGTGTGTGTCCCCAAGTGCCAAAGGCCCTGCCATCTCAGCCTACAGGCAAAGCAAATCAACGACGCTACCTACACACAAACACACACTTGTTTCCAAACTCAGCCTTGATCAAATGTTTTAGGCACTCTGTGTCTTTGTGTGTGTGTGTGTGCGTGTGTTTGCGTGTTCTTTTCACGCTTTATTGAGTGTTTGTGGGGGGAAAAAACACAACAGGACCACCTTTGTGAAAGTGGGCGCCACTTCAAAGACTCTGCACGGTTGAGGTTTCCCTGGTGGATTTTTGCTCTGGTGCTAATGGAAAAAAATTCAAAAACATACACACATCGTGTTGATGAGAGAGTTGAATTTCGGTACTTGAAGTTGCTCACAGGGTAGATCTAGCATTAGCCCTAAAGTTTGTTAAGTCTGCATTTCACCCACGCATACACACTGTTGATGAAAAGGTGTACTTCCGTATAAAACAGCAGATCTAGCCTGTAGCTCTAGAATTAGGGTAAAGAAATGCTGAAAGCAAAAAAGTTCCATCAGACCAGTTTGAGACATTCCCACATGCGTGCACACACACATACACATATTAGGTATTTACAGTATATTTACACATTTGCTCACGGTAGCTCTACTCGTAGCCCAAAGTAAGAATGAGCAAAGAAAGTTCCATCTCCACAACTTCACACACACATTATTTCAGAAGTGCTTGAAAGCAGCCACCTCTGATCAAAGGTAAATGATGAATAATTGACAAGCACTGTTTTACTTTTTTCCTTCTCAGCAGCCTTTTCTCATTCTCCTCTCTCCACTGTGTTGTTTTTAGCATCAGATTTTCACACCATATCTTTGAAGACAATTTACAAACATTTTTGAAAACACCTCACTGAATATTTTTTTTTTTGTAATTTTACATCAATTTGATCTAAAGGCTTAAATGCTTGCAAGATTAATGTAAACAGTGAAGTTCACAGGGGGGTTCACAGGTAGCCAACACATTCTCAGCATACCTTACACATTTAATAACTTTTTCAGTCTTGCTGGGTTGTTTTTTCTGCCCATTCAAATAAAAGAAATCACCCAAATGGGAACTAATGGAAGTAATGATTATAGCCCTAATTAATTTTCTACCTGCTTGAGAGACAGTTGGAGCTATTATATTAACCAGTATTAATGATTTAATTTTATTTTGGTCATTGTATGCCGCTCAAAAGCATCTAGTTTGACTGCTAGCTACAGTGCTTGCTAATTAGCTTAAAGTTACATTAGAATGCATGTATTAGGCATTTTAAACTGTTGCAATGGTCTTTTCATACCCTTTCCAAGGAACCGAACTGGCAGCAGACAGAAAATTTTCTGAAATTTTCAGTTTTTTATCTTAAATGCTACAGATTGTACAGGCTGTGCTAACTATGCTAACATTAGTTACTTGGAGCTTGGTAAATACCTAATGTTATGTATACTAACTACTTCCTTTTGATCTTAACAATAACACAAAGTAAATAAAAGTTGTTAAGTCACTATGAAACTTTAAGATGGTCTGGATTTAGTAGTCAAAAAGTTGATTAAATCACAGCTTTACATGTTTTGTTTGAGGCTGTGATGCTAATAAGGGTGGAAGTGCCTCTCACTTCAGTCTCTTCAGTGTTAAAACACTGCACAAAGTCTGATCGATATAGTCAGGGTTTAAGAAACTGTGAAATGTGCACAGCAAACTAATAACTTTGAACTGAAGTTGTCCAGGATCTTGTTGATGTGGGCGTGTCCTATTTGCGAGCTTCGTTCAAATGTTTTGTTCCACCTTAAATGGTGCCACAGTTGCATTTTGGCACCTGTACAAGCTGTAGCATTTAAGGTGGAACGGAACATTAGATTAAGAATTTAACAACAATTAAAAACATCAACTATCATGTCTGTTGACCATTTGGTTCCTTTTAAAGGGTATGTAAAGTGCTTACATCCTCTTCACGGCCTGGAATAGTAGATTTCCCCACATAGTCTTTCATTTTCATTTTGCTGTTGCTCCTTTGGCATATGTAAAATTTGGGTATGTAAATATGAATTCATTCAATTTATTTTAGTTTTTCTTTTTTGCGAATGCAGGATTTGTATTTGAAGGAGGAGAATAGTCAGTTTCATGCACTGAACTCTACTTATTCTATATACTATATCTGCTATACTATGCCCATATAAATACATTTTTTTCATTATATAGACCTTTAACTTATTGACTGATGTGTGTATCCTGGTCTGCGTTTAACAGGCTCTAAATGTCTACATTTACATACTCTGATGTGTATAATTAAGTAAATCTTATGTTTTTGTCTGATGATAAGTGAAAATATGAGCAAAAACATTTGTTTTCAGAAGCTAGCGTAAATGCTAATACTGTTACTATATACTACATACTTTCTAACCACATTGTGTCACTTTTATCATATATTTCTTTTTACATAAGCAATACAACACAAGGGAATTGCAAATAACATCATAACTGATATTTGGTCACAGGCATGAGCTGAAGGTCATGCTGAGAAGGTCATCACAGTTAGGATGTTATTAACACAAAGCCTTAAGTGTTCTATTGCTTTTACACAACAAAGTAAAGAAAACAATAAAACGAAGGACAGTATGTCAGATACTGACAGTGCCTCCCACCATGAAAAGATAGGACCATGCAGAGAGGGCCATGAAGCTGTCGCAATATTAGGCTCAGCTTTTCTAGTACTTGCTATATTAACCTGATTGTGGTTTTGTTTCAGCCAGTCTGTAAAGCATTTCACAGCCAGCCTTGTTTCTAGAATTCTGGCAAAATCCAGTTTGTTTAGTTGTTTCACCCTTACAGCTGCCAACCGAAATCCTTTGTTAGGGGAAACAACTGGCTTGGAATTTGATATAGGCCTGTTGTCACTTTGTTCTTTAGAATCTGACCAAATTGCCTGCAGCTCAAATATTGCTTTATGGAAATTATACAGTTTGTCAGTTTTCACTGTTTAAATATACTAAAGTAGAAACAGTTTGCTGCAGTGTAAAGCACGTCTTTACTACGGCCAGTGCTTATGGGGTGATGCAAATTTTTGTTGATGTGCTATCACAAGTAACAGTCCAGGTAAAATGCTTTTTAGCCATTGGGGTTGTGCCACTTTCAACTATTGCATCAATATAGAACCATATATAGAACACACTAGCATACCGCTCTAGTTTACAGTTTTAGTTTGCAGCATGTTATCAGCATAGAAGGGGTGAGATGTAATTTCGATGCAGTATGTAAAACCGTTGCCCTTTCTCTTTTCCAGGCATCTCCTAAGCCCCACTGTGCAATGTTAGAAATCTTGTTCTTTGCTGACAACTCAGACTGTATGTTTGAAACATGTCTGGACATTATAAAGTGGTTTATATACTCACACTGTACAAAATACTCTGTCCAGCTGACATTAGGTACATGAGGTGCACGAGATAACCAATGCTAACGTCTTTGCTAATTTTGCCACTGTGTGCACTGAAAATAAAAACCAGGAGAACAAAAGACAGTTATACAAAGACAAAATAATGTTTACATTTATATCCTGGAATTCTGTTGTCACACAAGTCAGCATATATGACGTTGGTACCACAAAAATCACCTTTTTTAACCTCTGTTTACAGCTGTGTAGGGACGTGGTGGTGTTTGTATATGGGTTTGGATGCAACTTTGAGAAACAGGTTAAAGCTCAAAAGTCCTGTCAAAGAGGTTACAAATTTAAAGATGCTGTCTGTTTATAGGTGTAGATAGTTCAACATTATCATTAGAATTTGTTAATTCTGTTAAAGGGCCTAATGCTGCCTTCAAATGCATCCAGGAATGCCAGAGATTGACAAAGTGGATGGGTACTTTGATGGGATGGTGCTGGTTTGTAGTTTGTAGTGCACACAGTTGATATCTCGTTAAATACATATAGGCATAAGCAACTTTGTAACTTAAGTATGTTCTGAGTAGGATCATATTGACAAGAGCCAGTTTTTGAGACTTTTGTATTGCTTTGTACAAGAAGCCTTCAGTGTCTTTTTGAGAAAGTGTGAATGAAACACAGAATGTGTGTGTTTCCTTGGGTGAATGCCTTTGTTAGCATACCGTTCATGAGTAAAGGAAAGGAGAGGTCAACTCGCATTTCCTAAAAGGCTTAAAAAGTGAAAACGTCTAAGTGCCAGCTAAATGTGGAATAGTGCCTGAGGCTGTGCGAGTAAAGAGTGAGGCGTTAATGACTGCCACACACACACAGGCACTCATGCAGCACAACTGACACCTCCACTCAGGGACATGAAAGCACCCATAATGCACCATTCACAGAACCATTAGTGTAAATAAAGCGAAATGGCTTCAGTAAATATGGCAGCTGTATCACTTTCTCCTCTACAGGCTGCTATCCAAACACAACTCCTGTTCTTTCTTCATTTTGGCCTGTGGCGAGAGAGAGAGAGCGAGAGAGAGAGAGAGAGAGAGAGTGGAGACTGTAATACAGTATATCCATTACAACCTCTCCTCCTTAAAAGAAAAGATAGAAAAAAGGAACGGAAGGAGAAAGAGAGTGCCACGGTGGAGTTGATTTATGCCTAAAAAAACGGGGGGGTACTGTTTATAGACTTTGTGAAGTTGGGGTGAGCTTTTAAAGGTCGTGCTCAGCAGGGGGTTGTGTCAATGAAGAAAAAAAAATCTTAGTGTTATTGTTTGATTAAAATTCAGATGGGTATTTATACTATTTATACTCCAGGCTTGTTCCAGTGCTTGAGAATTAGATGACTTTGAACGGAAGAAACTGCCTGTCTCCTCCTATTCCCCAGTCTCTAACCCAGGCCTTGACCTCTTCAGAGTAAGTTAGGTCACTCATAGTCTTACTGTGAGTAAATGCAGTGAGAGGCTGTCTCGATTTCTCTCACACATACACATTTGTTTTTATATCTTTGGTAAAATGCGAAGAAGACGTAACATAGGTATATATGTATAGGTAGGTATGTACACTATGTAGGCGGAAGTATTGGAACATACAAATATTATACCTACAGGGGCATTTATGACATCCCATTCTAAATCCATAGGCATTAATATGACTTCGGTCCCCCCCTTTGCAACTATAACAGCTTCAATTATTTTTAGAAGGCTTACTGCAAGATTTTAGAGTGTGCTATTAGTAATATTTGCCCATTCATACAGAAGAACATTTGTGAGGTCAGACACTGATGTTGGACAAGAGATGATGTTGAACGTTGGCTTGCAATCCGTGTTCTAGTTCATCCCAGTTGTGTACGACGTGGTTGAGGTCAGGAGAGGCATGATTTGTTACTCCACAGAACTCCATTTGTTACTCCATTTTCACTGCTCTGAGTGCAGTGGCGACATGCTTTATACCACTCCATCCAATGCTTGACGTTGTGATTGGTGATGTCAGGCTTTCATACGGCTGCTTGGACATGGAAACCCATGCCATGAAGCTTCCAGAGCAGATTTTTGTGCTGCTGTTAATTTCAGAGGGTTGGAGCTCGACAGTTATTGAGTCAGCAAAAAGTTCGCGACTTTATGCACTAGGCACCACAACACTCAGATATCCTGTGCTGTGGTTTCTAAATGCTTCCAGTTTTTAATAACATCACTCACAGATGATCACAGATGACAATATCCAGGACGGAAGAAACATCATGAACTGACTTGTTGCAATTGTCATCCTATAAGAGTACCACGCTCAAATTCAGTAAGCTCTTTCTAATGATCCATTCTTTTTCAAATGTTTGTAAAGGAAGACTGCATGGCTAGGTGCTTCATTTCCTACACCTGTGGCTGATTCTACAATGTGACTGAAAAAAACACCTGAATTCAGTGATTAAGATGTGTGTCTTAATACTTTTGTTCATATAGTGTATATGTTCTAGTAATATACTCCTTATGTGTTATGTAAACATTAGTGTTGCACTGATATGATATCAGTATTTGCACCAGTTCTGACACATAGATGTGTTAATGTTAGTCCAGATTGTTTAGCCTTTAGCCTTGATTTAGCCTTAAGCTAGCATAGCAGCCTGCTAGCCAGGCTAGTGTGTCCAGTAGCCCTGCCTGGCGTACACATCCGTCAGTCAGCAGTATCACTCAGCAGTGGGGTTCATGCCCTGTTGCTTCAACCAAACCAGAAAAAAACAGTGAAAATTACTGCTACTTACACAGCAGTGATACTTACCTCCAGCAGAATCTGATGCTCAGTAAAGCATAAGTGAATGAGATCCGCATATGGGACAAATGACCTGAGAGATTTGGATGTGAAACAACATTCATCACCATTTGAGCCAGAGCTGCTGGGCGCTTACATGTACATACCACAGGTTTATTTATATATTGTTCAGTTCTTTTTGTAACAAATTTGCACAATTGGTATCGCCACTCGTTTTTAACCTGTAGTTAAGGATCGGGCATTGGCATTGGAAGGAAAAAATCAGTGCATCTTTAGTAAATACCTAAATGTTATATGTCGTGTATTTTATGTAAGTATTTATATGTATAATGTCTCATATATCCATATCTATATATATCTGTGTATTTATGTCTGATGTATCTACACTATGTGTAATAATGTGATTTTCTTTCTTTGTTGAAAGTTTTACTCTTTTGTTTAAAAATAAATGAAACATGGGAATTTTGTAAAAAGCACTTCATAGAGTTTGGAGCATTTTGTTGATTCTGTAGGTTGATCCTATTTTTCTCTAGTTTTACAACAAATTCCAGGAGCATTTTTGCAATGGAATGAAAATAAACACACATATATGTAGAGTCAGACTGTTCCCTCTGCCAGACAGGAAGCTTGAATAACCTTTGACTCCTGTAATGCGTTAATTTGGTTCAGGGTTAGATGATGGGGTCATCGTGAGGGGACGATTGTGTGGACGGGCGCATGCAAGTAATTTTCTATATCCAAAATCCTCTTTTAAGTTTTGATCTTTATATTTACTTGTCTTTGGACCTCTGTGGGCCACCAAGCATCCTTCGAAATAGACGCCTCAACCTAAGCAACCTTGAGATGGCCCTTTGACCTTCCAGTAACTTAACTCATCAGACCATTTTCATGATAACAAGCTAAAGCTAAAGTTTCAGTTTGAGTTAAAGTCACTACTGGCTTTTAAGTGCCATCCTTGACTGAGACCCAGATTTTTTTTTTAACCAACAAAGCATGGTAAGACCGTTTGGGCACACTTTACCTAAGCGTACCAAGTCATGAACTCAATGTGAAATTTGGCACCAAGGCATCACCAATAGAACCTGTAAGTTGTTAGGTGGAACCTTTGCAGACATCTGGGGAATTTGGAGGCCAGAGCAACATCTTGAACTCTTTTTTCATGTACCCCAAATGATTCCTGACGAATGTGTGCATTATCCTGCCATCAGGAAATCCCATTGCCATGAAGGAGTGTAACTAGTCTGCAACAGTGTTTAAGTAGGTGGCATGCTTCTAATTGATATCCACATGAATGCCCAGACCCACGGTTTCCCAGCAGAATATTGTCCAAAGCATCACACTCCCTCCACAAGACACTGTTGTCTTGTTCCCACAATACCTCCTAGTGCCATCACTTCCCCAGGAATATTCTGCATACATAACTGGCTGTACATATGACATAAAAGAAAAAAGTGCTCTTCAGACCAGGGGATTTGTGTCCATTGCTTCAAAGTCTGAGCTGCTCTCGTTCACCTGTCTATATATACCTGATACTTTTATGCAGACACAGAAAACCTGGTACATTTTTGAAAAGCGAGGTGTTCTTGTACTTTAACAGGCAGTGTGTGCTACAATGAAAAAAAATGGAAGTATGTTTATTAATAGGTGTGTCATTGCAGACAGAAATAAAAACAAATGCACAAAAATGCTCTGAAATGCCCTGCCAGCTTAGTGAGACTTAACCTCTAATTAACATCGATAATGACTTTGGGAGGCCCTTCTGAAGGACGTCCATTGGTGCGTTGTAGCAGCGATACCATCAGAAGCTTGTTTACTCTGGCATTGTCCTCCTCCCTTTGCTCTGATTGGCGCCTGGGTACTGTTATGAGAAAGACTGCAGGGTCCCCTGAGGGACGCCCCGAAAAACGGCCAAAAAACGCATTAGTAAATTAATGTCCACTCCGGGAGCACTTCTCAACTTAGCAGAGTTAACCTGTAGCCCTCAGAGGCCCAGGGGAAAGGCCATTCAGGCTACAAAAGGTCAGTAATTGATAGGCTCCTTTTTCGATCGACTAAACCAAAGTCTAGTCTGGTCTACTTTGACTAGGCCAAACTGCCGTTACATAATTATCTAAAGAAAACATGAACTCCAGGCGTTTCTTTTCATTTATTTCGCTTTACACTTTCTCTCTGTCTGTTTCTTCTTTCTTTCTTTTCTTCCTTTAAAATATTTTTCTCTTTTGCTGTTTCTTTCTTTCTAGCTCTGTTCTCTCCTATGTTCTCTCTTTCTACAGCCTCCTTAATGTTCTTATTTTCAGTCTTTCTTTTTGTTTTTTGCTTTTTCTTTTGCTCCCTGCTTGTATTCCATCTGTTTCCCTCTTTCTAGCTGTGCATCGTTTTTCTATTCTAACTCTTCCTCTCTTTCCATATCTTTCTTATTATCGCTCTTTATTGTCTTGCTGTCTTTTTGTCTTTTGTTTTTATTCTTTCTTTTTTCATTTCTCTCTCTCTCTCTCTCTCTCTCTCTCTCTCTCTCTTTCTCTCTCTCTGTCTGTCTCTCATTTCCAGTATGAAGGCAGTAATGATGCTGCACTCTAAGTGAAGGAAGTGGGAGTTTTAGATCTTCAGATGGTCTTGGGTGTGTGAATTTTGTAACTTTGCTGTTCTAAAGGGCTATTCAATTTCACTAACGACTTTTGTGCAGCACGATTTGATTTGAATTGATAGGCCACTGTTATTATTGGCATGGTGGAGGGAAGTGTGTGTGTGTGTGTGTGTGTGTGTGTGTGTGTAAGAGAGAGAGATAAAGGTTGTGTGTTTTTCGGGAAGTGCAGCATGTGCTTTGGATTAAGAATGTGTTATAAGTGATTGATATTAACATGCAGTCACTCACATGGTAGAAGGGAAATGAAGGAGCTTTTTAAAGGTTGTGGTTGGGTATACGCTTATATTAACAAGTCGCCTGACATTTTGACCGACATTTTGTCATGTAGCTATGTTTTGCCCACAAATGTGTTTTTTCATAGCAAGTGTTGCTAGGTTGGACAAGCTTTGCAGAATGTTGCCAAATATCTCATTCAACCTAAAGGGAAACTATAGAACTTAGAAGAAACAGAAATGAGAATGTTCTACAGTTTCTGCAGAACCTAATAAGGAATGTAAAGTACTATTCATATTGTATGTCCTGTATTTTTGTCCAGCAGTTGCTAAGGGTGTATTTGTGGAAGGAGCATGGATAGATCGATTATTGATAATGATGGATAGATCGATTATTGATAATGATGAATATAGAAAGACTGGTGATTGGCTTCAGGACGTTTCAGGATTATTCATTTACATTAGCATTGTGAAGTAAAACGGGCTGCCTTGTTGCAACACTCTTGAACTATTTTTCATTGTATTTTATGGATTTTTAATAGTTTCAATTCTGGAGCTGACTGGTAAAAGCAACACAAGCCAAACTGCCCTGGCACTGTTTTTTATTGTGTGGTGCAAGTTGTGTTACAGGTCGCTCTGTTGGAGTAGGAGTGCATCAAATATGTGCTTTTATGTGTGTACTTGGGCCTTCATCACTCATCATTGATGTTACTTTAGTATATTATTATCTTTATCTTAACTTTTTTTTCTGTCTTTCTTTCTTTCTTTCCCAAATAATTCACAGTACATACTAAGTAATTGATAGTATTTGGTGAATATCTTGTAGTACATACAGATTATTTTTTTACTGAATATTTCATTCCATATTAGATAGTACATTTGCCTTCTCATGTCACCACGCATGCAGATATGATTGTATATAATGTTTCTTGTAAACTCCTAAACTCCGTGGTCCATGTTCGGGCCAACATTTCAGGTCTTACACATTAGCTCAGTAGTAGATAACGAATAAATCAAAGTACATATTAAACAATGCATAGTAATTATTGAATACAGCTGTCTTATAACTGTTTGAGTCAGTGGTAGTATTTCAATTTGTACAAAATTACAAGAAACTTTGCTTAGTCAGTTTAATTTAATTAAATAATTTCAACTACATAAAGTCTAAGGGGCTCATAATTATATCACATTCACATTAGTTTTATAGTAGTTAAGAAATAATATGTAGTAGCGACTGAATAATTGTAGTTGCTACTGAATAATGACGATAGCTATAAATTCGTTTAACGGTTGTGTCTACAGTATAGGCCTTTCTCTCGTTTCCGGGATCGATATTTCCGGTTTTACTGTGTAAAATCATTTCCAGATAAGGCATTCGTTCTTTTGCAGTGGCGCAAGTCAGTGCTAAGTGTTTTTGCAGTGTACCTCTGTGCAATTCTAAACAGAAAAGCAGCTGTATATGAGATTTCATTAATTTCCGTCTGATGAGGCGCTATGTATGTATGTATGTATGTATGTGTGTGTGTGTGTGTATATATAT
>CM067474.1:14174151-14205538 GCA_034552555.1 Semaprochilodus insignis | reverse complement strand
AGTGTGTGTATGTCTATGTGTGTGTGCGTTCATATATATATATATATATATATATATATATATATATATATATATATATATATAATATATATATAGGTGTGTGTGTGTGTGTGTGTGTGTGTGTGTCCCCGGCTCCAGCCCTCTTATCTCTCTGGGCTGCTGCCGTTTTAAATTATTCATCCCTACTGCTCCCGCACACACACACACACACGCACATCTCCATCACACGCCTGCCCGCATCCGCTCGCCCGAGAGGCGGTCGCCGTGGCAACCTTATCAGAGATCGCAGATTTCAGCTCCAGAAATGAAATAAAAGGGGAAATTGGCTGTATTAGCATAAGAGGAGGCAGCCTGAAGTCGAATACACACATCACCCCCGAAACGTACCCCCCTCCCTCCACCGTCCCTCCATCCTCCTCTTCCCTCCCTTGCTCCTTATCTCTCCCGTCTGATCGCTTTCTCTCTCTTTCTGTATTTTTTTCTAAGTTCATCCCCTCCCTTTCTCTCCCTCTTTGTTCCTCCCTCGCTGATGGGGAGAGAGAGACAGAGGGAAAGTGAGAGAGAGAGAGGGAGAGAATGAGGCACGGGAGGAAATAGATGTGGTCAGAATGACCCCTGACCCCTTTGGAACGAGTAAACAATACTCAGTAACCTGGGAGACTGGGCAGGGGTTGTCAGGGCCGACGCAGTTGACGGGCGGTTTGATTTCCTGTGGATCTGGGGGGACTCTCTCTTCCTGCGTTTTGTGGACGTTTATTTTGGCAGACTCGGGCAGGTCCACAGAGACTCGACCCTCTGTAACACTCGTTCTTAGGAGTACTACTTTTCCTCCAAATAATTCCACATAAACACGTCTTCTTTCAGCCTCCATCCACACCGAAAACAGATTTGCCCAAAAACGGTAGTGGGCCTCTCGGGAAGAAACCCTTTCTGGACGGATGTGGAGATTGTAGTGAGCTTCATATTTTTGCACTTCTTTACATTTGCGCAGGGGTCCCCCTTGTAGCATATGTAGCCATGACAGGTTTGGAGCTTTGCTATAGTGTGCTGTAGACGTGTCATGGCAGATGTCTTATGCTGCCCCATGTCAGCATCACATTAATATCAGTCTCTATTTTGCCTCCATCCAAACTAAAACAAATACCCCCCAAAACGGTACTGGGCCCCTCTGGAAGCAACCATCCCTGGATGAATGTAGTGATGGAAGAATGCTATAAATTTTACACTAGAGCATCTGCCTCTTATGACAAATTTAGTGAATCATGCAAGACAGGTTAGGCGTATGTAGTAAGGTAGGACCCTAATTTTCCAGTAGCTAGACACAGTCAAGTCACAATGTTCAAACACTTAGATGTATAGGCAGAGAAACACTTGGTCAGGGAGGTATATTATTGAATATCAATAACAATTTTTTTAAACAGTAAGCTTTTTGGGTATTGTGTCACCAGCCGGGATGAGTGATGAATCTAATCTTGTATGTTTTTTGAATTAGATAATTAGATAATGATCTTGCCTTTTCATATGCGTTGATAGATTGTACTTGTTGTATTTAATTGTTTACTTTGCTGTATGTCGATAGGTTGTTTTGATGATCATGTGCAATACATGCAAATGTATTTCGGGATGCTGTCATATTCATGTCATAAACATGTAATGCTGCTGCCTCATGACAAAATCATTTAAACATCAGCCTTCGTTCAGTCACCATGTATATCAAAAACAGATTCCCCGAGAAAGTGATAGTGAGCCTCTCTGTAAGCCACTGGTTTTGGAGAGGGACGAGAGGTACAAATTTTGCTACTTTACATTAGAGCAGTGTTCCCCCACACCTAATTTAGTCAACCGTCCAAGACTTTACTTGAACCCTGCTACATAGGCATACCATAAACAAGTGCAAATAACATGCGGTCATGATTTGTCATGACGGATTATGTTCAGTATAACAGTGTCATGCTATCGTTATTATTAATTGTCATGGCGGTCATAATTCTCAGTGTCATGATAGCTAATTAAGGCACACTTTGCAAAAATTAGCATGTGATATAAGCTGTCATGACATAACGTTATAACCTATGTCTTTTACTGGCAATGACAGCATATCATTGTTATAATACTGAGCAAAATCTACCTTAAAATTCTTGAAAGCTATGACATGTTTATAACATTGTTATCTGAGTGTAGTTCATAAAGGTTCATAAAGTGTTTCATTTAGCTTAATGGGTTAGTGCTTCATTTAGGTAGCTACAATGCTAATGTAACTTACAAGCAAGGGAACCACCAGTTATCATCATTAAAACTGCATTCCAAAATCAAGCTGTATCAAGCTGTTAAGTAATCTCAAGTAATCTGCACAGTTCCTGACACTATCCCTTGTCCAGGAGAATCCATGTATGTTTTATTGTTTCTCCTGCTGTAGCACTCCTGATGCAACTAATCGGCTAATTAACAAGCCTTTACTAAGTTGAAGTTTCACCAGGGAAAAGCGCTAAAATGTGCACATGAGGTCTACACCACGACCAGGGTTGGGAACCACTGCTAATGACTGTTCTTTAATAAGCTATAGCTTTTTTGACAGAGCGCATTTATGTATTGTGTGTGAGGCGGAGAGTGGGATAGAGAGAGAAAGTGGGATGGATCTGTATTTAAGTGTGACCTCTCTTTTCCCTGAAGAGGATCAAAGTACCATGGCAAGTTTCATCATGGACAAACACACACACACACACACACACACAGACACTGCTGCACCTGTTCTGTCTCTCTCTCCTACTTTGCTGGGTCATATAACTTCTGTGCTTTCTTCTTTCTTCTGGGCTTTTTTCTGATGTTAGGTCAAGAAAAAGTTTGAAAGTATATTTGTCTGACAAACTATCTTATAGCATATTGTTAAGAGGGAAAAAATACCTGTAGAAGACAACAAATCTCCATCAGCATCCAATGTTGCGGTGGTTAGCTGTAGTGTAGCTTATTGGCTCATCTTGGGGAGTCTCTGTCATGTTACTCATCCGACACAAAAGCTTGCAGAATTCCCTCAGCTACTTTTGAATTCTTTTTCTCCTTTCTTTCTTTTTTCCGGGGGGTAGTATGGGGGGCGGTTCTTCCAATACACAGTCCACAAATGCCAGCACTGACTTGTAGTGAAGAAGTGCACTCTACAACCAAAATTCGAGATCAAATCTTAGGTATTATTTATACCCTGGCCTCAGTTTCCATGTAACTATATTGGACAAGGCATAGCAATGCATCTGCTCTCTTTCAGTAAAGGGGAATATATATAAGTTTAAACTTCCTCCTGTCAAACCAAATAACCACAGAAAAATTATGAGGAGGGATTTATTTCCTTCTACATGCAGTGTGCACAAAGCCACATAAGCAGACTTAATTCCATGGTAAAAAAATATGGATGACATGGATCATCCATGATTCATTTGATCATCTTTACAATTCTTCTCGAATGAGAGCTTAGCCATGTGACCATATGGAGGCTCTTACCAATTATGTATGACCGCCTGCACTGGATCAAACACTGCCATTGTCCATCAAATGTAATCATCATTCAACAATACTAACATTCAACAATCAACTCCATGATTCTCCATCATCCGACATCATCTTTGATAAACATAATTATTTGATAAATATCATAATTCTCCAACTAACACCACCATTCTCCAAAAGCCATCATCGTTCAAGAAATGCCATAATTTTACAAAAGACATAATGTTTCAACAAACACCAGCATTCAACAATAAAAACTATCAAACTCCAGCAAATGCCACTTCCTACTTGAAATAATTTCTTTCTTTTCCAAGTGCCATCTCCAACACTGTCATTCTTCATCAAACCACTGTCATTCTCCAACACGTGTCACCATTCTTCATCAAAATCTAAAATAAAGGTTTAGGTAATATGTTTCAGCATGATTGAACCAGTGTGACTGGGGATGAACATTCTGGGGCACCCTAACAGTAAGACAGGTACACAACATAAATGCACTCGCGTCAGGATTTGTTATTGTTTAATGGAGAAAAACAGTAGTCGATGTGCTCTGTTTGCAACAGAGTTTATTTGAGTGAGAGTGAAATGATTAAGTTTCTAGGAGCAGTCCCATCTACCCTTGACCAGAGAACACCTCGGTAGCACCATTTTTGCACTGCTTTGAAATGCTGTGCTCTCTGGTAAATGCTGACAGCCATAGGCATAGAAGCCAGGTGAATATTGGCAGGAGTTGTGTTTGTCCCACCCAAAATTATACTGTGGGGGAAGAAAAAACTGTAACTCTTATTTCAAAAGTGCTACACTAGGGTAACTTAGTGCGTTTTGGCAGAAAGTGATGCTGGGTCTTCTTTTAGCCTTTGCTAAGGCTTGTGTTTAGGCGACTGTTCAATACCACCTTCGCTGGCCTCAGCTTTGCCTGAGAATCTGATTCAAAGTTAGCTTTCACCAGCTCGGGGGTCAGGAGCAAAAGCACAATGAATAGCAACGACAGCTGAATACATCTTGCTGTGGTAACTTACAAAGAGGGTGGGTAGCAAATGTTAAAATGAACTGCACTCAGGTTGTCAGAAAGCACTCTGAAACATGTAGTAATGTTAGTCTCTGGCTGCGTCACAGTCTGCACATTGGCTCACCAATTAGTGTGTAAAACTCGCAGCTCTGTTAGAAGTGCTCTCAGTAGTGCAGTATGCAAAGTTCCAGAGTGTGTTGTTTGGAACGCATCCTCGCTGTATAACTGATGTCCTGTCTCAGCTTGTAAAGCTTGAACTAATTTTATCTCATTTTAGCATAATGACGCCAAGAAAAAGAAAAACAAATCCATTACAGGACACAAACACCATCACAGGACACAAAAACCTATCTCAGGACACAACGCTACTGAAGTTTAAAGAGTACTGTTAGTGTTTACTACAGATCTTACACATAAGACAAGAACATGTAATCATTAACCAAGCTTACATTATCTTAAATATCATGTATCATATTATTAGGAGAATGTTGGTACAAAGAGGGGAGTGGCAGGTGAAGGAGTGTTGGATAAGGGAGGAGGTCAGGTCTTAATTGGATTAGTGATGAATATATAAATGCCTTTTATAAAGCATTTTGCAGATACACAGGAACTCAAAATTAACATAACTGATCACCTACAAAGTCCAGAATTACTTTGTTTGAAATATCATACATATTTTATTTTATTTATCTAAATATTTTAGAAGAACCCTGATGCAGGAACGGAGGAGACAGGAGGAGAAGAATGTTGGGCTGCAGGGTGTGAGGTCAGGTTTTAAAATTGATTCATGATTGTAAGGGATTAAACCCAGAAAGGAGTTCAGTAAACACAAATAATAGAGTATCCTAAGTACCTCATAAGAGTCCCCTTCAGAATTTTTTATAAAAGTTAAGCCTAGTTAAGTACAAAATTAAGTGCATTATTTTTAGAGTAACTGTTTACTGTATTCTGAACCAATAGAGTGTTGTAAACACATTCATGTTATGCAGGAACATCACGTGTCTGAGACAGACGGGCAAAGAGAGGGTGGGAGAGGAGCAGACCAACTGGTAAGTGCCACTGAGTATTAGCCTGTATTGGCTTTTGTGAGCTTGATGTACATCAGAGGAGAGATTACACAAACATTGTGGCATTGCTTGCTTGTAGTATGTGTAGTCTCTTGGCTTTAAGGGAGCAGAAGCAAAACTATTTGCTGTTTATTGTAATTCCAGAAGTGTTGATCCATGTCACTATACATACAGTATTTTACTGCCTTAGCTACAGTGGAATGAGCTTATAGCTAGCTAATATTTTAGGGGACGACGTGGGCTTTGATTCATAGGAGCAGTTATGTCCCCCCCAATGTCAAACTCACTCCTACGCCCTTGCAGACAGCCATACTTCCCTGTGTCTATCCCCTGCACTGCAACACTAGAAAGAAGCTGTGATATTTGCAAACTAAAGCAAAGGTGCACGTTCCTCCCTGTGCCAAGGCTTTTAAGAACTTGCCATTGGACTCACTGTGGTTTTGTAGAGCGGTGTTGCTGTGACTAAGGCAAAAGCTAGGAAAGTGTCAGTGTGTCTGCACCGCATATTAAAGCGAGCTATTCATCAGAAGGCTATCTAGCATTTTCTACCATAGTGTTAGAATTCTGCTGAACATTAACAATCAGCTAATATCTTGTCCTGGTGACTAAACCTATGCACACTACTGCAACATAATTGGAACAACGCATACATATATGCTGTATTTATGGGAATTTCATGTGCTATAAATGCTGAAGTGATATAGAGCCATGTCTAAACCTAATATGTATCCATGCATGTTTTTTGTGAGTGTAAAAGCACCTATGCTTCACCTAGCCCAACCTTAAACGTAACCAGGCCCCCTAGTGGCCATTCTACTGGTGCAATGGAAACAGACTTAAATAGCCGATTGAAAGGTTCAATTAAAATGATCAAATAAAATATCACCCCCCTTAATTCTAATATCATTCTAACATAGTTGACTCCCTGTGTTGAACTGCTAATGAGTAATGAGAGAAGAAATGGGAGGGGTGAGAATTCCATGCTGGAAACAATTTACGTTATGGAGATGATTGTGCCAAGATAAAACAGACAGTTTCTTCATCAAATTACAAAATATACCACAATAAAAATACCATTTACACACAAAGAAACACGTTTATGAATGCATGGAAATAAGATGAGACCTCCAAAACAGGTGAAAAACCTCAGTTTTGACCTTCTTACTTTATGTAATAAAGGCTGCAGTTTTGGGGGAGGAAAATGCATTTCACTCCATGAAAGCAGACCAGTGTCCTCACAGGCACTAAATGTTCGTGTTCATGTTCTTGTCAACCTGGAGGCATTTGTCCCCCACAAAGAGCTAAACACACTCACATATAAACACACAGATGAAGGGATGCTTAGGCATTATCCCCATTCTTGTCTCCTGCTGTTTTTGTATTAGTCAGCAGTAAAGCCTTCCGCTTTCGGAATATTATTTACAGTCTTCCATTGGAAGCCTCTTTTGTTGTCATTCATACAATCACAGCCGAGCACTGGCAGCTGGAATCGCTCTCATCGTGCGGTTTTGTCTTTGCATTGTAGTTCCGTGATTATGCCGGCATTAGCATGTGCTATAGCTCTGCATGTTTTACATCCATCTATCCAGACGTGGTAGTGGTGTGTGTGTGTGTGTGTGTGTGTGTGTGTGTGTGATCTCGCCACAGGCCTTCTGCTCATCATGTTGACGTCACCTCCCTTCACTCGCTGTCACTGTTAAGCTGGTTAACACCAATTAAAGGAAAACTCTCTGGAATATCTCCCTGGTGGTCCCGCTGGTGGTCCAAGAGCAAGAAGAACTGCTGTGTTTGGTTCCAGCAGAATGGTTGGAGGCCATTTTGCATACATACGTGTGTATGTCTGTTTTTTTTCCCTTTCCTCAGCCTACATTTGATTTCTCATGGACACAAAAGAGGGGCATCGCCTGCAGCAAAGTCCCACCCACTCTCCGTCTCAGTCCCACCCACTCTCCGTCTCCAGCATCAGCATCCAGTGCTAAACTCTGCTTAGCATCCAGCCTTAGAGATGGGCCAACCGACTGTGTTTGTGTGTTTGTCTTTGTAAGGGAAACCAAAAAGCACACATTCAGTAGCCTAACACACACACACTAGCATTGACGGTGGGAGCCGTAATGTAATGATGAGTGACAGCGAGAACCGGCAGACAAATGTTGATCCCCACAATCCCTTGCAGTGGCGTAGCTTTCCCCCGTGTTGTCGTGGCGATGTGAGCAGTGTTGCGGCCCTGATAACTGGAGTGGGGCGACCGACGGAGAGAGAACAGCCGCTACGCTAACACACGCTGTTCCGGTCACCGCTGAGCGTGTGCAACCACGCTGATACCCCACTGCATCGTGGGTAGCTGGCCGTGAGCAATTTGCAAGTTTGTGTAAGTGTGTGTGTACACTATCCTGGTCCACTCTCCAAATGTTCCTGTATTTGTTATGCAGGATTTTATGAGGTTGCAGAGAGCGGCTTTGAAAACTTTGATGCTGGCGGTGAGACATGCTGGGGTGTGTGTGTGTGTGTGTGTGTGTGTGTGAGAAAGAGAGAGAGAGAGAGAGAGAGAGAAAGGAGAGTAACAGTAATGAGGTTCATAAACGTAAATAAGAATGCAATGTGATGTACATGAAAGTCAGTTACTGTGTGTGTCCTCTACATGCAGCTCAAATATCTCTGAATGCCTCTGCTCTTTTCTCCTCAGTCTCGCCGCTTAAGGGGTGTATTTGTCTGCAGAGCAGGACACAAACAAACCTGTCCGTCATGAAATTAAAAAACACACGCCTTATACTTCCACTCACTGGCCACTTAATTAGAAACACCTACCTTTTTCCTCTACTGACTGGCCACTTGATTAAAACCTTTTGTTTTACTTTCAGTTTATGTTTCTTGTTAGTCAGTTTTTGATCTTGAGACCACATTGACACTATGGTAGTGGTCATGGTAGTGTGTGCGGTGTTGGTCTCAGGCATAGTAGTGTTCTCTGGGTTGTGTATCAACAGACTGTACTACAGTCTGTAGGTGGAGCTACAAAGAGGAGTTTCAGATAAAGTGGACTGTTAATATTATAATTTAGGTAAAGTGTTGCACACTGGAAGGGAAACAGAAGTGTGTTGTGTCTCCTAGAAGCAAAATGAATTCAGAATGAGGTCCATGATGCAAAGATGATGCTGATGGAAGGAGGGGGAGGATGAAAAAGAGAAGCTTTAAATCTCAGTCTGTCTTTTCCTCCTTATCAGCAGACTGGTCTCAGAGGCCATTGTGTTTGTTGAATGTTATTGCTGTCAGAAGGGTCTGTGCTGACCTGTCCAGCTCAGAGAGAGGGAGAAAGGGGGGTGGGCACAGAGAGAAAGAATTAAGAGTGCAGAGAAGTGGGGAGAGAGAGAGAGAAAGAATAAAGAAAGACAGAGGGGAACAGGAGAGAATGAGAAATGCAGGAAAAGCAAGAAAGAGAAAGCAAGAAAATTGGAAGAAAACATGAGCATGATACAGGTAGGATGGAGAGTAACGAGAAGGAGAAAAAGATAAAGGTAGAAAGTAAAATGCTAGAAGGAAACAAAGGGAGACGTGGGAGAATAGTGGGGAAGAAGAAAGCAAGGGAGGAGAAAAAGAGTTGAAAATGGGAGTTTTTAGATGAGAATGGTGTAAAAAATGAAAGGAAATGATGAAAGGAAAAAGTGCAGGGATGGTGTCGGTGTTAGGGTTTCCTCAGTTGAAAGAGTGGAAAAATGGACAGATGATGCATATAAAGGAATATGACAATGAGGGGGAAGACCCTACGGTACAACAGCAAAGTCACTGTCTCTGTGTGTGTGGTTGGTGTGAAATCTGAGGAAGGATTATTTTCTTTTACTGATGAATCCATTTATAACCCCCAAGCACAAACTGAGATTAGCACAGGATCAAGGTTATCATCACTGTACGATTTGCAGTCCATCACTGCGTATTTGTGTATGCCAGAGTGTGTTGTTTACAGTAGGCCACATGTTAGCTGCTGGCTGGATAAACGAGAAGATGGTTTGCTTGTATGTTATTGTAGGGTCCATGTTTGCCTGTGGTTCCACATTTTCAGTCTTGTGTGTAAGTGTTGTTGTGAGACGATATGTTGTGGGTGTTTGTCACACGCTTTTTAGCTTTTGTATGTATTTTTATAAACACTTTTTATACAGTATTTTGAAGACATGACTTTGTGGTAAAAGCCAGGGAAAAACAAGGTTAACCTACAAAACCAACAAAACTCAACACGTCATCTCAAAGGTATTGTATGGAGCCAGTGGCGTCGGACCATGGGTAACGATAGACTTGACTAACAAGGGTGCTCCCTGGATGGGGGGCCTTCTGAAAGCCTCGGAAGTGAATTGATTTTGGTTTCTAATTATCTTTTCCAGCCTCAAAAGCAAAAGTTGCTTGATCCTCCAATGCGCACCTCTGTCATTAGTGGATAACTGACATTTCTGACATGGTTAAATGAAACCAAACTTAGGATTTCAGAAACCAGATTTGCAGGAATTTGTAATAAGCTGATAAAGAAGCACATGATTTGATTCAGTGCAAGAAGTGGAGGTTTTTAAAACAGAGTATCTCATAACCAAACGAATTTGTGATAATAACCAAACGAACTTGCAAAAGCAATTACGCAATTCCATACATCACTTTTCTAAATTGAGGTTTGCAAAGTGTTACTTGATCTGTTTGCTGCTTTTTCTAGATACAAGAAAAAAAAAATCTGTGTTTTTTGTCCTCGACAAAGCTTTCCCTGCCATTATGTACCTTGACTAGGTAAGTTGTTGCCATAAACTGAAGCAGACATGTTACAAAACAAACCAATCATGCAACTCCAGAAGCAGCTCCTGAAGCAGATAACTTCCACACTTGTAGAAGACCGCACCCCAGTTTGTTGGAAGTGAACCCCACAGACTTGAGAAAGACTAGGGTTTAGTTCTGTGGACCACTCTCTGGCTCACAAACAGCTTTCACACATACCAAACCCACAGAGCAAGCGGACCTGGGTCCAGAAAGAAACTGGTGTGAAACCGGCCTTCCTTTTCTAATGCAGCTGATGACATAAGACAAAGTGAGCTCAGCAAAGTAGCTAGCTAATAGTTGTTCCAATAAATCATGTTCAGTAAATTATGTTTATCAACCGAATAACGTGAACTTATTGTCTGACTTTTGCACAGTAATGTATATGTAGGATATATGTATAAACCTGTGTCCTGACATAGCATAAAAACCAACATGCTTGTGTGTGTTCTTACTGTTCTTTCTTCTTTCTACTGTGTTTATGTGTCTGTACTAGTTTTGAAGACATATTGTAAGTCCACTGAAGTTTTGTGTGTGTGTGCGTGGGTGTGTATCTGTGGTCGGCCATGTGCATATGCTTTTCCTTGTTCTTAAATCACACATGCACAGGGCCGAATGGTTAGGCAGATTGTGGTTCCAGTGGTGTTTCCCTAAACGGGTTTTTCTCCTTTTACCCATAAACCCCCTCTTTCACATTCACCCCATTCTCCACCCTCTCTTTTGCCTCTTTTTTCCCCTCTCTCCTTCCTCTGCTCTACCTTCCCTCCTCTTCTCCTTTACCCCTTCCTCCTACACTCATCCTCCTCTCCTCACTTCATTTCTTATTTTTTTTGCTCATTTTCTCCTCTTTAGGTGTGCTCTGTTTCTACCCTGTTGAGAAGAACTGCAGAAGATGTATGTGGTTTAGTAAGGAATTGTTTTAGCATTTTGTTTATACTGAATAGTTGCATTGCAAATTACATTTACATTCAGTATCCACATGATAGATTTTAAAAACAAGATTGTACAGTAACTTTTCATCAAACTCAAATGAAAATATCCTACGTAAAATCACAAATGTTGTTAAAAGTTTAAAGTTTAGAATTCACACTTTACACAGAATGTATCCACCTGCTTCAGTGAGCTGCAAGTGAGAGCTTAAGCAAATATAATAAGGGGTTTTGCTTCAGGACATGTACACTGTGGGGGGAAATTGGAGGGTTAAATGAAGAGTTTGGCCAAAAATCAAATGTACAAATTTTTTCCCAAACAGTAGCAGAAGAGCCAAGACATGATTGATGTCTGATGATTTGCACTGGAGCTAGGATCCATCAGGACTGTGCAAACAGTTTTCTGTATTATCTGCTATTGCTGCTAATAACTGCTATCATTCCACACTTGCCTCAAACCATGTAAAGTTGTTGAGTAATCTCAAACAGACTTACTGAGTTTTTTTTACACTGTATAACATACTGGTACATGTTATAATCATGGATCTAAAAAGTCACCTGTCGATGAAACAAAAATAGACATATTTCAGTGCATTTTGTCTGGGTTTCATTGGAATGGATTTCATAAAACATTTCATCCATTAAAATGCACTGTCATTAATTTTTGTTCATTGTAAATAAACTAATTACTTAAGGAAAGCACAGTTTGTATATTTCTGTTATGTGGGGCTCACAACTCATTTCTTACTTTCATCTGTTTTCTCTCTCTCCCTCTCTTTCTCTCTCTCTAGCTAGTGTCCTGTTCATAAATGGTAATGTATTTTGGTATTGGTGTGTTTGTTTGTTTGTTTTTTTTTAGAATAAGTGTTAATGCATTAAACACAGATGTGCACGCACACACACACCAGCCACTGGTGGCAGTGCAGTGTCTAAACATGAAGGCTGTATAATCTGTGAAGTGAGAAGCGATAAGGTTTATTGTGTGTTTGTGTGTGTGTGTGTGTGTGTGTGTGTGTGTCGGTGTGTGTGTGTGTGTGTCGGTGTGTGTGCACTCTGCCTCTTCCACTGCCAAGGTAGATGGGTCTACAGATAGATCGTCTAGCTTTAATTCCTGTTTATTTCTTTCATTCTCCCTTTCGCCCTCAGCCTCCCCCCTCCGTTAAGGGCTTGATTTGATTCTGATCCACTTATTGCTTTGTGCGTGTGTGTGTGTGTGTGTGTGTGTGTGTGTGTGTGTGTGTGTTTGTGGTTCTTTGTGTTTCAGGTGTGTTTTTTCAGGAGTCAATTAATACTGGCCCAGGGATGGACAGAGGGCTTCTTGAACGTGGAGAATTTGCCTAATAAATGATAGAGAGAGAGATAATGTGTAAAGGGAGAGTAACAGGAGAAAAAACAGGAAAGAAAAAGAAAAATTGACAAAGAGAGGTAGAATAAAGTAAACTGAGAGTAAAGGCAGAGAAAGAAAAAGAAAAACATGCAAAAAAAGAGAAATGGTCTGAATCTATAAGTGGACTTGAAAGGTATGTGATAAAATGGCCGATGAGTGTAGCTACAAGGTCGGTGTTTCTAATAAACTAGCACCTCGGCATATAAGATGAATCAATACACTCTTATCACAGGAAAACTCTCAGATTACACTCCTCTTTTCCTCAGGAGAATGCATCCCTCCATTCTCCTGTGTGTGAGTGTAATGTTTGGTAGATAGCCTTGTATTTGAACGAAACTGTGGCTTTAATTCACGTTCGTTTGTCTTTATGATTGACCGTGAACTAGCTCTTCGTCCGATAAATCCGCCTATCAGTACACGGCCTAGAACAATGCGCCACACACTCCCTCTTTTGTGTTGTAGCTGGTGGGGGTGTGCGTGTGTGTGTGTGTGTATATAGCGATTGTGAGGAGATGAGAATGTGATTATGGCTGATGATACACATTAGTCTCTGGGGTTAGATGACGATGAGGATAGCTATGTGCCAGAGGGAACTTTTCAAGGAGACCTGTGTACAAAGCTAAAATAAATAAATAAATGAAGGTGGAACAAGTCCTGTTTTATTGCTATGTTTGCACATGTTTTAGCCTTTAATATGACTTAAACTTGCTCATTAAGGTGTAAAACTCTGCTTATTTTTAATCATTTAGTACATTCATAATGCAAGCACAATGGCATGACATCAGTGTTACACTAGCTCAGATGTAAACAAGCTAAATTGCTCTTACTCATAGCTAACTTGACAATTTGCCTTTCTGTAATGGTCTTACTCTCTTAACTCTCTTAGAATATTGTCTATTTTTGGTCCCAGCTACAAACCTGCAAGACTCGTTCTGTTTGAGTATGTAAACCCAGTAAACGATGGTCGTCCGTGGACGTCCAAAATGTGTTTAAATATAGTCAGATACGTGATTTCAACGTTTTTTCAACGGTTCAAGTGGTTCAAATGTTTACTGGGAAGTCAAATCTCAGTTTTATCTTTTATTGTTTCTCATCTTCAGATTAGGCGTGGCTGATAGGAGTTGGATATCGGCAATGTAACCAGCTAGCTCTAGCTCATCCTGTTATGTAATACCACTTTGTACTTCAAAAAGCGATGGTGAATCATTGCAGTTTGAGTCAAATCAGTCCGGTCGGAGAGAATGACAAGGTAGCACTGCATTGACGGTGTATTCTAAGCTCTTGTCAGTCATGTTGCAGGTTCTGCTCAGTTATACATACGTGCAAGTCTTTATTCCTCTTACTTTTAAAACAATGGATTATTATGTGGAATTATAAACCATTAGACTATGGTAGAATACATTTCCTGCGCTCTGCTGTGGGTTTCTCAGAGTGTGGAAATTGTTTTATACAGCGTGTGTTTTGATGGCTTGGTTGAGAAATGTAATACTTAATGTTTTCTGACCGGCATTTATACCTTTTTCTGCTTTAAACACCTATAAAACACTAGCCTGGATTATCCCGTGGGCTGTATGGGCATGTACCCAGGAGCCCCCGTGAGCAATTACAACAAAATCTAATCAGCCTCCAGGACTCACAGAGGGAAATTTACTAGTAGAAAAAAAGCTAAAACTTTATAAGCAGCACAGCAACATTTTTTCATGTCTGCAGTGGCAGGATGTTTGCTGGTGTTTTTCTTCATCTTTGTTGTGATCTCAGCTGTTCAACAGAGTATCTATGGAAAATGAACTGCTTGGTATCTTGCTATTGTCTTTATGCAACCATGCCAGGTCTATAAAGTTCTTTCTGTACGGAATGGATGAAACAATGATAGCAGTTAGCTTACTAATGCTGGACATGGTGCACAGTAACCTGTTTCCATTTGAAGTCTAAATTTACTGGTTAGTATAGATTTAATACTGTATATGTCATTTTAAATAGATAACAAATAAATTATGAATAATTCAACTTCACATTAGGATACTTTAAAATATTTAATTCATTAGGCTTTTTGTAAGCTAATTGAATTAGAATATGTTTTAAATACATAATGCATTCTTGATATACTCACAAGTTTCCTGCAGTGCGAGGCAAGCATGGAGAGGGGAAGAGAGAGAAAGACTGATATATTTAGATAACGTGATTTAGGCTTGTTTGCTATAGCCCGCAGATGAGCTTTGCCAGAACTTTCAAATGTATTCCAGAAGAACAAAAAATCATGTTTAGTATGCTGGCATCAAGGTGCCACACAGATCTCATGTAACTTGCTGTGATGTCATACAAAAAAAATCCCCTGACCACCAAAAAAGGTACCAAATAGGGGTTCACCAAACATTTGTGCCCAGAAGTCTGGAATTTGATCATCCGGGCTTAATAAAACACCTTGAACCCAGCCATTTAAAAATCATGAATCAAGAGCAGAGGAGCAAATGTATGTGTTTGGAATTGCTTATGTAAATGCCGAGTTACTATTATTATTTATTTTTCATTGAGCATTGAAAATAGGTCAGAGGACTGTGTATATATCTGTGTTGCCAGTGGAGGATGCTGCAAAATAATCAATAATCCAGATTTTTGAGGAATATATTTGTGTGTGAAGTCAGAGTTGAAAACGCCTGTTGCTTTGAAAGACTTGACTTAATTACACTTTGTATAATTAATTATACAAATAATATATATAATATGTGTGTGTGTGTGTGTGTGTGTGTGTGTGTGTGTGTGTGTTAATTAATGCCTTAGACTTAAATGGAGCATAACACAAACCTCGTAAATATTCAGAGTCTGAATACTTTTTAAAGTTTTGTTACGGTGGTACTGAACTAATTTGGTAGAATATAGCTTTAATATTACTACAAAGCATAACATCCTGAAAAAAAAATAATTATATGATTATTAATGATCAAATTTCCATGTTTATTTTTGTTAATGCTTCTTCCAAACTTTTGGTTGTAGTGTATTAAATAGCCATCACACACCGGTATTGTGTGATGAATCTTAAAGTGTAGGAAATTATTATTATTATTATTATTTTGTTTTGTTTTGTTTTAGGACTTAATTAATGTTATATTAACACTGAACAGACAAATGTTTCCGGTTATGCACCATGCGTCTGTATTTGTAAAATATTTATATTTATATTATTTGTATAGATATTCTGTTTATAGTACACCAAAGGACATACACATCTGGTGAAGGGAATTAAAGGCCAGATTTTCCTGCACTAGAGCACCAACTAAACCTGGTAATTAATTGATGTGATGAGCAAGAGAATCTGTGCAGAAATCTAATTTGTATAGAAGTGTGTTCTCTGTAGAGGACGTGTAACTTATTTTCACTTACAAATTTAACAAAGCCATGGTGCCCAAACATGTGTATACAACTGTATATGATTAAAAATGTTAGTCAGTTGCACATTAATACAATTATACAATATTACATCAACACAATTTCTCTTTCAGTTTACTTACTGTGGTTAGAATTGTGTTGAGGTGGTATGTTTTATCCATGTACAACTAATTGACTTCATTACTAATGGAAATCATGTGAATTTAAAGCACCACTTTCTGAATATGTTCTTTTTTTCCTTTTTTGTCTGTGTACAATTATCTCTTTATGGGGACAAAATATTCCCAGCCTGATGGAAATTTTAGAGTTCATGGGGGCATCAGTGTCCTTAAAATGTAATCTAATTAAAAAAAAAAAATAAGAAAACATAACAAAAAATAACAAAAAAACAACAAAACTCATCTTTTGTTTGCTAAGGTTAAGGTTTGCATGGGATTACACTTGGAGACACACACACAATACTCCCGAGTGTGTGGATGATAGGGTCACTGGTGGGGAGGAGCATTGTTTGTGTAGTGGTTTTGTGGTGGTTGGGGGGTATTTTTTCTTGAGAAGGGAATTTCTGGTAGACAATATTGGTTTAGGCTTTGATGTGAGTGTGTCATGGTGTGTATGCTTGTGCATGTTTTGGACCTTTCTAGTTCAGCCTGGCATGACCAGCTGGAAGACTAAACAGGACAGGAGAAGATGGACATCAAAGAGAGCAAGAGTGACGATAAAACACTCCCCCCACCTCACGCACTTATCACATCCCTCATAAACAACACTGTGGGAGCAAAGGTGGGAGTTATAGATGGTGGTCTGGTGGGTGTTATAAAACTCATACCCATACGCACTCTTCTCACACTCCACTTTTATCTTTCTCTGTCTTTCAGAGGTAGAGCGGAGGCTTTGGAGTGATATGTGCTCACTTTTTCTCTCTTTTATTTCTGTCTTATTTATCTCTCTCTCTTTTATGCCTCTTTCTTTCTCTCTTTGTCCAATCAAACTCAACATGTTTTTTACAGTGGAAAAAAACCTGCTTGCACAAAAACCGTCACAACTGTACACTGACTTTATGATTATATAAAAACTAGTGAATAAATAAGTTTGCAGAAAATAAATAACAAAATAACAAGTGACAGCAGGCAGTGTGATAACATGAAAAATAATAAGAACATGAAAGCAAAAATAACAATGACAATAAGGGTAGAAATGAAGGAACATCACTGTATAACACCATTGTTCAATTCAATTCAGAGCAAATCCATGTCCAGACCCCTAGTGAGGCATGTAAAAGCTCCCTAAAAGCATTAGCAGGGACCTCTGAGAGAAACCAACATACTTAAGGGAAACTCCCTAAAAGCATGTAGGAGAAACACTAGGAGGAAACAAGCCTCAAAATGAAAAGGTCCCTAAAAACGACATGGAGAACACTGAGAAGAGCCAAAACACAGGAGGAAGAATCAGTAAGAGGAACCAAAACTCTCTAGAGTTTTTTTTTTGGACTCACGGCCATTTGCAGTGGCAATTCTGTTGGGGCCCTAGGTAATAATTCATGGTTATTTAAATAATAATTAAATTATTATTATTTTTTAAATGATATAGTTCATACATATCGTTGCTATCCAAAGAAAAACAAGTATATCCAAAATGGCAACTTTACAGGAGAGGGCAAAAACCTAATCTGATTTTAATGTAAGTCATTGGAACCAGACGTCTTTCCAAGCTGTTTTGGGGCATTTCTGTTGGTCTATTCATCATGAAATTTTCACACTATGTAAACAGCAACTTGTGTGATAAAATGATGCATAAAAGTAAAGATCGACAAAAATGTTGATTCGACAGCGACAATATATACCGTCAAGTGGGCCCCACCCTGGCCCAGGACCACAAGCAGAAGCCTGCTTTGCCTGGTGGCAAGCAGCGCCATTTGTGCTGTTATTTCAGTGTGTTTTCGAGCTCAGGAGCGTTCCAGTCAACTGATCTTTCTTTCTCCTGATATCGTGATAAAAACTCCTGATAAAAACTCAAAGAAAACAAACAATGAGAGGCACCAACTACCCAGGATGAAGAAGAACCACTGAGAGGAACCTAGACTCCAAAGGTAAAACTTCATGAGAGCAATGATATAGAACAGGATAAGAGGAACCATTACTCAAAAGGAGAAGCTCTGCAAGACCAAGAGGAAGAATCTAAAAACTCAAAAAGAATAACTTTTAACTTAAGAGCATGAGGAAGAACCACTAAGAGGTACCAAGACTCAAAAGGGGAACCCGCCCCTCACCAAAAGTAATGAGATGAGAGTTAATTAAGGGCTTATTAGACAGATTAACCATTATAAAGACACGATTATTATTAAAAGTCCAAGTTATATGAAAAGAATGAGAAGACCATGATCGCCCTGTGGACCTGTTAGTAAGAGGTAAGGAAGAGGTGTAGGAGAGACTGTAGCAGGAGGGTGATGATGGCAACAATAACAACAATACTACATTATTACTACTCCCTGAACTACAACTGCTACTACTACTGCTTATAATAATAATAACGGCTGTAATAATAAACGGTGCTTCTCGATTGTTCTATGTTCTCCTAGGCTCAGTAAGCATGTTAATGTGTGTAGCGGGCCTTTAAAGTGTTTCCCTGTGTGTGTGTTGAGAATGGCAGGCCTGTGCCCCCTCCTCCTCATCCACTCTCTGCTGTCACACAGGTATTATTTAGCGCTTATCTTTCCACTGCACGGCCTGTGTATTTGTCACGCAGTGGCGTGGTACCCCCCCCCATCGGTCCCCCTCAGTAGAAAATTCGGCTGATGACTTTGTCTGATACGGTCGAGCCCAGGCCCCGTCACAGGCTGAAGACTTGTTATCATCGTCGTCGCATTGATTAGGCCGCGAGAAAAAAGCCCTCTGAAGGCTCAGCGTACGTGCGCGTGGAGTGAGAGACGCTAATGTTGACAGCACTGTCTCAGCTTTCCTTCAATGAGGATGTTTTCACTTCGCTTTGTATTAGTTTACCAAGCCCATTCATTTCTTTATAATCTTTAACCCTCCCAGATACACCCAGTATGTACAACCCTTAAAATAGTGTACATCATTTCGTATTTGTAGCAGGATCTAAACTTTCAGTTTATGCCATATTATTATTTGTAAATTGAGGAGGAGATATTTTTGTTATGGTTGGAATTTGGAGAAAAGATTATTGACTGTACATACGTGAATATGTCCATATGTATCTAATTGTATTTCTGCAGATGAGGTGCAGATGAGAATCTGTTGGTACAAAATAAAAATGGCATTTATTACATAATTTTATTTAAATATGAGTTATTTGCACTTATGTAATGAGGATATAGTTCATTCTGTAACTATATCTTTATGTATTAATATAATTATTACTGTTTTGGGCAAGGAAAGGACAATATACTCACTTGTTAAGTTAACGTCTTAAGACTTTTATGTTACTACACATAGTTAAAACGGAAAAATTGGCAAAAATAGACATTTTACAGGTATAAACCTTTCAAGAAAACTTCAAAAGGCATATGAGTGTGGATTCATAATCATTGCATGTAAAATCCTAGCTGTTATTGTTAAAATTGGATTTTATGGTTTAATGGTGTATGTAGTTCTTGGTGAATCCTCTAACTGAAGCGTTTCTTTCATGTAGGTTCAGGTTTCCCTTCAAAGATTGATTAAAAACATTGGAACAACAGAATTCATGTATCCCAACTGAAGAATATTCCCACATTTATATGATGTTAGAATGTTGTTAACATTTAACATATATGTATGGGCCACAGCATATACCAAGAAAAAAAACAGAAAAAGTAAATGTACTTCATTATAAAAGTAACTATATAGTTGTAATTGCATTTAAATAACTGTACATTAGAAAGCAAATGGACAGACAGCCGGTAATTATAACTGTCCTCTAAGCAGAGCCATAATTAGGATCAACGTTTTAATGAGGCCTGTTTTACAGATAAGCTACCTGCTCCATATGGTCAAACTGCTGAATAAGTGGTTTACACCACTTGCCAATTTCCCCTTTACATGCTTTACCAGTTCATTGCTCTTTATGTACCCATCCCTTATGTTTATTATACATCTTTTCCTTACATTTATTTATTTAATTTTCATCCGTTTTCAACAAACTGCTTTTATAGTTCTATAACCTGAATTAACTATAGTTACACTGTTTAATTTCATTTAGTACATTATTATTTTGCCATTTACTGCCAAAAATGCATGTGAAAATCTATATGCAAAAAGAATGGATAGTAACACAGTATTTTAATTCAACATGCTTTACATTTTCCCCTCCCTCTCTCTCTCTCTCTCTCTCTCTCTTTCTCTCTCTCTCTCTCTCTCTCTCTCTCTCTCTCTCTCTCTCTCCTTGGGGTTTCTTAATTTTGTTACATAATGCTATGCAATCACTATACTAGGTAACAAACTGTGCTTATTGGAGCGTGCTATGAATAGGTAACACATAGAATTCCTGATTTAATCGCTGATGTAGCTAACGGAGCTAAATGCAACTAAACTGCATGCTGATTGAGATAGGAATGTTATGAGTGCGCTAAACAAATCAACTGGGGTGGAATTTTACAAGCATAATCTGTTTATTGCCCTGATTACCCTACATTTATATCATAGCTACATCATATATAGCCTCAGGGGTCATTTGGGGGCATTAAGTAGGATTTTTTGGGGCCAATTAATCTTGCTAACTAATAACAATAAATGCTATAAGCTGTCAAGATTATTTTTATTTAATAGCTAATTTCTGATAATTGGATGCTTGATTGGGGTTCTCGTATTTTATAACTTGAATTACAGATAACCAAACAATTGCTTTTATCCTCTTATTTATGAAACTCATGCATCTTAGACAACATGGTGGTACAGTGATAACCTAGAACTTGATATGCGGGGCTCTTATCAACTTTTACTTTATTGAGAAACTGCTTATGTTGCTTATTAGGTAGAGCCAACACAGGAAAGCCTAGGATATGAGTTATACGTACTCATGGGAAAATCCGTGCTACCTGTTAAGCTATTTGAGGCCAATCACCATTGTAGGTTACAGTTTCAAAAATGATGTTAGATTAGGGGTAGTTATAGTTTATAAGTGCCAGACAGTTTATGGATATTTCGCAGTGTTTTAATACAGTTATGCAAGATTTCTATTGTGTTTTTTCTGCTTCAAGGTGAATGCTTTTCAACTCAGATAATACAGCCAAACAGAACTGTACACGATGCAACAAGTGTGCAAAACAGGAAGTAAGCACCTCAGAAATGCATACAGTTTGAACCTTCCCAGTTTGCAAAACACATTACCGTCAAACATATCTTTCATAATGTTGAAGTTCCCAAAGCAAGTTCTCAATGCTGTCATCATAGGTACTGTATTTTGATATGTACAGAAATTGATCTTGAGTGTAAACCATCGCAAGACACTAGTATTTCCACAGGTCACCATACAGTGGTGCTTAAAAGTTTAAACTTTTTCATATTTCTGCATAATTATGGCATAAAATATATTCTGACTTTTACAAGTTCTAAAAGAAGATAAGAAGAAACCAGTCAAAGAAATAAGAAACAAATATTATACATGGTCATTTATTTATTAAGGAAAACGATCCAATATTACGCATCTATGAGTGGCAAACGTATGTGAACCTTTGCTTAGACTATCTGGTGTGTCTAGTAAATAAAAGTTTCCGGTAACTGTTGATCAGTCCAGCATCAACTTGGAGGAATTGTAGTCCTCTCCTCAATACAGAACAGCTTTAGATCTGCAAAGTTTTCTTGCTTCAGGTCTCTCCACAACTTCACTTTTGGATTAAGGTCAGGACTTTGACTCAACCATTCCTAAACATGAACTTTATTTTTCTTTAGACACTTTTGGATAGAATTACTTGTGTGCTTTTGGATAGAATGACTAGGGTTGTTGTTTTGTTGCACGTCCCATGTTCCCCTAAGATTCAGTTCACGGATAGATGTTCTGACATTTTCCTTTAGAATTTGCTGATATGATTCATCAATTCTTGAATGATGACGTGGCCCAAATCACAGATAGGATAAGGTTTTTATGCTGGAATGCAGTGTTTTCCAAGCTCTAAACATCACGCTTCTCATTTAAACCAAGAAGATTTATTTTTGTCTCATCTGTTCACAAAACAGTTTTCCATTAGCCTTCTGTCTTCTTCATGTGATCTTTAGCAAACTGCAGATGGGCAGTGGTGTTCTTTTTGGAGAACAACGGCTTTCTCCTAGCAGTCCTGCCATGCACAGCGTTGTTGTTCAGTGTTCTCCTGATGATGGACTCATGAACATTATCAGCCAGGGTAACAGTGGTTTTGAATTCCTCCATTTGTACATAGTCTGACTGTGGATTTGTGGAGTCCAGACAACATCTTGTTTTCGGATGTCCTCAGAAATCTTTGTTTGAGTCACAATACACTTCCACAAACCTGTTATAAAGGTCGGGCTTTGATAGATGATTGTTCTTTAAAAACAGCAAGGTGGCCTCCTACACCTGATCCCTACCATCCCACTGTTTGAAAACACCTGCTTCTAATTTCACCTTCAAGTAAATTGCTAATCCTAGAGATTCACATATGTTTGCCCCTTACAGATACATAATCTTGTTTTCCTCAATAAATAACCAAGTCTAATATTTGGGTCCTTTTTTGTCTACTTTTGGGACTTTGGGACTGGGATGTTTCAGCTCATGTTTATGCAGAAATACAGAAAATCTAAAGGGTTCACAAACTGTATGCACTACTGTAAGTGAACTTCAAACATAGTAAGTGATGTGATATTCTTCTTCAACTTGGTGCCTTGGGAAAACCATGGTGAAATCGGCTAAAAAATAATCTTGAAACTTGAATATCAATCAGAACAGGCCTTTTGGAGAAGAAGGCATCAGGCTAAGTGACCACAAACTTGGTAATGCTTCTGTGACATTTGTAGTTCAAGTTCTTGGTTACTGAATTCATTAGTGTTTCAGGGCCAAATCAGTGATGACAGTATACATCAGCCACAGCTTGTTTATTATGTTCTGTTATTTGAAAACGATTACAATGCAACTCAGATGCTATCACTGCACCTGTTCCTGCATCTGCTTCGTAGTAAAGGGCTGTGACTGAATTACTAAACAAAAAGATCAAGGATTTTCCCTTTAATATTTGCCCCCCACCTCCACCCCCACCCCCCAATCACAGTTTAACTGTTTACTGTGGTTACTTTCAACTTACTGCGGTTACTTTCAGCACAGGCCTATTTGTGTCACAGTCTATCTTTAGAACAAGCCACCACATAAATAAGGACGTACGTGCATACCAAGTACACGTGACTGCAGATTTCAGTGAGTTAAAAGAAACAGAAGAAATGGATCACTGGTAGGAGGTTTGATTTGACAGGGTTAAAAAAATAACCAAACAAAGTCACAGTGTTACTGTCTTACCTAAGGACTAAAACCAGAGGCCACACATTTCATCCCCATCATCACTGAAACCTTTTAACTGTCTAATCGTTTGGAAAAGTGAACTGTTAAATAATTTTTTGGCCGTACTCGTACCTACGAAGACTCTTTGATGAACCTGAAACAGAGTATTATGGTCAAATGCACTCATAAAGGATAAGTATGTTGTGTAACAAAACAGTAGCTGATGTGGAGATGATGTACACATGGAGTACTTGTATGTGTACATATTTAAAGAAAGACTTTTTACAGGGCATTTATAGAATCATCTCTTTGTATCTGTCTATCTAAAGTATCTATCTGAAGTTGAACTCTGGTGAGCTTTTTGTGGTGTCGGCTTTAGATTACAGCTGCGTCTGAGAGGCAACTTACAATTGAACCGTCTGAGTGCAACCACAGAGCACAAATTAGCAAGAATGAACTCTCTGGAAGACATTTAGTTGGTTGTAAATGAGTTATAAACAAAATAGCGCTGGACACTTTGGAGCCTGCAGCTTATGGTGTTGAGTGAATAAACGAGTTCTGTGGAAAACGCAATAAAGAGTGAAATTACAATGTTTTTTGTCCCCCCTCGTCTTCAAGCAGTAGCGGCGGTGGACATGGCCATCATTAAACTGTAATTACTATCACAAACAAGTCGCTATCAGCTGGAAGCGTGGCATCAGAGGAAATGGCCGTGAAGCCAAAAAAAAAAAAAAAACTAAACTGATGAGATAGCGGAGCGGCGGCGTAATTCTCCATCCCCCCTGTTGAATAATATCATTATCAGCAGCTAATGATGATGTGCGGCAGAAGTAGTTATGGAATAAACCGATTATGACAGAGAAAAATCATAGCCGAGTCAGGAAGCTTTCGGAAAGGCCATTTGTTCCATTTCCCTCCTGCTCCTCTAACCCTAACTATTCTCTCTCTCTCTCTCTCTCTCTCTCTCTCTCTCTCTCTCTCTTTCTCTCTCTCTCTCTCTCTTACCCCATGTTTCTGTCTCTCTATCATTTTACTTTTCTCTCTTTCTGTTGCTCTTTTTCATTTAATCACACTTTCTTTCTCTTTCTCCATTCCCTCCTTCCTTTCCTTCTCTTCCCATCCCTTTATTTCCGTCTCTTTCTTCGCTTTCTCTCTCCTCATCTTTTCATCTTACTCTCTCTTTCTCACTCTTTCTTCATCTGTTTTCTGCATTTTCTTTCTTTCCTCACTTTGTTTCCCCAACTCACTGTCTCCCCCTCTTTTTCTTCTTTCTTTTTGTCTCTCTCCCTTCTCTCTTTCCCTTGCTCCTATCTTTCTCCTCTCACTACATCTTTCCTTTTGTCTATCATTTTTGCATCTTTTCTCTATCACTTCTTTCCTTTCTTTCTCTTTTTTCTAGATGTCTCTCTTTCCTTTCTATTGTTATCTCTCTATTATATATCTATCTCTATCTTTTTCAGTTAATCTCTGTAAATATTTTTTTTCCTTATTTGCCCGTCTTTTTTCCCTTGGACACTTCTTTTTCCTTCCTGTCTGCATCTTTCCTTTTTCTTCTCTTTTTTCTTCTTTTCTCCCTCTCCAGCAGTTTTATACTAATGCCGTATTGTTTCTTCTGTACTCCCCATCTCCTTTTTTATTTCTTTCTTCTTTCCTGTTTGGTCTCCCTTTCCTCCCACAAGGTTGTAAATAAATGCTCCCTCTCTTTACTTTCCTTCTATTTCATATTTTACAAACGGCAGAGAGCATCATAATATATTTGATTCCTCTGTTTCCATGTTTCTTTCTATCAACTGTGTGTGTGTGTATGTGCAGAGGTAATGGTGGTGGAAGGAGCGGTCCATGGCCGTTATCGGGCTATAACATCTGGCTGCGTGTCAGGTGATGAGAGAGAGAGAGAGGGAGAGGGAGAGAGAGAGAGAGCGCTTTAATACAGCGAATGGAGAAGAGACTGGTGTGCAAACAAACAGTGGCTGATATGGTCTATGCTTGTCACAATCGCTCAGGACGCTCATATATCTTCCCTTCTCTCGCTTCGCCAGCCCCTTCCTCTCTCCCTCCCTTTTTTAATCTTGTTCCCCCTCTCTCTTCTTCCATCTTTTCTCCCCTCTCTCTCTCCCATGGTCTTCCTCCTGCCATCTCACTGTTCTGTTTTTGTTTTCTCTTTGGTTTGCTTGCTTTACGGCCTCCTTTTGTTTAACTCTGTGTGTCATAATGTATGCCTGTATGTATATCTTCAGTTTCGTCATTTTCGTCCTCTCTGAAATTGTAACACTACAGCATACAGGAAACACATTCTTTAACTTTAATGTACATTAATGTAAAGGATTTTATTAATGCAACATAATTTTAGAGTGTTTCTGGTGTATTATTGCAAAATGTTGATTTTATTATGAAATGACAGAGAAACAGAAGTTTTGATATAACAGCTACAAAAACACTCAATAAATGATGATATATTTAGACTGATATGGGTAATATTTATTGAGCTGCACATACAGAAGTAATGTCTCTCAGTATGGCGTCGGGCTGCTGTTTGCTAACACAACATCAGACGTCTTGGCATGGAGTTCTAGAGGTTCCTAATGGTGTCCTGTGATAATCCATCCCATGCAGCTTGTATATTCTCACACAGATTTTGCGGGGTGGAGGTGGAGTGACACCAGGCCTTTTGGACGTGTGGCATATGACAACAAACCGTTCATCTTAGCACAGGCCACAGTTGGTTGTCTCCACCAAGATAAAAGCAGGACTTGTCACTGAAGATGACCCGCTGCCATTCTGAATCAATTCTAGACAGTCTGGCCCGACACCATTGCAGTCTTTGGCGATATTGACATGGTGTTAAGTCGTCATAACATTCTGTGTGCATGTAGTCCTGCATCATGCAGCCATCTACCAATGTTGTTGTTGGGTTATAATAATATACTCACAGCTGACATTGAACAAGACTTGTTCTTCTGCAGTGCAGCACTACTTGATACATGGTAACTAATGTACTATAACTAGCTAATTCAGCTAGATTTCAACAATTTAACTATTACGCTACAATGCACTCATTTACAACTATTTAAACCGAAGTAAATTATGTTAGTATGAAACTTGGTATCAGCAAACAACAAAAAAACGTACACGATCCAAAACAAAGGGTATCGATGCAACTCTAATTAAAATGTGCATGATCATTGTTAGGTCTCAAATGCATAATCAAAATTATACTATATATATATATATATATATATATATATATATATATATATATATATATATATATATAAGATATAATGACATCAGGAGATAAATCTTGCTTTGACTAAGATCACTTTGAATACTCTTCATCAGATTCATCTGCTCATTGGGGTCCTGTATACAAGCTGTAAAAAGCTGTATACAAGCACATCCTTTCTGATCAGACTCTGGAGTTGGAAAAGTGTCAGTCTCTCAAAAACTGCAGGACTAGTGGACACAAAATGTGTACCAAGTGAGAGTGTTGTTAACAAGCAAAATATATTAATCATAAGCACAAACATAACAGTGAGGTCAGGACAAAACTCAACATCTCAGTTTTTTTACGCAATTATAATTTAATTTATACATTATCTTCTGTTAAAACTGAAATGTTGGGTTTTGGGTTAAAAACAACCTCAGCAGTCACCATTGCTGGCAAAGGGTAGTGTTCAGCAGGAGGTCTTTGTTTGGTCTGGAAGTTCAGCAGCCGTACCTAGAACAACTTTTATTTCAACCGATCAGGGTACAAGTGTACAGTTTGCATGTCATGCAGAGCAAAAACCCTTTTAATACACTCCTCAAAGAGAAACAAAAGGAACGCTAGCAGCAAGTAAATCAATATGGCGGATCCTTGTGCTTGAGTCGGTCCGTGTTTCAGGCTCGCTGGCCCTGGAGCTTAAATATCCACTAATGGACGCATGTGTAGATCTAATCACGGCTGTAATTGAAGTTAACTTTAGAGCTCTTA
Source organism: Semaprochilodus insignis (assembly GCA_034552555.1). Classification (NCBI taxonomy): domain Eukaryota; kingdom Metazoa; phylum Chordata; class Actinopteri; order Characiformes; family Prochilodontidae; genus Semaprochilodus; species Semaprochilodus insignis. Next base: position 14,178,078 of record CM067474.1, on the reverse strand, counting down.
CTCTGGAGGAATATTTAAAGACAGCAGAGGAGGGCTGAAACTCAATATAGCGCTCCAGAGACCCCTCTCCGTGCCCCGTCTCAATAATAGATGAGATAGCCTGACATAATTCAGCTTTTTTTTCCTTTAATTTTTTTTTCCTCTATGCCTACATTTGTGTGACTGCGTTGCTCAAGGATGAAGCACAAGATACTTAAAATATTGTCCCGGTTGTAACGTAACTTAGTATGTCCAAAATAGTACCTTTATAGAACAAGCAAAAAGTTTTGAACCTTAATACATATTAGAGTAACAATATTTTATGTTCTGTTTGTCATTAAATGTTGGCAGAAAACAGCAGGGTCCACCAGCCCAGTGTTACGAATATGTGACCTTCTGGTACATATGATGCTGAGTAGTCGAGTTGTAGTTGAGAAAATACACCTATTTATTTATGTTTCTTAGTTGATTGAAAAATCATAATGCATATTTCAGTGAATGACACTTGTCAAGCACCTGTTCCATCTGCGTGTCCTATACTGGAAGTATGTTCTAAAAAGGATGATCAAATTTTGCCCTTCTGACTCCCCATTTGACTACAGGTGCTGTGCAGTATTGTTGAACTACGATTAATGTCCAAAGGCCCAAAAAACCAAAGCCATAAGAAGATGAATATCGTCGCTGTCCAAAGAAAAAAAATCTCCATTTTTGTTGATTTTTACTTTTATGCCTCATTTGATCACATGAGCTGCTACTTAGACTGTGTGGAGATTTCATGAAGAATGGACCAACACAAATGGCCCAAAACTGATTGGAAAGATGTCTGGTTCCATTGACTTCCATTCAAATTAAATGAGGTTTTTGGCCTCTCCTGTAAAGTTGCCATTTTGGAGATACCTGTTTTTCTTTGGACAGCGACGATATGCTTTTGTGCACTCAGGACAGAGTGAGAAATGAAAGTCTATCAAAACCTATGTTAGACATCAGTGTGATAGCTATTGCTTGTGCTGGTACATCATATATTGTCATATCATGTATCGTTAGCATAAAGAGTAATTGTGTTTCTTTGTCCACATCCGTTCGATACTCTGTATTACTGTTCTGGTTTGTCCTAGTGACCATTCTGGAGCCATTAGTCAGGCTGGCATGTTCTAAAACAAATTTACTTTGAGCAGAGTGTCAATGCTAGCAGCGTTAAGAGCTCTACAAGCTGACTGAGAGTTTTGTACATTTGGTATTATGATTATTATTAAGTCGTGTCCAGTCATTTCTGACTCCCTACTACCTTACTGCTATCTAATCCCAATCCCACCAAGGCAAACCTTTGAAATATCTAGGGGTTCGTCACCACCTTTGGGGCACCCAGCCCAAAGGTGTACCTGATGTGCCCCCAGGCTCACTGAGGGACATTGAGGGGGTGCTAAGGAGCACTCTAGTCCCACCGGGGAGCCGGGTGGGGTTCTCTGCAGCCTCTGGGCTGTTCTGGCAGTGCAGACTAATACAACCAAACTCTCTTGGCTGACTGAAGCTCCTAGCCCTCTCTGCGTCCTCTGAATCGTCGCCACTGACAAGGGAGCTGTTTGTATGCACTGGCCTAGCCTCAGCCCTGGAAATAACTTCACTTGTTCATTGGCTGTCCATATGATAGCAACAAAACAATGTTAGTGGCATATAATTAATGAAGCAGATGTTGTGAAATGTGGCATGAGTTACTAATACATCTAAAACGACCATGATATGGCACTACTAAGAATAGGATTGCACATGTGTCAGCAGAAAGAGTAACATATTACTTATGTCCATTTAGTTATGGCTCTTAGCTCGGTTTCACTGTTAGGCCATGCCTTAATGACCTTTCTGGTTGCCTTAGTTGTGTTAGAGTGCATTGTAAGTTGAGTATCCACGCTAGCAGCATTAATGCTAGCAACTTTCGATTGATCAAGAAGTTGTAGCCCAATGCTAGAGCTGATTATGTTGATTAAGTTGTTTTTGTACATTTCGCTATGGTTATTACTCTTTTCATACTCTTCTATTTTTGCTTAGTAACCAGTCCTGTGGGATTATCCAGACTAGGGTGTTTTAGACCTGAGTGTCCATGCTAGCAGCATTAGCAGCGCTAGCAGCATGTGATTGATCGAGCAGGCCATGGAGGAGCGCGGCGTGAGTTGTAGAGCTCCTGATATGGCCGTGTGAGATGCTCGGAGATCTCCTGCGTGTCAGATCCTGATAAGGCCCACTGAGCGCTCTCCGCTAAGGGCTGCCGCCGCCCACTGGCCTCTGCACGATTACGCCGTCCGTGGCCAGCTAGCTTGGCTTTATTAGCTGTAACAAACGACTCTCTTCCTGGCCTGCTGAGACAGCCTATCCACCAGCACCGGGGCTCCATAACTCCTGCACTGGAAGAGAGATGGGGCCCAGATAAAACAGCCAGTTAAAGCAGTAGTTCAGTGGGAAAAAAAAAAAAAAATCTGATTTACACTTTTTTTTTTCTTTGCGAAAATGTACTCAATCAGCCAAGATTTGTTTGGTTTCTGAAGTTTGCTCTTTGGGTTTTGAACTTTGCATTTAATTTTTTCTTTTTTAGTGATAACGGTTGTGTCATACAATATTAGCATCAGCTCATAAGCATGTCTACATGAGATTACATAACAGTTCAGTGTGATTTGAAAAGTGTCATGAAGGGTCAGTTTGTATCATGCTAATTGGTGAGGTATAAACCTCCATTACATAGCTATACTAGCCTTATAGGACCTGTGCAAATATTTAGAAACACCAAATACGTCCTGGCTTATTTTCTGCACTTGGGGTAAGGGGGGAAACTTGCATACACTTGATTTTATGCAGTAGGTGAGAGCATGGTTGAGTGAGGGAATGAGTGAGTGAACTTGCAAGTGAGTGTGAGTGAGGCCGAGCACAGAGCTATGGTTGGCTGAGGAAGAGGGAGTTGTGTGTGTTGTCATTGGTAATGAATGTTTTCTGATAATGCTGGAACAAAAATGGAGTGGACTGCCCCTCCCCGGCCTCTGTCTCCTCTTTCAGCTCGTCGATGAATTATCCCTCTCCTCCACAACTCTCTCTTTTTACTTATCAGCTTTTTCTCTCTCTCTCCACCAGTGGCTCATAGCTCCTCCACTTCTGTTATCTTCCCGTTCTATCCCTCTCTCTGTCTCTTTCTCTCTTTCTCTTTCTATGTGTTGTGATGTCATTGGACTGTGTGTCGCCAGATGGAAGACTCGTCTCCTCGCCCTTGTTTTTTCTCCACTCCCTTGCTTTCAGCAGCTGTGTAGAATGACATTATTTGGACTATGCATTGCAGAATATAGTTTCGACAGCAAATTGGTTATAATTTTTTTAGGATTTCATTCTTTTGTTTCAGAGCTGTCACTCTTTTTAGCCGACCTTGCTATTAATACAAATATGTTTAATCTGCTCCCAGAATCCATTGCTAGTTTGTTGCTGGTACTTGCTGAGAGTGTCCTAAAAGGTTACATTCAGATCAGCACAGAATTAAACCCATTCTAAGGAAGCAGAGGTCCAGAAAAATATATTTCTGTGCTAATTCTTACACTGCTGATTAAACCATTAAAACCATTGATGCCCTGTACTTGTGTGCATTATTTTCATGCGATCATGAAACATTAATATATAGTCATTTTTCTATTTTGTGTTTATCAGGTTGATGTTATAAAAGTACAAGGGAAAAAATGTGCTTTATAGTGTCCCAAAATAGCCGCTAGCTAATATGCTAGTCACAATACAAGACTATGATAACACAATATGATATGCTGTGATACGCTTTGATACAGTATGATATACCATTTTGTTATGTCACTAATGTTTCTATTTTAATGCAGCAGACTGTGTATTATATGCATACCGTAGGTAAATATATATATATATATATATATATATATATATATATATATATATATATATATATATATATAC
>CM067474.1:14160856-14171205 GCA_034552555.1 Semaprochilodus insignis | reverse complement strand
TATATATATATATATATATACATATATATGCACTTGTTTCTCATGCACTTGGTATATATATATATATATATATTTTGTTTGGACGTAGTCTAGGAAACAGGCAGAGCAATCTAGATTTCCGAAAGTTTTCAAATTTGATAAAAAAAACAGTAAATATAGTAACAATTATAATTATAAATAACAAAATACTAAGATTCACAGTTTTGACCTGACAGCATTAGATGAAATTGCAGCATCAAAATCACTGTTGGATGTTCTTTTTTGTCTTTTGTCTAGGTCTAGGCTTAATCTTGGTCTGTGAAACCAACCCTGTAAATTTGGAATTGATAAAATGATATGTTGTATAGGTTAGTTAAAATATTTTGGCCTGTATTATAGAAAAAAAAGGCTCCACACTTCATGATCTGAACCTAGGTGACCTGTGTCACCGCTCACTTTCTCTCCTTACTACACACCCACAAGTATGTTGAACCTGCCTTGACCGTCATGCTCCATTTAATCAGCATGCCTCAATCATGCACCCACATCCTCAACATACCGATCAGTCCCTTTAGCACGGACCCAGACATCTGATCAACACTCAACAATACCTTCCACATTACACACATACTTCAAATACCTTACCAAACACACAACCTGACGCGGTGACCCAGGATGGTTGTGTGTATGTGTGTGTGATCTTCTTGACCTGGTTGCCTTCTACTAAATCACTAACGTATGCAACTCTGCACCTGTGTCATATTCTGGTCAAAAGTTTGCTGTCACCAATTTTAACCATATGAAAGCAATTTTGCATAACTGATTTCAGTATGATGCTAGCTCTGGAAAATGTCAAATCAGGTAGCTAAACAATATTAAAAGATATTAAGATAAGATATGTCCAGGATAATTAACTTACATGATTTTTTACAATATAAGTCATACGGCATGAGGAATAAAGTTCTAACAAAGTGAATATTCAGAATAAAGTTGTAATAAAATATACTGTTTAAAATGATGATAAAATGAATGATCTAATTAATTTTATCATAAAGTTCTAATAAAATGAAAATAAACAATTGTTATTCATGACGTTCTAAATAAAATGTAAATAAAATTTACATCTAGAATCAAGTTATAATTAAATTAATATCCAGAATAAAGTTACAATAAAGTTAACATTCATTCCGGACTTTTAATATAGCTCCAGAATGAAATTCTAATAAAATCCAGAATTAAGTTATGAATAAAGTTTTCAATAAAACAAAGTTATGAGAAAAATTAACACCCAGAATGGGCTTATAATATAACAGTGTGAACAAATCTTGACAGCCTGGTTAAAAAAATACTATGTATAGATCGCAGAATATTATTACCATTTAACAGGTCAAATTATTGTTCTAAAAAGTTTAAAACCTGTTCTAAAAACTTAAACTTCACTAAAGTATACAACAGTATAACTATAATTACTGTAGTTGTAGCCACAGTAACTGATCTCTTTTAAAATTTGATTGTCACTTTTCAAACATGACTCATCCCTATATGCAGACCTTAAACATGACTCATCCCTATATGCAGACCTTCTGTAGGTGCAAGTTGAGAATATTTCATTTATTACTGAATAATTTTACACCAATGACTAATAGTGATTCCAAACTTTTGAATGGCAGTGTACACCTTCTTCCTCATCGCCTGGCTCTTTTTAAATGGTGACTCCTCTGATCCACTTCTCTGGGGCTTTTTGGAGAAACTGAATGTGTTTGGATGTCTGCGGAGGGCTTTTAAAAGAGGATTGCAGATTATCTTCACTTTAAAACTCCTAGACCGCTTGTGCGCTTTCCCAAAGATACGCCTCACAACTGCTTCTCGCTCTTCCTCTTCCTCTTCTTCTTTTTCATTCCCTCCAGCTTTTATAAAAGAGTGTCTGTGTGTTTTTAGCCTTCAGGGCTTAGACAGTGGCCCTTGTAAGAGAAGCAAAGAGACATGAGTGTTTTTGGCTAAAGCTGCGCTGCTGCGTATTTACACTTTAATCACGATGATTGTGTTGAAACATTCTGATACTGGTTGAGATTTTAAGCCCAATATTGAAGTCAATGTATTTTTCTCTCTTTTATTCCTATGCAAAGATGGTCAGAGCCCATTTACTGCATGCTGACAATGGAAGGGTTTGCTTTTGCCAGAACAGTGTGTAATAGCGTGGCTGTGTGTGCATATCATATGATATTGTAACAGTTTAGGCTTTATAATTACAAAAGGAGATTCTTACTAGTTTTATGCACAATAATGATTCTGTCTAATCTGTGAATTAATCCTTCCATGCATTTTCAGTGCTTACATATTGTTGCTGATATAACAAAACCTCTTATCTTGAAATGGTGGCTCAAAAGGAGAATGAAAAACATTCTTTAATGTACATGGATACAGTCATATGCACCTCCAGTTAAATTTTATTCAGATTCTAAGTGAACAATAGGAAACACATACTCCACAGAGAACAAACTTTAAGTTTGTTGAGTGTAGCATATTGGGAATATACATATAATGTCAAAAGTGCCATACTTTTTGTGCAGGCCAAATGTTATGTTTCATTTTTTCCCCAATATGTTAAATTTAGCTACTAAATATTAATTGTACATTGACATGTGCTCTAGGTGTGGGAATCATGAAAGACCTCATAATATGATATTATCCCAATACTGAATTATTACCTTTTTTACTGTAAATTTTGTCCCCAAAAGAAAACCTGTCAACATCTCTTTTATCTAAAATTCTAACTTTAATATCTAAAGTTTTCAGTCTGTTCATCTCTCTTCAGTCATTTTTATTGCTGCAGTGTGGGTTTGTCAAGCCGACAGACTAACACTGTTATAAAAACCTTATCTTATATTTCTATATTAAAATATTGGTACTTGGCAATCTGTGTATTGATACAATATTGCTATGCAAATTATTGCGATACTGTGCTGCATTAATTATTTACCCTGTTTGCCTACGATTATATGGTAAAACTTCATTCCAAGAATGGTCCATTCATCACAAAATGTTATCATGAAGAACCTGATTATTTTCCAATGGTGTAAAATAATTAAAAATTTACTATTTTAGTTTCACTGAAGCTTAGACATGACATTCATGATATATTTCTGTAAAGAGCCATTTACTTTACAAGTCGAATGTTCAGACCAACACTTGATTTGTATTTTTCAGTTTTCTTGAAAACATTCTGAGTTTGATCTAAAGGCTTTTGCTTAAACGTTTCAAAGTTTTTCGAAGTCAAATCTCAATATTGAAATAGATATGCGTGTATAAAGTTATATTCAGAATAAATCTTGAAAAAATTGTTTTCATTTAAGACTGTAATGGAATTGAAACACTGATTGGCTGTAATCGTCAGTGTATTTCAGCTAATCTTTTGTGTTGCGACCAGAAAGGTCGGGGTCTAAATAGCCCTATTTGATAGAAGACCAGTATCACTGAAATGTAGACTTTCAGTGTGTTCATGATTATTCTAACATAATTATTCTAAAACATGGACAAAGTAAATTAAAGAAAGCTTGTTGTATGAGTAAGTGTGTCCAAAAAGGAAAAGTCACATATATACAGTATCAGTTAATAATTATTAACATTATTTTTAGATTCAACATTTGAAAGAGTGTTTTCTGATACTTCGTTGTGCTGAATCCTTTTGAGAACCCGGTTAGGCTCAGAAATAGCTGATATAAAAGTGCAGCAAACACTGTATTGGCATAGAGAAGCACCAGCATTTAGGACCATAAGAGATGAGATTGTATCCTGAGCTACACAAAGCCAGTTCTACAAGTTTAGAGACAAGCACCGTTAACGGAATACTTGGTGAAAGATCAAATGTACACGTTATCCCGAATGCAGAAAAGTTTGCTTCTTTGGTCCCACTATATTTGGAGAGCCTATAGAGATGACCTACAAATATAAAACTATTAGCAATCTGGTGACGGTCAGTGGTTAGGAATAGGACAGGGAATGTTTAGGAGTTAGGTTTTGGTTTGAGGTCAAGATTTGGATTACAAGGCCTATATGTGACCCCACTGTTGAAATCTAACTCCTAAGCCTAAAGATTATTAATTGAATACATCTGTAGTTTAAGGGATTAATAGATAAGTAGTTGAATAAATATATAATTCAAGTAAGCATGTACATAACATCCATGATGGGTTGTAGTGTTGCTTTATTTTTACTCTGGTGCATCATAACGTTATGTTGGTGGGCGAATACAGCAACGAAGATATTGTATTGTTTCCAGTGGAGCAGTGACAGAACATTCTACCACCGGCAGCAGCGACAGCAGTGTAACACACCAGCCAATGGAACATTGCGGCAAGAGTTCAGTTTTTGCAACTTTTGCCATCAGCCTCTGCAACAGAATAAACCAAATGGATGTTAAACATCTCACTGTTGAATTTCAGGTGCATTACAGTTTTTATTGTATTATACAGTAAAATATCAAAAGAGTACAGAGCCTCCTCCTGAATTTGTACTGAAATACTATTTTCACATTCATTCCAACACTGATAATGAAAGCAATGGAAGCTTATAGCCCGCCAGTTACCGTCATGGTAACTGCATGCCTAGGTTCTCACAAATGTTCCTCAGGGATTATTGACCTTAAGTTAACTGTTATCCACAAAGATCGACAAAATTCAGGTTTTAAGATGCCTGCCACTGCTGTTTTTAGATATGTGGTGAGCTTTCATTTATGTTTACTGGTAACATTACATCATACAGTGTCAGAAATCAAAACGTATTTGATTTTACTTACTCTTTTTACTTTTTTCACTGAGGAGGTGAGCTAATAAACCTTTTAGACATCTGGTTTCTACCACCACCTCTGGGGCAACAAAGAGAAAGGTGATGTTCTTATATATGTATATATATGATACGAATATATATGTGCTATATCTGTGCTTTAGATATATATAATCTACACACCCTCACACTACAGTGAAAAGACATTGCAGTGTTGGACACACAGGCCCTTTTGCTGCAGGGGACATTCCTGTCAGTCAATTTGTTTTGTGGTGTTTAGCATCGATTAGCGGAACAAGCCCAAATTCAGTTTGTCCAGTTCTCTTTAAGATGATCTAATTGATGTAATGAATTGGATTATCTAATCGGAGGCATCGGGACGGATCCCCCACCCAACGTTTATCTCCACAAAGCTTCCTGGGCTTGCATTGTATTATGGGGCATGGAGACTTGCTGGCTCTGGATGACCAAAAATCATAATGACTGATGTCCCCCTTCAGCCACCATTTTTCAATTCACAACGGAAATGTTTTAATTTGCAGCTTGGCCCATTTTGTTATTCATCCGTCATCTTCAGTGTTGACGTAGCATTTTACTTATAATGGCAATTCATGGCGTTTCGCATTTACTCAGACAGATGTTGTATCAAAATCTCATAACTCAATTTTTTTTTCCATTTTTCCTTCTGTTCTCAAATGGCATTTACTCTGCCATTTGAAAACACCAGCAGCTCTTTACATTGTTTTAACATTTCATGATGAAGGGACCAATTCAAAATGAGTTTTTTATTTAAGAGTGATTTCATACAGAAGGATGAAATGTAACCCTGATGTTAGGCCCTATATATTTTGATTTTGAAGTGGTTTTCCTGACATTGTTCAAGCCTGATCTTGAAATTCACCATTTAAAGAATCATTTTTAATCTGGATTGAATCCAGATTGAATTTGTTTTTGGTAAATGTTTTGGTATATCTTTGGATTGGCTCTAGCTTTCTCAATAATTGAGTGTGGATAAATGGATTTGTAATCACAGAAGGTACTGGGTCCCCATTTTACAGGAGGAAAGTGCCGTTTATGTCTTTCAGCAGTACCCTGCGATTCGTTTTCACGAGCAGAGCTGCAGTTTCCCAAGTGAAAGCATGAGGGCACGTCCTTAGGTTGAGCAACAATGCCATCCAGTGGAAGTCAGATGTGGTGTATACAATGTGGTGTATTTTGCGGTGTATTTTTCCCCTGATCAGATTGTATAGTGGGATTTGTAAGTACAAAAAGTTCTCTACTTATCCTCTACAAAGGAATTTTCGTGTCGAATTTTGCTTTTAATTTTAGTGCATTTGTAAAAACAAAACAAAACAAAATATAAAAAAATAAAAATACAATATAAATTTTGTCCTGTAACTTTACACAGGCTACGTGTGTTTTTTTCCTTCAATAAAGCCATCCAAAAAAATAAACTGAACATTAAAAGGTGCAGAAATGTATGTTTAGTTGTTTTGACTTAGAATAGCAACACAAGGTTTGCATATGACTGTATGTATTCATAAGGAACAGTGTTTACTGACTGAGATTTAGGTGTTCACATAAAATTGAAGACTCCATGACCAATCACATTATCTATCAGAAGCAGTAGTGCAGGAGCCTTGTCAGTTGCAGTAAGCAGTATCATGGTTACCTCAAAATGGAGGTGAAAGGAACCAGACGTTTAACACTTACTTTACTGAAAGTTATTACATGAAATGGTTGCGCATTGGCTGCCTTGTGTCAGAGATTTTGTTCAACGATAGTTTTGAGAAGGTTTGGCGTGAATCATATTTTAAATTATTTAAAGTCATGGTAGGGAGATATATGAAGGGTGTTGTGGCAAGAAATATACCCAAAGAAATCATACTTTTTAGATTCACTGCTATTTTACCATTCTGTTTGCTCAGAAGACTTTGGTTAGCTTAACAAGTTCCTCTACAGTAAACCACTCTGAACGACTGTATACATCTTAACCACTCAATTATGCAGACACAAATCTCGCTAAATAAATAATATTTATATGCTTGTGTTTGAACAATGCAATGAATGGGCTATAATTTAGCCCAAGCTAAACAAAGTTCATTTGTGCACATTGTACAAAATCAAGGATTCCTTCTGGATTCCTTCTGATTCTGATTATGTATAATTATAATTCTGAGGTGTCACAAATGGTACAAATGATCTGTTTGGTGTAGACCATCTAACACCTAGCATCAATAGAAAAAGCATGTACGCTACACAATTTAGATTATAGAGAACAAAGCTTGTTTACTCTGAACTGGAGCTTAACTTGAATGGTAGTTGATATAAAACAAGCAAATAAGCCAACAAATAAATTATCATGGAAGCATTATAGTCTCCATTGTGACCAAACGTGAAGTTTAGCAGACAATAAGAGGCACAAGGCACTCAATAGTATGAATTGACGTTCAGCTTTAAGTTAATCCTCAGCATCACTATAGAGGTCAACACTTTTCCCATCTGACACCCAACACAATCTGTTTCCAACACTTATCAATCACAGATGATATAAACAATGTACTGAATGTAAGCAATGTAAACAACTGAATGTAAGCAAAGGATCAAGTCCAGTTTCAGCTTACTGACCAATGCTTTATGCTATAATAAATTTATATACTCCCACCTATCTTGTTGCTGCGGGTGAGAATGACCAGGTTGACAGCCCACCTTTGGACTTTTACTTTTCTAAAAAGTGAACTAAGAATGTCCTATAAAACATCTAAAAGTATATGGTTCTTTTGTTAAATCTACTGTTTACCTAAAAGGTAAGTAATCTGGTTGCGTTAAAGTCTGAGTTCATGAAACCTCAAATAATAAGTTAGCAAAGCAATAGTTTGTTTTACATTCTGCTAACTTATCACATGAAGTTCAAATAACTCAAAATTTTAAGGCAATCAGGCTATTTACTTTTTTAAAATGGCTTGATGATCATTTTTAGAAGTTCATAATTGTATTTTTCTACTGGAATAGCCATTTACATTCTTCAGTATTCCAAAAACAAACATCAAACACTCAAATCAACCACTATTGCAACCAGACTACTAAATTACCTTTTTCATTATGTGAACTAGACTCTCAACCATGTTCAGTGTCCATTACATTCAGTATGTTTGTTTAGATACCTTGCTCGCTCACAGTGAGTAACTGACTGAAAGCTTGTTAGCTTGGTATCCGTCACTGTCTGGCATTTGAGTCATGTTAAGTAACTTGTTAGTGCATGCATTTTCAACTGAGCTTTCTGATTATGGGGAGGCTGGATGGGCAGAACGTGCTGCACTGTGACATTACATTGGCTGAATGGGACATAGGTGAACTTGAAATGCATTCAACAGTGTGTTTCATGTACATGATTTCTCTGTAAAAAAAAATAGATACCTAGATTTTCAACATCTGAGCCTGAACATCGTTCTGCTTCAACTGTTATTTGGAATGGGGTTCCATGCTTGTAAGTTAAAGACTAAAGCTTCTAAGCACTTTTGCAGCCAGAATCTCACCAATGATGAATGGAGTAGACAGGGGCTGTAAATGTACACTCGTATACTGGACCTATTAAGTAGGAGGTCATGAAGTGGCAGTGCAATTAGAGGTAATGTGGATATTGAACATTTATGTGTCAATCCAAAACTCAGCAACATGTTACCCGTCAGAACTGGTTATTATGATTCTGAACTGCAGGGCATGTGTAGTGTGCATTCATGCTTATTTGTGCTAGAATGCTGTTGCTCGTTAACATCAGGTCAATAGTTTTCATCTGTGAATTTTTTCAGCACTAATTACATCAGGAAATTTGTATTCTAAAATTAGGTATCAGGTAAAATTGGTATTTTCAAATAAAATGTATAGATTGTTGCTGTTACAACAAAATATTTTATCTCTGAAATGGTACCTTTCCTAATGTCTTTTGTTGCGTGCACACTGTAGGCCTAAACCCAATTTTTATCTTCATTGTTTTTGATGTGACATTATAAACAACAACCAAATTGGTTCTGACAGGTTCACTTCTGAGACACTTAAAATACTGAAATACTGTAATACTGAAATCTGATACATATCCAAAGCACAGCGATATGACCTCTGTCAGAACAGTCATAATGAAATTCATGTGAATTTTTGCATCAACACAATCTTCATCATAATTATGCACGCACACACTTCTTTCATTTTGGAGGCTGATTGAGGCAAGCATGGCCAAAGTAAACAAATTAGCATGGTCCTTTCTAATGAAAATAATCAAACCAATAGCTATTAAAAACATATCATCATTAAAGATGTTTTAGAAAAGGAAAGAAGACATCAAAAGAGTCTAAAAGCCATCAAGTCTCTTTATCTAGTATATGTTGCCAGTTTAGATTCGTCTGCATGTAATTAAATGAAAAAAAAGGAGCTTCGTTTCCACAGTTCCCACACAAACCCATGTTTTCTACTCAACTCCATTTTAATGTCCATTGTTAGTGTCCGTTATTATTCAAATTGATGAATAGTAGAGTATAGACAAGGATAGTGTTTGTTGGATCAGTTCTTTTGCTCATGTCCAGGTCAGTTTGGGAGTGATCTGAGATCTGAAGTCAGAATGTGAACCACCAAAAACAAACAAACAAACAAAAACACAGTTTGCCAGTAAATGGGGCATTGGCCACTATCACCTGTAGTCTGAACATAGCCTTAATAAAAGCTTTGGACCATTACCATTCCTATTTCTATTTAGAACAATTAATAAAAGTTTTACGAGGTTTTGACATAACGGTGACGTAATACACTACAGGCCAGCTATATACACTAGTTGGCTTAGAAAGCAGCAAAGTTTGTCGATTTATAATTAATGTTAATTGCATGCTTCTTAGCATGAAGACAGTGGCAAGAACAATTAAATTTCTTTACTAGCTGTTGACTAATAACGTAACAATATGTTTTCTCACAATAGGGGGCTTTTTAGCAAAGAACTTGGCATCAATCTGGTCTGTCTTAATGTGGTTGCTTTTCACTGGTTTCCAACACCCACTGAGTTGGAGAAAAGAAGGGAACATTAATACCTTCACTGCAAACAGTACATAGGTGACAAGTCACTCTCTAATTACCCACCGATTTTCTTCAGCCTGCCTGTAATGCATATAGGCAGGCTCTGCACATCATGGTGCCATGAGCCGAATGAGAAAGGGTGTTGAAATACCGGAGAAATTCAGAGGGAAAAACTATTTTTTGGCAGATGTGAAACTATATTATATTATATTATATTATATTATATTATATTATATGCTGCAGTACTTAGTTGTTAATCGTCCATCAGTATAATCATTATATAGTATGTAGTATATATAGTATAATCAGTAATGTAATACTATGGCGAGAGCCTTTTCATTGATCAAATTGCAAAGCAAAAAAAAGGTGATCCATATATTCTCAGGGCCCTATATTCCATGGGTTCTTTATTTGCTTATTGATTTTTATTTTATAATTAACTTATTATGTTTATGACAGTATTTTATTTTATTTTATTAGTATTTAAGTTCCCATTGCTGCAAGTTTCAATGCCATTTTTCTTCAGTCCT
>CM067474.1:14131948-14158814 GCA_034552555.1 Semaprochilodus insignis | reverse complement strand
CTGAGATCTGAAGTCAGAATGTGAACCACCAAAAACAAACAAACAAACAAAAACACAGTTTGCCAGTAAATGGGGCATTGGCCACTATCACCTGTAGTCTGAACATAGCCTTAATAAAAGCTTTGGACCATTACCATTCCTATTTCTATTTAGAACAATTAATAAAAGTTTTACGAGGTTTTGACATAACGGTGACGTAATACACTACAGGCCAGCTATATACACTAGTTGGCTTAGAAAGCAGCAAAGTTTGTCGATTTATAATTAATGTTAATTGCATGCTTCTTAGCATGAAGACAGTGGCAAGAACAATTAAATTTCTTTACTAGCTGTTGACTAATAACGTAACAATATGTTTTCTCACAATAGGGGGCTTTTTAGCAAAGAACTTGGCATCAATCTGGTCTGTCTTAATGTGGTTGCTTTTCACTGGTTTCCAACACCCACTGAGTTGGAGAAAAGAAGGGAACATTAATACCTTCACTGCAAACAGTACATAGGTGACAAGTCACTCTCTAATTACCCACCGATTTTCTTCAGCCTGCCTGTAATGCATATAGGCAGGCTCTGCACATCATGGTGCCATGAACCGAATGAGAAAGGGTGTTGAAATACCGGAGAAATTCAGAGGGAAAAACTATTTTTTGGCAGATGTGAAACTATATTATATTATATTATATTATATTATATTATATTATATGCTGCAGTACTTAGTTGTTAATCGTCCATCAGTATAATCATTATATAGTATGTAGTATATATAGTATAATCAGTAATGTAATACTATGGCGAGAGCCTTTTCATTGATCAAATTGCAAAGCAAAAAAAAGGTGATCCATATATTCTCAGGGCCCTATATTCCATGGGTTCTTTATTTGCTTATTGATTTTTATTTTATAATTAACTTATTATGTTTATGACAGTATTTTATTTTATTTTATTAGTATTTAAGTTCCCATTGCTGCAAGTTTCAATGCCATTTTTCTTCAGTCCTATTTACTCAAGATGACAATAATAACATCCATACCTTGTGTTCCATCGTAATTTTAGTTGAGCTTTCAGGAACGTGCATAGATACGCCATACAGGGTCTTGAGTCACTGTCCCTTTTCCTTCAAACTGTACAGGGTGTTTGGATCAGGGTGTATTCTTTAAGATCAGTTTCAGCGAGACCCAGCGTACCATTGCTTCAGGAGAACTTCACAACTCTACTACTTTTGCAGCAGTGATCACCGCCGTACTCCAGACCAGGGTTCAAAGCACTGTCTGGGCAGTGAAACATTGTTATGATGTCTCTCTAGTAGGAGCGGTAGCTAAATGCTGTAAATTAAATCCAATGCTGTGAAGTCCAATTTACGTTCTTGTAGCCTTTCCCATTTATATCCTCCAATATTTGTGTGCACAGGTCTGTGACCTTTACAATATTAATAGCATTACATTACAAAAGATGTAAGTACTAGCTAGGTCCGTAGGCCAGAGTAGAACATGTCATTTTTAAATGGACAATGTTAGGTAAAAAAAATGTTAGGTTGTATTGAGGTATGACCTTGTGACCTTTGTGACCCTGTGACTCTAACCAGTTTAGAAACACTTTAATAGAATTCCTTGAAATGTTCTCTGACTCTTCAAACCTTGTACTAACTCTTAACATGTGCTAACTCTTAACATGTTCTCTAGGCTGCTGGCTGAGGATCTGAACATGAAACTAATCGATCAGTGGAAGGCTATAAAAAGTTACAAATGCGCTCTCAGTTTGCAATTTCCACTGTCCAAAATGTAATTTAGAATGGCAGTTAAGGGAAAATGTGAAAGTCAGGGCAAAATCTAGAAGAACCAAGAAAGCTCTCAGGTATAACTGCTCGCATGTTGGCCAGAAAGGCAAAGCAAACCCCCCCACATTAAAAGCCCTGTAGGAAAAGAATGGTGATATACCGTGCCACTATGCAACGCTGGATCTACACTCACTATTTTATCAGCTCCACTTACTATATAGGAGCACTTTGTGGTTCTACAATTACAGACTGTAGTCCATCTGATTCTCAGTATACTTTGTTATCCCCCTTTCACCCTGTTCTTTAATAGTGGAATAGTTGGGGATCATTTTCAACAATGCAGTGACAGTGATGTGGTGGTGGTATGTTATTGTATGTTGCACTGGAGTGAGTGGATCAGAATCAGCAGTGCTGCTGGAGTTTCTAAACACTGTGTCCACTTACTGTCCACTCTATTAGACACTCCTACCTTACTGATCCACCTTGTAGATGTAAAGTCAGAAACGATAGTTCATCTGTTGCAGCACAGTTTGTGTTGGCCATCCCCTAGTCCTCCATCAGTGGTCACAGGATGCTGCCCACAGGACTCTGTTGGCTGGATTGTTGTGGTTGGTGGACAATTCTCAGTCCAGCAGTGACACTGAGGTGTTTATAAACTCCAGCAGCACTGCTGTGTCTACTCACACCAACACAGCACACACTAACACACCACCACGTCAGTGTCACCGCAACGCTGAGAGTGATCCACCGCCCACATAAAACCTGCTCTGTGGCGGTCCTCTGGGGGTCCTGACCATTGAAAAAAAGGGTACATAGTTATAGTAGTGTTATAGTAGTTTTTGAGTGTTTGAGTTAGAATGAATGAAGAGCTTGTTGACTAGGCTTTAGAGTAAGAGGCTCTTGCAAAACATTGTTTGGGGAAATGATCTGGCTTAATAGATTTTATTAAGAAGGGTAGTGCCTGAGACAGAAGAAATACCATCTCCAAAAAGTGATTTCGGACCATCTTACAGCAACTGCTGAGAAAGCAGCAGTTCAGTCATTCAGGATTTCATGCCTTTGAGACCTAGCGGAAAGGCTGACATTGCTTTGTGGGCTGTCCTCAGCAAATGGTATGACTCTAGCTTCAAAAAAGCTGTACTTGAAAAACCCTGTTGGAAATGAAGTGGACAACTGGAGGAAGATCATTTAATTAGCCTCACGTCTTTCGGAATGTGTGTAGTTTGGAATGGACTGCTGTTGTTATACCTTTTAGCAAAACAATTAACTCAACCCCCACCAGTAGGCTTCACAAACATGCAGTTCAAACAAGTATTTTCAAGAACAGTGGGAAATGGAGACAGACACATGAAGAGCATCTGCAAACATACTGGAGGGCAAACGATTTAGGTTTGTAGAAATGGATTTTACATCCATAACTTCATAATGCATGTTTCTTTCTGAAGGTAACTTTGCTAGGAAAATGGTTTAGTAGGGCTCTTCTTAAAAGATTACATTGCTTATTAGCACGTGGTAATGGGTTGATGGGTTTATGAACAAATAACAATGTCAGAGATTTTTTGGCAGTCGTGTGAAACAGTTTGAGAGAGAAATTACCCTCTTAACTAATTATCATGCACATATAGTGGCAGGCAGTAAAATTCAGGCCACATAATGAACATTGCAGGGTTTGAATGAATCATTCTGTATTGAGTTAGGGATTATAAGGATGCACTGTATGTTGTGGGAAGACATTCGGTGATTTGTGGTAAATGTGACTCTCCTGATGATTCTTTCTTCGCATGAACATGCCAAAAAAATGTTAATACATGCCTAAATGTTATACAGGTCTAATGGGTGTCGCAAACACAAAAGTAAACTTATAAATATCAGAATTGATCAGTAAGGCGATGTGTACCTGCACACAGACATATTGTAAGGTCTACTAAACAGCTATTCTGAAGACAGTGAATTTGATACAATTCTGTAGATAGGATGAGTCTACAGATAGTCAGCCTCAGGCACTCCTTCCACACGTACATGGGTTGTCTGTTATCCTGTAGTCAACTGCACGCTGAACTGACCACAGCTATTGGTATTTTGTCAGTTGCTTTAAGAAACATGTGAAAAGCTACGATTTGGTGGTGAATTTCACAGAATTGCGTGTTTAAATATTAATCAAGAGTGTTCCATGAACACCTCCGTAGGTTGTAAGAAAAAATATTATTTTTGATGTAGCTTTAAAAGTCACCCTACATGTTGCATGAAAACAGCAATCTGTGGTTGGTTATTTTACATGTCAATCAAAAAGACTTTTTTCCTGACTTTCTGGCCCTGGTCACATTTGGCATTACCATGCATCTTGACAGATCTGATCATAAATTTACAGCACCAGATTCACGTGTGAACACAGTCTGATGCGTCTTGGAGACTAATAGAGTCTCTCCAATGAAAAACCATGCAATAAACATTCCAGCTTGTTTTGGATTGTCAGTTATTTTGTTTTGTATTTTATTTCGTACATCCATTTACATTTAAAAGCTGAACTATGCCTTATGTACGATATAGTGAATGCTTATTTTAAATACAGGGCATCAGAAATGCCATACAATGGTTAAAAAATAAATGTCACATATAGTGTTTTTTTTTGTTGTTGTTGCAAAGGCTCAATTGTGATATGATCACAAACCAGCTTCAGAGGTGGCAAGGGACGCATATGAGCACCTAACATTTGTAGCTTGAATGTGGAAATGTCTAGGTGCGTTCTTCACAGCAGCAAGCACCTCCTAATCATCTGCTTCATCATCTTGTTTACAAGCTGCATTAGCAGTCCATGTGATCTAAGCATGAGTAACGGGTTTACATCACATCATTTGAGATGGATGTTTAAACTAAGTATGAACAGAGCCTCTGGTGATAGACATCCGCCCTGCAAGACTACAGAATGTCTAATTCAGTCCAATGCTGGAAACTTGCTACTCTGCAGATGTTTCATTTGTTTATGGTCCAGCCTGATCAATGTTCAGGAGAAGCTCATTATTAGGAGAGGTGAACCATGACAATTAGAGTTAGATCTTCAGTTGGCAGAATATATGTCAAAACCAAATCAAAAACTATGATAATGCTTATTTCTCTTAGTGCCCCTATTCTAATAGTATGTTATTGCACATATAACATCATTCACATCAAGCTTCTAGGACTTCCTTGATTAAACGGGGACATTTTCAGCTTGTAAAAGGCATTCAATCTGAAGTTTGTAACAGACATATTAAGATGTGTTGTACTGTGTATGTAGTTTTACAGATGCTCTTTCAGTAAACAACCCCAGGCATAGAACTGCCGCTGTTTTGAAATGTGTTGGCGAGGCTACCACTCCTGTTTACATTCAGCAATGTATTTAGGAGTTCAAGATTAGGTAGAGTGACAGTTCGTCTCAGAAAAGTTGTCACACCAATTGTAAATTGAAATGTGATTGGTTGGTTCCACTGTCCCTTAACTAATAATGTTGGTAGTCTTTACGTGTAAGGCCTTAAGTTTAGCTCCTGATGTGTTTACCAAAAGGAGAAAAAATGTATTAGATCATGTTTCATTGGACATTTCAAGTATTTAATCCCTTTTTTTCCACAACCGGAACTTAAAAATGAAATCGGGGAATTGCAACAATACTTGCAGGGTTTAAATTCAACAAGAATGATGAATATATTAAATAAAAAGTGAATAAAAAATTACAGACATTACTTTTTCTACTTTTAGTTATTCATTTTGCATTTATTGGAAATCATTAGGGCTTCTCTTTAGGCCAGAAAGGCCCTGAAGGTTCCTAAATGAATATTAGAGAGAAGTGACATTTCTTTGGCATTGTTTGCATTCTGTTTTCTTTGGCATGCTGTTAAACTGCACCTTAAGGGTGCAGGCTTGAAGCCTTCAGGTTGCTGAATTTGTCTGGCCTCAAACTGTTATCATTACCATCCTTAGCTAATATATGAGGGAAAAAGGCCAAATGTGTAAACAGTTTTATGATGCAATAATTACAGGACTACCTAGAGGGATATAGGGAAATTGTGCTGTGTCTGTGTGTGTGTGTAGGTGGATATCATGTGTGCAGCTCCAGCTGTGTGAGAGCCTTTCTGAGCCCGGCTCAGCTCATCTTTCGTGGCCTGCTGTGGTACTCCTGCTAAATGCCAGCCACTAATGAGTGTTTGTTTAGGCACATCTCTGCCTGATCCACAGAATGGGCTCACTCTCTTGCTCTGACGCCACCTCTGGAGATATTTTTCCACTTGGACCCAAGAAGAGCCTTTCTGTTCTGGTTTTGAAGATTTTGTCCAAATACATGACATTATGTCATGTTCAGATTTGGTGGCTGCCATTATTCAGGCATTCTTGTCATTATTTCAAATTATTGTACAGTAAATTATGATACCATTTTAGAGATTTTCCACTAGATACAAGAAGCTTTTGTTTGCTGTTTTATGACATTTTGTCGCAGCACATTAGGCTATGTAAAATGAAGTTTGGTGACTGACGTTGACTGCTTGATCATTATGTCAGATCATCATCTATGAAATGGGAATGTATTGTTTTAAAAAGAACACAGTGTAATACAGTGCTCGAAGTGGACTGGTATGCGGTATGCGGTTACTGCACTTCCCTGTTTGGCTAACCGTGACTTCTCACAAGTGGTGATATAGAGTGGTGTTGTATCTGATTCAGTTTCCTTTCAAATTCGTGATCCCTTTCATACATCATTGGTGCATTTCCCGAAAGCATCATTCCACAACTACTATAGTTAAATGGTAGAGAGACTACCATTTTGAACACTCTCTATCCACTCTTACCATGGTGGTTGCTCAACAATGATTGCTACAGGTCCTCAAGTGTGCACATATACTGAACAGAAAACAATGCTAACTAACATTAAAACATTAAATTAAAATCAAATTAAATAAAAAATTACATTAAAAATAAATATATTTCACAAAATCTCCATTATGCTGTGTTTATCTAGCGGTTACTGTGCAAAATGAATAAATAAATAAATCAAGATTGCGTTCTGATTAAGAATGACCATGTCCATAAAAACGTATTGTATATGCAGTGACATCATACATGATGAAGTTCTTAGCTTGTCTAAGGAGTGCTGCAGACAGCCTGCTTAAAAAGACAAAAACACATATAAGAGTGCATACATATATAACATACAGTGTCATTTTGTATTATTACTATTATGTATGATAACATTAATAGCAGTCGACAATGATTATCTTTCAATAAATCAGTGTATATTGTGAACATCAGTGATTTCTCCTAGGATCTTTTATTCACTCTAGAAATTCAGAATATACTTAATGATTTGCTGATGATTTGCTGATGCACACCAACATATGAATAAGTAGAGGACCAGAACTTTTTTATTACACTTACATCACTGTTGTAAAACTTTTTTTTATACTTGATTGTTAAAGGATTCTTTGGGGGTCCACTAAAATAGATTTACATGCTTCAGTGTTCCAAAATCATTTGTTTTTGCCCTCTGTCTGACATGCTCTGTTAGAGCTCCTGTGTCTTTAAGCACCGCCTCCCAGTGAGCTCAGAGTGCTCTGATTGGACAGCTTGCCCACTCAGTTCTGGCTGGTCAGTGGCCAGAGTGGTTGAAAGCGGTAGTGGCATCCTACCACAAGTTCTGCATCTTGTTCTGTCCCTGTCTGTTTATGACACAAGATGACATCATCTTGTAAAAGAGCAATTGGCTGAAATTCCAAATCAGCATTTCAGGCAATAAAGAAAAGTGGGTTTTGTGGGAGAGAGTTTCTCCCCCTGGTGTGTAATTTAGGCTTTATAACAAGTCTTGTATATACATGCATAGAAAGTTGCACAGAAAAGCATGGTGGCTGACATAGCTTCAAATCTCTTTTTTCCAGTCTCTGTATAATGAATTATTATACAGAACAATCAAAAATATTTTGTCCTGCTTTACATTAAATCTTCGCTCCATGTCTGTACATGTACCAGCTCAAAGTTCTGTAGAAATAATTAGTCTTGTTTCATTTTTTATGCACATTCTCTCCCCAGTGTACTTGTGGCTAACTCAAATATAATCCAGTACAATTAACAAAAACAAGATATAAATAGTAATCAAAAGAAGTAAGCATTAAGCTAAATACAATAAGTAGAGATCATTTTAAATAAAAGCTGAATTATACAGGTATGTTTTCTATACCGAGCTTGAGTTCCATAGCTTAGAGGCATAATAACAGAAAGCAGCCTCCGTTCTGCAGTTCTTACAGTGTATTTACTGTAAGTCAGAATCTACTGATCTATGATCGCGTGTTGGAACACACATAGGCCGACATTCTTTATTGGACAGAGAAGGCTTTCTGCTGAATTACTCATTATTTACCACTAGATGTCAGTGTGGCATAGAAAATAAGACACTCCATTTAATGATGCAGTCTTTTCTCATTAGCAGACCTCTGATGGCTTGAACCTGCATTAAATTTGAAATTCAGATCAGTCATGTGAATTTGCTGCAAGTGTAACAGTCCAGACGCACTAATGGATCAGACGCGTTTAATAAGGACTCATTTCCTTAAACTCTGAAGTGATTTTTAACGAGCCAAAGAGGTAAGTGTAAGGTAATGAGGACATTTTCATCACCCCCACCCAAAAAAGGAGGAAAAAAACCCTGAGGATCTGACCTGGTCGGCTCACAGCCCGTCTCAGAAATCCACCCTGGGAGCGATATTGATTTAGCTGTTATTGATCTTCTGCTCTGTTCTTCTGCGGCCGGGCCAATGGGCTCAAACCCCTCCAGCTCAGCGCAACAATTCAGCCGAAAGAAAAGGAGTGTACGACACCTCCGCAAGAGTGGATAACACGCAGAGAAAGAGGAGGAGGAGAGAGAGAGAGAGAAAGAAAGAAAGAAAGAGGAAGATAGACAATGTGTGAGAGAAAGCATGAGAGAGAAGGATTATGGGATAGGAGAAAGTGAGCTACAGCATGGGAGAGAGACATAAAGAAATAACGGAATGGAGATTGTCGAAAAAAGAGCAAGTGAAAAAATTAGAGCAAGGACAGACAGTGGGCAAGAGATGGCATGAGAGAGACACATTGATGCGAAAGAGTGAGACAGCTAAGGGGGAAAAGAGCAATAGAGAGAATGAGGGAACACAGACAGTGGGTGATCGACAGCAAGAAAGCGTAAGAGAGAGAAATAGGTCGATTTTTAAATTTTTAAAAGTAAAAAAGAGTGGGAGTTACAAAATGAGAGCAAGACAGAGTGTGTGAGAGACAGTGAGAAAGTGTGAGGTTGGGAGAGAGAGACAGCAAAAAAAGTGAAAGAGAGCAAGAAAAGCAGAGAGTCTCAAAAAAGAGTGGGAGTTTCAGAATGAGAGGAAGACAGGCGGTGGGTGAGAGACAGCAAGAAAGCATAGGAGAGAGAGAGAGCAAGAAAAGCAGAGAGTCAAAAACAAAAAAGACAGACTTACAGAATGAGCAGGAGACAGTGGGTGAGAGACAGCAAGAAAGCATGGGAGAGAAAGAGAGCAAGGAAAGCAGAGAGTCATAAACAAAAAAGAGTGGGATTTTCAGAATGAGAGGAAGACAGGCAGTGGGTGAGAGACAGCAAGAAAGCATGGGAGAGAGAGAGCAAGAAAAGCAGAGAGTCATAAACAAAAAAGAGTGGGAGTTACAGAATGAGCAGGAGAGAGTGGGTGAGAGACAGCAAGAAAGCATGGGAGAGAGAGCGAGCAAGAAAAGCAGAGTCATAAAACAAAAAAGAGTGGGAGTTACAGAATGAGCGGGAGACAGGCAGTGGGTGAGAGACAGTGAAAAGGTGTGAAGGTGGGAGAGAGAGGCAGAAAGAGAGAGAGAGCCTGAGTTAAAAAAAAGCATCTGAGAAACAGCAGGAGTGAAAGAATGAGAGGGCGACAGACAGTGGGCGAGAGACAGCGAGAATGCGTGGGAAAGCAGGAGAGAGAGGGCGAAGTAAAAAGTGGAAATGTGGGAAGTCTGAGGGGGCGCATTAACGAGCACACACTTTTGGTGTGCGAGACCCTCGGCCTGTCCTCTGCGGCCTGTGCGCGCGTGTGTGTCCAGCCCGGACGAATCGTCTTTAATAAGTCGCCCATTGATCCGGTTCCAACCAGCAGGCAATTAAAAACCCAAACTCTCTAATAAGCTCCAATTGGTCGGCGGGCAATTACCGGGCCAGTGGCTGGAAGAGTGAGCATGAGCCCGGCAGTTTGATTGGTTTCGCGGCTTTTTAATGGGATTGCTTCCTTTTTTTTCGCCTGGACCTTCAGCTCGACGGGTGAGCCACGGCCGAGCGAGTAATGGGCACCCGGCTGCAGATATATATCTGTCTATGTGAGGTCTGATTGCACCCTGCTGTCAATAAGCAGTCCCCACCTTTAATAGGGACGTGTATGTGTGCGCGTGTTTGCTAGAGGTCATCTCGTGTCATCGAATGTTCCTATTGCACTCATGGGACTTGTGCCTCTCAGTAATGAGAGAAAAGTATCAAACCGCTCGCGAGCTTATGACAGCGCCGAGGCATTTTAAGGCCCCAAATGTGTCTCCAGTCGCAGCATTCGGAGAGAAACACACATTTATTCTGTCTCCAGAAGCCATTCATGGCAAGTCACGCCGCTGCTATAGAGCTGAAGGCGAACGCGTGACTGACCAGCCTTGGGAAGCCTTTTGAACGAGAGGTGTGAGGAGAAATTTGACAGAAAATGGGCTGAAAGAATGCAAAATGCCAATACGTTTAACAGTTAACAAAGGAACGAGGATAGAACAAGGAGACACAGGCTCACTCACCCGCACACACAAATACACTTGTATTCACACACGTTCTATACTGTGTCACAAAACATGACAGCATATTCATTTATGCCTCATTCAAATCATCATTCTGTGCACTATCACTATTCGAATCAGGCTTTTGTCTTTTTGGTGTAGCTCAGTGGGTAACACCACTACCCACCAGGGAGCCACCACATGTGGGAGACTGGGGTTTGAATCCCGGTCTGGGTGACTGTGCTGTGCTACACCAATAAGGGTCCTTGGGCAAGACTCCTAACACTACATTGGCCTACCTGTAATATGATTAACCTTGTAAGTCGCTCTGGATAAGAGCGTCAGCTAAATGCCATAAATGTAAATGTAAATGTAAATAACGTCCATTTATGTGTTTGTTTGCTAAATTGCACTGCAAATTGTTGCTGGTTGCATGTTTATAATTTATATTGATGTCATTTATGTAAGCTATTCCATGTATATAATGTGTGTAGGTTTTATATACGTCTTAAACTGAATGTAGGTTCATGTATGTACAGGTACAATCCTTGCATGCATATCTGTTTCAGATCATCAAACTGCTTTCAATGTTGGACAAAGAACCCAAATAAAATTGTTTTTGTGATTTCATGTGTTGGTACAAACTGTTCATCTTGGCGCTGACCACGTGCCTCCACACATGGATTCGTTGGTCGTCTCCACTAAGACTCGTGATGGACTCGTCACTGTGGATGACCCACTGCCATTCTGAGTCACTCCATGACAGTCTGGCACGACACCATTACAGTCTTTGGCAACGATGGAGTGATGTTTAGGGAAGTCATTGTAACGATCTGCATGCATGTTGTTCTGCGTCATACAGCTGTCTGCCAATGCTGCTGGCACTAACAGGATGACACATGGAGACTTGAATCGTTTGTTCGTCTCATGATGTCAAACCTGCCCACCAAGTTTCATTGTCATCGGTTGATTCCTTCTAGGTGCAACTTGTTTTTCAATGATGAGTGTAAATAGAACCTGTCAAGCAATGTGCAGCAGCTATGAAGTCCCAAAACACAGCAGATGATGGCACATTGTAAAGATATTCAAATACAGATGTGATTGCTATGGCTCTGTAACACCAGCAAACTACATTATCCACAAATGGAGAAAACTTGGAACAGCGGTAATTCTTCCCAGAAGTGGCCAGCCAATCAAATTTTTACCAAGAGAGCACTGACTCATCCAGGAGGCCACAGATTTCTGAAGAACTGCAGGTCTCACTTACCTCAGTTAAAGTCAGTATAAACAATTCCACAATAAGAAAGCCACTGGGCAAAAAGTCATGAAGCTCAAACACAAAACAAAGTCCTAGGCTGTTACATAACAATGTTTTAACAAAAGGATGCTCCCAAACTGATGCCTACAAAATGTACATATACCAGCACATGTTTCAACCGAGCAAGAAACAGTGACAAGAGAGCAACAGCAATGGCAGACTATACATGCAGACATCTACTGTTCCAGTCTACGTGTATAAGTTTTGCCAAGTTCCATACCCTTTCCAGGGAACCAGATTGTCAGCGACATGGCTGATGTTCATCTGTGAACAAGGCTAAAGTTATTAGGATTACTGCCATCCTTTGTGATACTATCCACTTCTTCATGTCTGAAGTCAGATCATCTTGACCTGAACATTTCATAGTGAGCAACAACTTTATTTTGTGTTGTAGCAAGTAACTAGTACAGCATGCATAACAAAATAATATGGAGACCTAGCTTATTTACACAGAGGTTCATTTTATTTTCCTGGCTATGTCTATTTCAACTTGTTGGTCCTGTGTTATCTTCTCAGTGCCTCACTTTATTCTCTATTTATGAGCTCACCAATTTATGTATATCAGCTCAATTTATTCAAGGGTCAAATCGTAGGGTGTGTAAAACCGCATCTGGACATTTTTTACCCCAACCAAAGTCACAAACCTATTTTGTAGATATCAGAGATATATAAATATAAATAAATATAACAATTTAACATGTAAAATCCATTTAGTGGCACCTTTAAGGTTCAAGTCAAGAGCTATTTAATGTCATTCCTCAAAATGACTTGCATACATTGGAATGAAATGTTCTTTAGGCCTCATAGTGCAACACATAGTAGCACATTACACAGGACTACAAAAAGTGCAAATGTACAACAGTGTTAAATGAGTGCAGAATATACAATAAATACAAATGAAAATGACTACAAATATCACAATAAAACTTGACAAATACACACAATGCTAGACAGGACAACAAAACATTTTACATAATAGGTATCAGACATTTATTCTTCTCTATGATGTTTTATCTTATTAACTGAGCTGAATTAATTGATTTGAATTGTTTTTGTGTGTGTTTTTAATGCACATGCATGTGCTTCATGTAGGCTCATTTATGTATATTAGGTATGTAGGATTTATCTATGTTATAAACTGTATGTAGGGTTATATGTGCATTATGTAATCCCTTTTAAAAGTGTTTCGTTTTTCTGAACTGAATACATATACAATACAGAGGGTCTTAATTAACTTTTTAGACCCTCTAAATGTCTCAGAGTAAAAATTCTTGGGTTGTTGCTAAAGATAAACTTATTATGACGTTGTGCTCTACGTTAGGAGACAATAGACACAATTGAGTCATTGTCTTCACCCACAATCTTTTGTCTCTGTTCTGCTTCTGTCTCTGGTATTCTTAACCAACTAAAGATGCAACACTGTTCTGCCTTAGGGTGGCGCTGTAGCAAATTAGTTCACCCAGTTAGTCCCTCTAAACCTTGTAAAATATGTTCTAGATAACTCTGAAAACTTGCCTAACTGCCCATAAGATTGGTGGAATAAGTGAATTATTACTTATTTCTCAAACCAAAAACCAAAGAGACGTGTAAGATTTCAATAAATGTGTGAAAGACCGCAGTACTAAACTAGAAAAGAGCATTTCCAGAAGAACTGTCAAACCAAACATTTTGCTGCCATTAAAACTAGCATCAGCGCTGCTATGGCTAGTGATTGTTAACACTGTTATAGAAGCATAACTCAAAGAACCATGTGTGTGCAATCTGGGTTCTGTGCATGGTTCTCCTATTGTAAAATATATGTGTCTTTATAAATTAGGAAGTTTTTAATTATTCCATTATTTTCAGTCATTATGCATGAAGCAATGACTGGAGTGCATGATTGGTTCTTTGCAAGGTTAATTTTACAATAATACAATAATAATGTACAATTTTATTGTACATTAAAGTAAAGATTTTGAAGTAACTTTGAATTATTTCTATTGATCCATTTATTATGAAATGTTCAAAATGTAAATGAAATGTAAACATTTTTTCACAAAAAGTTTTATATATATTATTTGGCTTTTGGGTGAAATTTATGGAAACGTAAAAAGTTCACGCTACAGTGATAGTATATCATGAAAGTAGGGCTTTTAAGTAGAAGCATGCAATGGTGATTTCCTCATCTCAAACAATTTATTGATACAAAAGCCAACAACAGTGATGGGTATACCCCAACAAAAAATGTCAATGTCTCAATAACTTCTCATGTTTCGAATGGTCTGACGTGACACTTGGGTGCCTCTCACCTCCCTTAAACGTGCCTGGAGTTGTGTGGCATTCATCATCCGGTTCCGCAGGGCACTGTTCACAATGAAGCGGTCATCAGTGTGGGATGTGGTCAAAGGATGTCCACTTCTGCGCCTTTCTGTGACTCTTCCAGTCTCTCTGTATCTCTATTGGAACCTGCTGATGACACTCTGTGACACTCTAGGCTCTGTGGCCACTTCCGTCTGAGAATGTCCTGTGTGAAGCCTCGCAATGGCAAGGTACTGTTGATCAATTGTTATGTGTCGTCTTGGTCTCATGATGTCATAATGTGAACAGCATGATGAGGAGGACTGTTTAAATACCAATTCTAATTGATTTATTGGTTGATTCATGGATCAAACGTCTGTTGTGAATTTTGCCATTAAGCTCCTTGTTAGAGAACAGCAAGCTGTGCAAAAAGTACTGAAACATTGAACAGTCGGACATGTGCTTTCAAAAGTTCAGAGAAGGTCTCATTAAGTTCGCCTGTAAAGGTTTAGAGTGCATTCCTAACTTTTTGTGAGTAGTGTATATATAGTATGTGTAGTGTATGGTGTACGTGCATTATGTACGTATAGAAGGAGAAGCCAAAGGCAAACTTCCAGTCTAGTAGGTGATAAGATTAATCTAATCACATCTAAATGGCTACATTCAGAAAATAATGAAAAGATGGAGAATAAGTTCATATACAAAGGTAAAAAAGTTCTTGATCTCCCACAGAATAACATTTTGTCCTGCTTTTTGCTGCATCTAGCCATGTGAAATCTCTTCCACACCTTCTCCTCCAGCTATATCACAGTGTTCTTGCAGTGCACAGGTGCTAATACAGATTGTACTGAGAAAGCTCCTCAACACCTAGCAACAGCTAGCCTTAATCACATCCTGCCACCAACATCAGCATAGTAACACACAGTTCCTCTTAACAATCTTGTTCTTGTTCTGCTTGCAGCTCTGCTTAGGAAGCCATTTTACTGATGTAGACCACATCTATTGTAGTTAAGAACTTTCTTCTCAGAATCAGATGAGCTGCAAATGACTGTCTGACAAAGTCGGTCATCCATCAGGTCTACTATAGAAAAAAGTCGATGAGTTGTTTGCTTAAAGCATATCGTCGCTGTCCAATGAAAAACATGTATCTCCATTTTTGTTGATTTTTACTTTTATGCATCATCTCATCACATGATCTGCCGTTCACACTGTGTGAAAATTTCATGATGAATGGACCAACAGAAATGGCCCAAAACTGCTTGGAAAGATGTCTGGTTTTATTGACTTACATTATAATTAAACTAGGTTTTTGGCCTCTCCTGTAAAGTTACCATTTTGGAGATACTTGTTTTTCATTGGACAGTGACAATATTGACTGGTGTGCGTGTATATATATATATATATATATATATATATATATGTATATGTATATATGTGTGAATTTGCTATATTATTATTATTATTATTGTTATTATTATTATTATCAACCCCATTGGCAGCCTTTTTTGACCTTGCCAATATTTGCAATCTTTTTTCAATAATATCTCTATGGAAATATCTCTTCAGCTCTGTAGGTAAAACAGTTTTATACTTTGTGTTAAATGATGTGCTAGTTGCACTCAAGTTTTCAATACCAAGAAAAATGCCTGTCTGGCATGGCTGTCCTGTCTGGCATGGCTGTCCTGTCTGGCATGGCTGTCCTGTCTGGAATGGCTGTCTTTGTGGAAAGGTGCGAGTAGTTTTCACAGCAGGAGGTTCTCACAGGTTCTCAATCTTTTAACCCTCATTGCACAGCTCAACACAGAATCATTTCACCCAGAGAGAACCAGCCGTGTCTCATTACAATGTCATGTAACACCGTCTTTTAACAGAGTAAGCGGGGAGGGGGTTATTTCATTTCATTGTGTCTCTTCAAAAGATCCTAGTCGATTTTCATTCCTTTGACAAAATGGCCATTTTGGGGGCCTGCAGAAAGAGGCTAAAACCATAAGCGGACATTCAGACAGATTGCAATACACCTCAGGAAGCACTGGGGTCTTCTATTGTACTTCTATTGTTTCTTCGCACTGTAAAAGATGAAACTTGCTTGTTTCACGAAAGGGACTTTGATCATAACAGCAAAGAAAGAAGAAATGGTAGAAGGCATAATGGTTCAATTAGTTCAATGGATAATCATCAAGGTTTTCATTGATTGTAGAAATAATAGTTTATCGAAATAATTGTGCAGCTGTAATCAGAGAGTTACTATGACTTTTACAGTAGAGAACTCTTTCCTTTTACATCTGATTGAATGCCCAGGACTCAGAGACGTTGTTCTTTCCCTCTTTGCCTTTGCCTTTTTCTTTCGACTCACATTTGCATGTCTTTGAAGTTTTCGTTTGTGCCAAGACGGAAGAAACTGATTGACTGCAAGTGCTTGGCGAAGCTGTGGTTAGAAGAGTCTGAAAGTATGCAGAATTGTCATCAATTCTCTCTTTCCCAGTCTCCTATTTTCCTTTTGAGGACCAAGATTGTCCTTTTCAAGAGAGTCAGATTCGAAGACAGAAAAATGAACCTATTGACCGATATATACATATACATTTTTTTTTCTTACTTATTGTAATCGTCCGGTCAATTTAGTGTGTTACATGCCAGACATTTGCACATTCACCAATACAAATGTTATTTTGGGGATATAAAATGTAATAGTTAAAATATTACTGCTAAATAGAAGCATAAGTCACATTGAGCAGATTAAGACACCATATCCTGCATCACTTTGAGCACTCCTTCTAATACATAACATGATCGTAGATGTATGAATGAGCGAATTTCAGAAGCGGGTTCCAGGGCTAGATGGCTGTCAACCCTGAGTTGCAGTACCCTATTCAGCCAGTAGGTAGCAATAATGCTCTTTATCTACATTTTCACTCTTCCACCGTCCATTGCTGTCCATTTCCTTTATGTCTCATTTGCAAAGGTGTTAATGAGATAAATGAATATCTAGAGGGGAGAAACGTGAGACATCTAAGCTGAAAATTCACCTCTTATGGTCATGAGCATGCTGCAGGACCTCTACAGCCTACAGTAACAATGGTATTTGTCATGCTTAAGCTCTATTCTTTTATATCTTCCATCGTATTCTGTATATGCCTTCTTCTAACCTCTCCTTTCCATCTCTTATTCATTCATCACAGTTTTCTGTTCGGCTGATTTTATCAGCTCATCCTTTTTTCCAATCGTAGTTACAGATATTTTACTGACATGGATCTGCATGGATGTTAATAGGTGCATCATATTGCTTGAAGAAAGCATTGTTTCCTAATGACCCTCTGATAGGTCAGCAATTGTGTCAACATCATGAGTTCTCATTTGTGTTTACTATTGACAGTGCGTCCTAGACACAGCAGTCTGCATCTGTGTATTCATAGAGAAAATTCATACAAATTGAAACTCGGGGACCCGAAAAGCAAATGAATGAAGTTTAAAGCAAAGGATGGCCGCACAAATTCTGCATTAGCATTTTGCCATTTGTGTTTGATGCGCTACTAACGTTAGTGGTTGTTGTATTGGTGACTTATATAGACCTGAATGGTCTTGCCACTCTCTATTATATAAATTTCTGTATCAGTATTTTCTAGTCACTAATCATGGTTCCATGGCAGGTTCTGTTTAATATGAATGATCTAAACATGATTTAGCATATCATTTAGTATGAGGTATACATGCACTGCCCATCCAATATGTGGATTATGCACAAAAAAGCAGCCATGATGTATTTTTAATATTCCTTAATATTATTTTTATTATTATTAGTATTTTTAATATTCCTTTCCTTTCTTTATCCTTCAGGATTTAACATTCTGTTTTATGTTACCGTGCCTTTAAGTCTGACTTAAGTGGAATTGACTGTGTAATTGGCTGCCCTCTATTGTGCTCCATTCAAAAAGCAGTCCAGACTGAAACACTCCTTAGAACTTCAGTGTGAATTGTTGGGGTTCAACAACTGTAGTCTATATACACAGCTAAGTGTAAATAATAATAAGGACAGAACAGTACTTCAAAAATGAAAGAAGATGAAAGATTTCTGTAGTATGGGTTCTTTAAAATGGCCTTCCCTCCTCTCCATACTTGTTCCACATGTTCTACCATCCTAGTAGTTTAAGGTTTTTTTAGAAAGAGGTGCATCATATCTCCTTGCTCTGCAGAACATTTTTAGAAGGCCTCACAATATCAGCCCAATCCTACTCCTCCTACAAGCACACAAGGTGACCAGCAAGCAGCTCTGTAAGAAACATTCAGAGTTAACAGAAGGTTGGGGCATGGCCACTAACAGAGCCAACCATTGCTAGCTATAAAGGAAATACACTAGCTTTATCAGTATAGCCATGTTTAGGCATTCAGCTACAAGCTAGAGGCACTGGGGGTTCAAATCCAAGGTGAGAGTAATATCTGAACCTACTGCAGCTTTCTAAAAGCCTCCTGGTGAATCACAAAAGGAAAAAAAATACGATACTGGCTCAAATACAGCAGTCGAACTAAGGGAAAGGAGTTTTTTTATTTATTTTTTTTTTGCCCTTGTGGGCTCCCTAGACTTAGATGCTAGTCAGTTTTGCAAAACCTGTCAATGAGCTTCCTTAAAACCTTAGGTTGTGCCTACATCTTTCCTTATATAGGACTCATATAGTGGAGACTACAGCAGCCCAAAACACCCTATACACAATACACTTAAAGACATGTTGCAAACTCACAAATGCACTGCAAAACACTTTCACCAATATGATTATACTTGCACAAATGAGCTGCAAATACAAAAAAACACATGCATCTTCAGAAACATCAACACATTTTCAGTGTGTTTTATCATTTTGCCAATACTTTGTAAAGTGCAACACAGTTTAGAAAATTTAGAATCTGGCATTTTTTGGCTATACAGTTTACAAAAGCAATACAATTTCTATATTTCAACATTTGATATGCTGTCTTTGTAGTATTGTACCATACTGTTGTGCTATTCAAACATAGGGTATATTTATTTACACATCATTATTTATGTAGTATTTCACCTAACACAACCGCAGCACAGCACAGTTTTCCCAGCTCCAGCATGGCTGACTTGACTTGTTAATTATCATACTGGGTTAGTTTTGCGCAGAATCAATTGGAGTTTAGAAAGCATGGCATGGGAAATGGCACATGACAAACATTCATTCTGAGAACAGAGTGAATCAATTTGAGCTGCGAGCTGCTCACGTCACAGTTTGATCTGTGAGCAGAACCGTCGTGGGATGAGAGACGCATTAGCAGTGGCTCTGAAATGCATGGGCAGCTTGCCAGCTACAGTGATTTGGCATTCAAGGAACAGTTTTAAACACACAAGCACAAATAAGCACTTTTTGAATTGCTACATATTCTGCAAATCTAATTTACACAGTTTTCCCACTTAACGCAAATGGAGTCAAAAAGCCCAGACATGTTTGGTTGCCTGAAGTTTGCATCTTTAGTTTTTGCACTGGAGTTACATTGTTACTGTAGCTAACAAGCAAAGAAAGCTTTTATTCCCAGTGTGTCAGATAGCTAAAGATGAACTCCAGTGTCAAATTCATGTTGTGTTCTTAAACCACAGAATTGTTCACACAATGGTGCCCCTAGGTATGCGATTGTGCTCTTACCTAAGAGCAAATCCCAAATAAGAAAATATTGGTGAATGCCAGAATCTTAGAGGAAACTACATAAGTGGGTTTGAAGTAGAAATTTCTACTTAAAGGATTATCATCCTCTAGTCCTTCATCATTGGTCATAGGACACTGTCCACAAGACGCTGTTGACTGGATAGTTTTGGTTGGTGGACTATTCTCAGTCCAGCAGTGACACTGAGATATTTAAAAGGTATTTAAAAGCTCTAGCAGCACTACTGTGTCTGATCCACCCACACCAGCACAACACACACTAACACACTTTGTTCTGCTCTTTCCAGCCGGTGTGATAGCGGCACCAAATTCAAGCTGAGTTTCAGTGTAAAAATGCTAAAGGCATGCTTACCTTGTATAATTACCTTGTGGTTACAGGTAAATGTACACTAATGAATATACAGTTTTTACAGTGGCATAACTAGAATGGTCGGGTGGGCAGTTGCACCAAGGCCCATGATAACTGGGCTCCTCCAGACTTGGACTGTCCTTGGGAGTACCAGGAGATTTTCCGACTGGTAGTGAATTGGCAGTTGCGCGAAAGATGAACTAAACCAAAACCAGCCACATGTATTAATAAACTGCCCTCTGATGACAGGTCACCAGCACATACACGGTTTACGTGTCAGGCTGACTATTTAGAGCTCTGTTGTCATGGTTGCAGCCCAAACAAATGAGCATCAGGATGACGGCAGAAGAGTTAATCACACTTGTAGCGGAGCACAAAAGCTCATACAATAAGCAAACGCTGACTAAACAAAATGCAGAGGTTAGAAAATACATGGCAGGGAAGAGCTGTGAGGCTGTGAATGATGGTTAGTAATGTTATAGAGACTATATATAACCACACACTCCTTTATGAAAGGAACAACAAGCAGAAGCAGAGCTGAATTCCCCCACTCACATCTGCAGAATTCAGTTGTTCAGCTTCAGCTCCCATAAGAAGCGGTGATCCCGTGCTGCTTTGTTTTCTGTAGAATGGGATGATCCGGTGTGTGCAGCATTACATCAGAGACCTGTGGCAGGACTAGCTTAGTTAGTTATCTACCTGGCATACAGCACCACAGTTCATGTTCACAACTTCACAAGAGAGAGTGTGCTCAGAGTTACTAAATCAGAAACAGAACAACAGGTCAGTCTTTATATCCCTATACTCACCTGACCACTTAGCTTGCAGCTACTGCTGCAGACTGTGTCCCTTCATCAGGCAATAAATTAAGCCACCACCAGTGGAGGTCATCTTCGTCATTGCTCTTTAGACATTTTTAAGACACTGGACACTTTTCTTACAGTTGTAGTTTCTACCCAGGCTGATCTATTTTTTTTATTATTTGTAATTGTTTATATATTCAGACATTACAGAGTCCGTAGGGAACACAGACATTGTATGATACAAAATACTGTTATACACTTTTTATCAAAAGAAGTTGCACCCAGAAGGAAGTGTCTGATTGCAATGCTGTTGGGAAGGAAGATAAAGGTTGCCAGGAACAATAAATGATGATAAATTTAGACTGATATGGGCAATATTTATTGAGCTACACATACAGAAGTAGTGTCTCTAAGTATGGCACCGGGCCGCCATGATTGCTAACACAACATTCCAGACGTCTCAGAATGGTGTTGTAGAGGGTCCTAATGGTGTCCTGTGATAATCCATCCCATGCATCTTAACAGTTCCTGCAGATATTGCGGTAGGGGTGGAGGTGGAGTGACACCAGGTCTTCTGGACGTGTGACATGCAACAACAAACTGTTTGTCTTGGCGCTGACCATTGTGCCTCCACACACAGGTTCATTGGTCATGAATGATGACCCGCTGCCGTCCTGAGTCAGTCCATGACAGTCTGGCACGACACCATTGCAGTTTTGGCAATGTTGACGTGGTGTTAAGGACAGTTGTTGTAACGGTCTGCGTGCATGTAGTCCTGCGTTGTGCAGCTGTCTGCCAATGGTGCTGGCACTAACAGGATGACTCATGGAGGGCATCACTGCTCACTGAATGTCCGCAGTCGTTGCTGTTGGGTTAGTCAGGTACAGCGATAAGGCCCGTCCTTTCTTGCATCACTTGCGCGACTGGGCATGAAACATTCGTGTGTATCACAAGGTCAAACCTACCCACCAAGTTTCATTCCTGTCCAACTATTATTTTAAAGATGAGTGTATTTGAAGGATCAAAGGTAGCATTGAACTTTAACCTCATGTGTCCAAAGTAGCGCTTGGAGTGGATCATTATTTACACTGGAATGCTTAAGTGACTAATTAGGTTATGTTGCAATAAAACTTAATGGGTGTCATAGATTAGACAGGCTATTTCGGATCACGTGATTTACAGTTCATGTCAGAAAACACTTATTACAGTAAGTAAACAATAACAGGCATCCTTTTTATTTAAGTGGTGAGTGTTTGTTTGTTCCTGAAGCGCAAAGATTAGAATGAACACAAATAAACAAATAGAAAATCCATTGTAAATGGCTGGAGTGCCAAGAGAAGTCAGGAATCACACCTGTTCTTCTAACTGTATTTATCTAACCTGCATAAATAGTTACACTGTCAAAAACACATTATGTTTACTGTGTTTGTATTGTTGTATTGTTGTGTTTATAACAAAATAAGCATGCAAATAAATAAACAATGCACTGGGGCCCATAAAATCCTGCTCATGCAGCTGGTATCCTACGTATCCTACTTCTGCTAATAGATACCACTAAGTATTACACACTGTTCCTTTAAGAATGGTCGTGGAGTGAGGCCCAATGTGCAGAAGACCACATTTTGTAACATGACTGACTTTTAAATGATTACTTCACACTTTATAGGGTGACTCGCAACAGCCCACAGACACCATAGCCCCAGCTAAGCTATTGCATTCTTTTTAACCTTAGCATTATCCTCTTGGCTAACTTTGCTTGTTGCTACTGTTTGTATGTTTCCCAGTATAAACAAAACTAAGCAGTTTTAATTATTTTATTGTTGTTTTCATTTACAGGCCAGGATACTGACCCGGAAATCAAATAAACAATCTATTCTACTTGACAACTCGACTGATTGGAGCATGTGGTGATTAAACTAATGCAATGATAATTGGTCGGCTAAAAGCCTTCATTACTGGTTAACTCCTTTAGCCTTGTAGCTCCAAAACTACTATACAGAGTGTTTTAGTAGTGTAGTTCCTTTGCACAGGTCCAAAAATTGAGTCAAGCAATGTAGTTCTTTAACAGTGGGCTACGGCTGTTAAGTAATATAATGATTGCATATCTACATATGGCCTCAGAAGTGGCTCATCCAATCTGATTTTTGAACCAGAACCATGTCTTTTACAATATAACTAACAATGTTATATAGACACAGAGGGAGAGGGAGAGAGAGAGAGAGAGAGAGAAACACAGAGACAGAGACACAGAGAGAAATGTAACAGTAAATACCATGTAACTGCCATATAAGCCTCTCCCCAGATTTGCCCTATTTTTCTCTGCAGCTCCATTAGCTTGAAGTCACTGTCTTTCCTGCACGTTAGTGTTTTCTCTTGGTGGGTGAGAGTGATCAGAGAGTGATCAATAGTGTTTCTGTTTTTGTAAGATGTGTTGTCCTTTCACCCTGTTGCTGACAGATCTGGGACAAGCCAGTTTTATTTATAGCTCTTCTGTATTGTAAAGAAGATGGCTTTCCATCGGCTTCATTTACTGGTGCACCGTGTTTTGAGGCCAAGCGATGGCTTCCCAGCGGGGTGCCTTTAATTGAACAGTACCAGCTGGCTTGCCCCAGCAGAGCCTCATGCAAAACTGCCATGGATTCTTGGAACTTCTGCTTGTGCCCTTACTTTATGTGCCTCAATAGAGCATGATAATAAAAATAAAGTGTGTAGACAGGTTAGCTAAATGCTGGACTATATAGTTAGTGGTTATTAAAATGTATATTATATTAAATTATATTATATTAGTCTTGATTTGTAGGTATAATAATAATAACAATAAATGAATACTTCATTTCATTCATTTGGTTATGCATTTTTATTTTTGCATGGTCTTCCTTGGTGCCTCAGTGATTGCAAGCCATCCAAAATAGCACTACCGCCACCATGCTTCACCATTGGGATAAAGTGATAAATAGTTTTGTATTCTTAAAGTAGAATCTGAATTGTATTTGACTGTCTTAAAAATATTAATATGTCTTAATAATAAGATTAGATCACAAGTCATCCTGATATGAAATCCTGAACTCTAGTCATGAAAATGGATGTGCCTCTATATATTAGGCATGGTTGATCATCTAAAAATTTCAGTGGACTTGGACTAAACCTAGTCCCGGACTAAATTACTACATGAATGATGTTTCAGTATTAAAAATATAATTTAGTCAGCACTTGGGCTTAATCTGATTTGGGAAACTGTCTTTATATCATTCAAAGCCAGAGGGAACACAAAGTAAAATATTAGCATTCAAGCAAAGCTTGCTCCACCACTCATACAGAACTAAAATCATTATCCAGGTTTAACTGGATAGTAATCCAGAAGTAACTGGATTAATAAACACAGACAAGCACTTGTGCAGACGGATGAAGCAACGCACAAAGTAACAGAAGGAGAGACATGGAGAGAGGCGGATGGACAAAGCAAGGTGTAAAAGCATGGGCGACAAATAAGCGTACAGATGGATGAACAAACTTTTGGACGGTTTAAGACAAATGTGAATGAAGGAACAGGTGAACTAACAATGTAAATGAACAAATAGGCAACAAGCAGCTAAAGATGCTTGTTATGCTGAGTTAGCTTTAGCTCGCTAAGCTTCTCTGATTTTAAAACTGTTTTGTGAGACAACAGCAAGGTACATCAGCCTTCTGATTGGTTAGGTAATGATTACGGAAGCGTTACCCAAGATTAGTACTACCCATTTTCTGTCAAGAGTGTAGGAATATGATCGAATACCGCAGACTTTTATTAGATGTCATAAGACATACTTTTTGCATACATATTGTGGGGCCAGAGAAACAAGATTAACCTAAATAGAAATAAAAATAAAAATAATATTATTTTCTCATAATCCTACTTCAAAGTGGTAATGGTTTTTGATCACAATACTTTATTTTTAATTATTTTTAATTATGCCGCTATGCACCAGCGGGTGTGGAAAAATATAGCAAAATTG
Source organism: Semaprochilodus insignis (assembly GCA_034552555.1). NCBI lineage: Eukaryota > Metazoa > Chordata > Actinopteri > Characiformes > Prochilodontidae > Semaprochilodus > Semaprochilodus insignis. The sequence continues at coordinate 14,133,857 of CM067474.1, read as the reverse complement.
CTATATTACAGCCACAAAGTGGGAGATTAATTTAATATAGGCATGAATTCTGTTATACATACAGCTCAATAATAATAATAATAATAATAATAATAACAGATACTTACAATTAAAAAAAGTTACTTTTATTGTATGAAAATGGTCTTAATGATGAATCTTGAGAATATCCGTCATATTGAAATTTGCAGACGACTGTGCTATGGGAATATGAGAACATGATTAATACATAAGTAGTAACTCACATTGTGGAAATCAATAATTAACTGATTGACTGACTGATTGACAGACTGATACAATGCAATAAAAAGGTGGTGAATCAGATAATAAACCTTAAGTGATTAAAATTCATTATCTGATTATACATGTGCACAGGCGTCTTTGCCAAAATGCATAATTCCAGTTCAAAAGAGCAAGACTCCAGAGTGCTGAATGTGGGGAACAGTAATATAAAACATGTCAGCACAGAACGCGTTGGCCCAAAAATAGCCAGCGGGACACCTCCCAGTGGGCAGTGCTCTAAACAAAGCAGGTCAGCGCTGAGAGGTGCCTGTCGTAGCCACCGCTTTTCAACCAAACGCACCCCCTCACACACACAAACACAGGCACACACTCATACCACACACAGACACATTCTGCCACCTATGTGAACTTAATTATCAAATGAATAATTAATGTTTGATTACATGGTTTCCCCTGGCTGTCAACAGAAGATCGTTTATCATAAGATTATAATTCATTACTAATTGGTTTGGCATGAAGGGTTTTCATTAAAATAATATGCTTATTTAAATGAGCAGATTTGGTTAGCTGGAAAGTTTTTATTTATTTATTTAATCCTTAGAAAAAAATATTAATTTCATTATTTTATATAGAATAGAAAGAATAATAGCCGAGGTCTATTGAATTAAATGTGTGCTTAAAATAAGTGTTAACCTAATAGCGATAAATAGCTCCTGTACTTAACTGAGTTAGTCGGAACAGATTAATAGGTACATGTTCGTCTAATCAATCAAATGGTCATGGAGTGTGACCTCTATTCCAGTGTGGCTTGTACTCATTTATTCGCTTTAGACCTGTAGTTTCTGAAACGCTATTCCGAGCACAATAAATGTACCCAGAGGAGAAAGGTACATATGCAGCCTAAGGATTATTTAGTAAGCTAAAATTAAAATTCATACTGTGAGATGTTTGATTACAGAATGGAATGCTTCAGTGTACCTTGTTGCAACACTTCAAGTAGTCCAAGGTTAAATAGAAGCTCTTCAATTAAACATTTACCTCTCTATAGTCTAAGAGCCTGGAATAAAATAAGTAAGCTTCATTTTGTTCAAATTGGTGACAGATTCATTTACATCACAAACTGCGGCAGTCTAAATACTTGTCTCATTATATTCGCACACCATTACTCTTTCTCTTACTCTCTCTCAAAGTCTTTTTTTTTTAATCTCTGATTGTCTGTAACTGATAAAGCGCAAACCTTACTTTCAAATTCTTGATCATGTCCACCAAATGTCCACCAAATTTTTAATCTGGAATCAAATTGATACCAAAATTTTTGATGAAGTCCATCATCTATTAAGAAACATGAGTAGCATCTACCATAAACAAAGTGATGCTCTCCAAACTTGTTTATTCACGGACCACTGAAGTTGTGTCGTCATTCTGTAGTAAGCATCACGCCCATATTACAATCATGGTCTAAGCTGGATTTCTCTATGGCAAAACCCAATGGGAGTTTTGAAAATCTTAAAAAAAAAAAATTAATTGATTACAAAGTCAACACATTTCGTCTTACATGCATGTACAGGGGTTGGACAATGAAACTGAAACACCTGGTTTTAGACCACAATCATTTATTAGTATGGTGTAGGGCCTCCTCCTCCTTTTGCGGCCAATACAGCGTCAGTTC
>CM067474.1:14074474-14121954 GCA_034552555.1 Semaprochilodus insignis | reverse complement strand
GTGTGTGTGTGTGTGTGTGTGTGTATTTTCCTGTATTTTTAATGTTGAACCAAGTCAATTTGATCTGCAGCATAACGGGTGTGGAGGGTAATTTGTCAGTTTGTCAGTTAATTTGCTAGGTGAGCCGAATGTTAGGGAGTGAATTAGATAGTAAGGTAAGTACATAATAAATTGACAGGGTCATGCCCTTGTTCAGTTTGTTTATTCATTCATCACTTAAGCTGCTTATCCTCCTGGTTTGCTAGAGCCTCTCCTAGTGCTGATGGGTAGAAGGCATGACACATCCTGGACAGGTCGCCAGTCCATTTCAATTAACTCAAAATCTTAAGGCAACCCATACAATCAGTTAACTTGATAGTTTATTTTGTAGTTATTTATGTAGTTAATCAGGTAGTTAGTAAGTTAATTAGGTGGTTAGTTGGATTGTTTATTATGTAGTTATGTATGTAGTTAGTCATGTAGTTAAATAGGTAGTCACATCACTCATTAAGCAGTCATTTGGGTTGTTAATCTGGTAGTAGTGGTATTCTGTGGTAAGGCATTTATGTACTTAATTGATTGTTATGTGTTAAACTGGGCAAATACCTAGATAGCTAATTATAGGTTATTTATCAGGACTTATTTTTAAGGCAGTTAGTCATAGCTACTAAGTTATAATCCCATGAGGTTCTCTGGGGAAGAAAAGATGGCCTAGTAGGCTTAAAGCATGCTGGAGCATGCAGTTCCCAACCGTCCTTAACACTGGTACAGTCATGCAGTATTGAAGAGACTAACTGCAATAAAGGAATTCTGAAGAAAATTGTGCTCATGCAAAATAAATAAAACCGCAGTGTTAGTTTGAACACCCGTTGTCATAAACCGCTGTAGTTCAAAGAAGTATAGTGCTTTCAAAGATGTATTGCAACAGGGGCCTCATTTCCTCTCTGTCTCTTTCTCTCACTTTCTGTCTGTCTCAATCCCCTCCCCACTGTGTGTGTCAGACTTTTAATGGCAGAGCCAGGTACTAATTCACCGGTGGCAAGTATTAGTCGCTGAAGGTGTAGATCACGTTGGTTTGTGACAGGGCAGGTGGTTGTAAAGCAATGTTTAAATGCTTGGTGAATGCTCTGTCCTCAAGGCAGCGATGTCTTCACCATAGGGCACGTCTCTCCCTCGTCAATTATAGAGACAGTTACCTGCAAGACAGAGGAATCAATGCTGCCTATCACTCAGAGAAAAGAAAGATACAGGGAAAGGGAGGAGAGAGTGAGGAGCAGGAGATACAAAGAGAAATAAAAATAGAAATAAAATGGAGGGATGAGAAGATTAGGAGGGGTTGGGGAAGCTTTCAGTGTCTGGAACATATGCAGACACACACACACACACACACACATGTATATTTGTTTTTAAACATTGTCAGGCGGTAAGGTCATAAGTATGTCCCATATGTTATATATCATTGCTGTAAGAACAAAATCATTCTAGGAATTCTGGATTTCTATTTCCATGGGTCCATTTATTATGGAATTTCAACATGCATCTAATAAAGGGCATCCAGGGAGTTTTTAAAATATTTTAAAGAAATGAAGTATCTAAATGTAATACAAATGCCCCATATGTATTATACACCCACTGTCCACTTCATTATATGCGTCTCCTTGTTTCTACACTCATTGTTCATTTTATTAGCTCCACTTACCATATAGCAGCACTTTGTAGATCTACCCTTACACCCTGTAGCCCATATGTTAGTCTGTACACTTTGTTACCCCCTTTCATCCTGTTTTTCTATGGTTAGAAACCCACAGGACCACCACAGAGCAGGTATTATATGGGTGGTGTGTCATTCTCAGCAACTGCAGTGACACTGTCGTGGTGGTGGTGGTGTGTTAATGTGTGTTGTGCTGTTGTGAGTGGATTAGACACAGCAGGGCTACGGGGGTTATGGGTGTATATTGCCCCATATGTATTTTGCTCCTTCTGGAGCTTTTGTAAAAATCACTTCAGAAAGTAAAAACATTTTTTTCATATCGTCGCTGTCCAAAGAAAAACATGTATCTCCATTTTTGTGAATTTTTGCTTTTATGTCTCATTTGTTCACATGAGCTGCTGTTTACACTGTGTGGAAATTTCATGAAGAATTGACCAACAGAAATGGCCCAAAACTGCTTGGAAAGATGTCTGGTTCCATTGACTTCCATTCAAATTAAAGGAGGTTTTTGGCCTCTCCTGTAAAGTTGCCATTTTGGAGATACCTGTTTTTCTTTGGACAGCGATAATATGTTTAAGTTTGGCCCTGATTTTCATTGGATTCCCCTACAAAGTCCTTCAAACGTACAAAAACACACACACACACACACACACACACACACACACACACACACACACACACACACACACACACACATCCTGGCCGGACCCCAGACTTTTCCCATTTCTGCTAGAGCCTAGCAGCGCATGGAGTAGTAATCAGAAACTGCTGGACTGAAATAAACACGATCTTTGCATTGCTTCTCTAATCTCTCCCTCTCTCCCCTCTCTCTCTTTCTCTGTCTCTCTCTCTCTCCATGCTTCACTAATTAAAGTCCATTAAGGATGACATTAGTGTCCAGGAGCTTCCTCCTACATCAGCATGGGTAAAAATAACCCAATTAAGCCACATGTCAGTCACGCATGATGGGAAAAAGGCGAGGCTGAGATTGAAAGTCTGGTGCTTGCTCTCTCAGGTGTGACGCTATATCTTCTGATATGGCAGGAAACTTTCGGCAAGCTGATGAAACTGGATATAGGCTGAGAAAAAAATCCGAACTTTGACAGCAGCAGGACTGCAGCTCTACTATATTGGCAGTGTAAGGTCAAAACCAGTCATTTATACTTTAGGAATATGCATGCAAATATGTTAATTCCATTCCTTTCCTCTTCAGGGCTTACTAATGGTTCTAGAGCCATTTCAAGGAGTTGTAGAGGTTGAGTGGTTGAGGTTAGGTTCTCCATACACTATGTTCATTCAGTTAACCTAACCTCTCATCTTCAGACTTTATTTGATGGTAGTATATTCTCGATATGTCATTTATAGAGACACACATGAATCCAGCTTCTCCCTCTGTAATGGTTTGGTACAGTACAAGGTGCCAATAACTTGTCAATAGCTACAGTTCTACATTGAAAAAGTGGTGCAGTGAAGGTACTTTCCTCAAATATGTACATCATTTCCACATGAATAAATTCAGCCTGCTAAATAGGTGAAAAATACTTGTTGGATATACTATTGCAAAACCATGGGCAGTTGTCCCTAGACTTCTCTTTGCAGGTGTAACACTCTCCACTCTCCTAGAAAGGCTCCTTTTCAAGAGCTTGGAGTTCATTTGTGGAAATGTGTGCCTGTTCAGCCAAAAAAACCTTTTGTGAGGTCAAATACTGATTTTGAAAAGGAAGGCCTGACTTGCAATCAACGTTCCAATATACCCCCAAGGTATTAAATGAAGAAGAGGTCTGGGCTCTTGCAGGCTACTGGAGTTTCTCCACATCAAACTTGTCAACCATGTCTTTATGGACCAACCATGTCTTTATGGACTTTATGGGCTTTGTGCACAGGGGCACAGTCATGCTTGAACAGAAAATGCCTTTCCTGAAACTGCTGCCATAAAAAGCATATTTGTCATAATTGTCTTATTTATCATAAAATGTCTTTGTGTGCTATAGCATTAATATGAATTTAACTGTTTGTGATAATGCTATAGCACACAAAATCCACCAAACCCAGATTTGTCCATTAGACTGCCAAATAGTGGCATGCTTTACACCACTCCAGCTAACAACTGGTATTGTGCATAGTGAGCTTAAGCTTGTATGCAGCTGTTCAGCCACAGCAATCTTTTTAATGAAGCTCCTAATGTCTGTTTCTTGTGCTAATGCTGCTTCCAGACCCAGTTTGGAAGTCCGTAGTGAGTGATGCAACGAAGGATAGGTGGTTTTTAAGGCTGTCCCACTCTTTTGCATGGTCTATCACAATGGCATCTGAGTTGTTGTTGCTTCTAGATGTCTCCATATCACATTAATAGCACTTATAGGGCAAGTTTCACAAACCGACATTTAGGATGCGTAGAATAGAAACAACAATGCCACATTCAGTGTAACCGTTCTACAGCCAATGATTGTCTATGGAGATTACATTTAACAAGATTCAATAACATAGCATTTTGATCTAGAAATGTAGCCAATCTAAACAAAATGTAATATGACTAGGTTATCTGCCAGCATTCTGTGAAGTTTGTCCAACCTAGTAACAGTTCCTATAAAAATATATTTCAGAAAACCCTTATAGGCAGGATGGAAGGATGGGAGCTCTGAGTTATTAACCATCCCAGAAAGTGGACTTCATTGGAGACTGCGATAAACTGGTGTGTGTGTGTGTGTGTGTGTGTGTGTGTGTGTGTGTGTGTGTGTGTGTGTGTGTGTGTGTGTGCACGAGAGTGAAAAAGAGAGACCCACTGAGCACATGCCAAGTCTGTGTGTCACGCCACAGTTAAATGTCACCTGATGCATTAGCATTTAGCCAGACTAGTGGCTTGTCAATCCCATTTTATCTTCCCCGCCCTATTCTCCCTCCACACTTTTCATCCCTGACCCCAAGATAAGCCAGAGAGAATGAGTGCTTTATCAGAAGGTGGCCTCTCCAGCTGACGAGCAATTACTCATCTTTAGCCAAATACACGTCACCCACACTAATTACCACCACCGACAACCCCGTGTCACTCAACGGCCCCACTGATATTAGAAGGAGATTTACTGCCTTTAAAAGACCAAACCATTTCATATTGTCTGGGTTTTAAATTAAATGTGTGCTATGGGGTTGTCCTTCTCTGCTGTTTACTGAACATTTCCAGTCATCATTTAACTTCGGAGGTGATGGGAAAGGGCGATAAAACATACAAGGACCCAGAATTGTGCAGCAATTCTAAAACAATGGTGCACCAAACCTATTCTCCATCAAACACCTGCATTTTCCATTAAACACTATCATTCAAGAATTCTATTAACGTCTTCCAACATGTCACCATTTCCTACAAAACACCCTTGTTCTCCACTAAATACTGGCACTCTCCACCAAACACGATATTATGTTATTCAACAATTCTATTAACATTGTCCAACACACACCATGACTACACTACACAGCATCATTATTCAACATACCTCCTCATTCTCCAATCATTCCCTAATAAGCATCATCATTCTCCAGACACATTCATGCTTAACTAAACACCATCAATCTCTAGCAAACATATTTCATCATTTTAGAGAAAACAATATAATTCTCCACCAGTACATCATTCTCCAAACACCAGTATCCTCAACCAAGCACCATCAATCGCAAGCAAACACAATTCTCCAGCAAACAGTATCATTCTCCACCAATACATCATTCTCAACCAAACACCATCAATCCCTAGCAAACATATTGCTCCAACAAACAGTATCGTTGTCCATCAATATGTTATTCTCCAAACACCACCATTCTCCTCCAAACACCATAATTTTCCACCAAACACTATCAATCTCAAGCAAACATAATTCTCCACCAAACACCATCAATCTCAAGCAAACATAATTCTCCACCAAACAGTATCCACTAGCAAACAATATCATTCTGCACCAATACATCATTTTCCAAACCCCATCATTCTCCATCAAACACTATCATTCTCCAGAACAATCATTCTCCAGCAAATAACATCATTCTCCAACATACACCAACATTTTAACACCATCATTCTCCAACTGAACATTTCCAGTCATCATTTAACTTCGGAGGTGATGGGAAAGGGCAATAAAACACACAAGGACCCAAAATTGTGCACCAACATTTTAACACCATCATTCTCTAGCATACACCAACATTTGTAACACCATCACTATCCAATAAACACCAACATTTTCTAACAAACACCATCATTCTCCATTAAACGCCATCACTCTTTCTTGCATGCCATCATTTTCTTACAGACTCTATCATTCTCCCACATACACCAGCATTCTCTAACAAACGACCATGTTCTTCCACATGATTATTCTCCATGAAACACTATCTTTGTATAAAACACCATAATTGTATAAGACACCTTCAGTCCCCAATAAACACAGACATTCTCCAACAAACATGTTCAGGAAAAGAATCGACGAGCCATACAAACCAGTGTGTATGAGGGAGACCATTCCACAGACGGCAACAATCACACTCAGCCATTATTTTGCATTTGTCTGTTTTTGGGGTCAGAGTGCTTTATTTGTAGTAGACGACTTTGCAGTGGCAGCCAAGTTTCATCCTCCCTCATTACAGCCTAGCCGTGAGCTTTTTAGGGTTTTAATTTGGAGTTTGCTGTTTGTTAGCTCTTTAAAAGGCACTCATTTGGACTGGATCAGTCTCACCAATTAAAGCACACTGACTTGTTTGCGGTGTGACTTGTTTATGAACCGCTTTATCTTCATGAAGGACATTCCTGAAGCTTCTAGAGTATTTTAATCTCCAGTCAGTTATGTAAACAGTACAGAACTGGTATCAACCACACACACACACACACACACACAACCACACAAGCAAACACATATTTAGCGGGGATGAGGCAGTAGTGTGTGTCAACAGTGTTGTTCAGTATGTGTGTACTGGGCCATTGAGCCACTGATTGTTTTGATGGTATTAGACAGTGTGTGGAGTGCCATGGCACTGAGAGGTTAATTGGTGTGTGTGTGCGTGTGTTTTCTGTGTATAGATGGCTGAAGTGGAATTATTCTATTATTATAAGCTGCTTAAACATGTTCTTTTCAGCCTCAAGTGTAGAAGACTCGAAGCAGCTAGCACAAGAGCTACTCCTGTTGAGTCTCCATCACCATTCAACCTAATCTAATTACACCCGCTAATAACACAACCTGCCAGCATCTTAAATAATCAAATAATTAGTTAGTAATGGCCTAATCATATACGGGAAAACACAGTGAACTATGAGAGAGAATGAGAGAGACAGAGAGAAAATGAGACTGACCAAGTCAGGTCCAAACTCTCAGTGCTCACAGTACCGCAACAGAAAATAACAGATTAAAATAAGACTGGACAAGCCTACTTTTGCTGGACCACTGCATGGTAATTGTGTCATGCATGCATGACTTCAATCATTTTTAATTGCCATTTTTGTCAATAAATATGCATGTACTTGTAACTTCCATTGTTCAAATGCTCATGGGACAACAATAGTATCAGGATTCTCTACCAAACACTTTCATTCAGCATTGCACAATAAATGGCATTATTCTCCACAAAACACCACCTTGCTCCAATACCTCTCAATCACAGTTAAACATGACAGTCTCTAAAACACTATTACTGCCATCATAATCCTTCACCACCAAACACCATCCCTGTCAGCCAAACAACATCGTTCTCTAACAAATACCACCTTTCTCCACCAAACATCATAATTTCCAGCAAACCTCTCCACTTTAGGGTTTTTAACTGCTACGTTTTGTTAGTAAATACTCTCATCATCAAAAGAATAGCTGCACAAATAGTTGCTCCCAGAAGGAATTAACCGACAGGAATGAAACCAGGAGTGGCACCTTCACACACACACATACACAAAGAATTAGGTGATCAGATGAGGTATTTTTATAAACGAAGTCGAGTCAGAGTGATTTGATGTGAAATGCTTCACTGTAGAGAAACTAATAGACTGGGATTTCTTTACAGTAGTGGTGATGGGAACCAGAGGTCACAGTGTCTACAACACAAATATATCCATTTACACTCATCATTTAAAGAACAGTTGCACAAACAGTTGCATCCAGAAGGAATAAACCGACAGGAATAAAACTTGGTGGGTAGGTTTGACATTGTGAGACCTATAAATGATTCAAGTTTCATGATCGGATGCACATGTGACGTAGGCAAGGACAGGCCTTTTTGCTGTACTTGACTGATCCAGCATTCAGTGAGCAGTGATGCCCTCCATGAGACATTCAGTTGGCAGACAGCTGCACAACGGAGGACTACATGCACGCAGACCGTTACGCCAACCGCCTTTACCATCACATCAACGTCGCCAAAGACTGCAGTAGTGTTGTGCCAGACTGTCATGGAGTGACTCAGAATGGCAGCAGGTCATCTTCAGTAACGAGTCCCACTTTTGTCTTGGTGGAGATAACCAATGAATGTATGTGTGGAGGCACCATGGTCAGCGCCAAGATGAACGGTTTGTTGACACATTGACATTATCTTCCTCCGATAGCATTGCAATCCGACACTTCTTCCTGGGTGCTATTCTTTTGATGATGAGTGTATGTGTACATCTTCCATGTGTGTACACTTTTCAAGTCCATGTGCTCATGAGAGTTCAGTAATTCTATAAACATTCACCATTTAACAACAAAAAGTGTTCTCCAATACATGGTATCATTCACAAAATGCCAACAATGTCTAATAGACATCTCTTAGCCAAAACTATTACTCCACCCACTATGATATTTTCCACAAAACACCATCAAGCTTCAACACCTCTCAATCACCACCAAACATCTCTATCAAACACCAACACCTCCCTTATCACCATTCTCCACAAAACATCATTCTCCACAAAACAACATCCCTCTCCACCATGCAAGAGACGTCTCTCAGCAATTCCATCACTGTCATTCAACACCAAACACCATCATTGTCCACACTTAAGGGCAATTAAACATGAGCTTGGCATTTTTCTCAATTCCACCTGCTAGCTAGCTCCTAGCATGCTCCTAGCATGCATTCCCAATGTATGTTACCAACACAGGTAGGATGAAGTCTAGCATGTGTTTGCAGCTCAGCATCTTTTTGAACTGCTCTCAACACTGGATCATTGGCTAGCACCATGCTGAGTGAAGGGGGAATGGAGAGCCATCTTACCCAGTTATGATTTATTGGACTTCTGGCCTCTGATGGCTGTGGTTTTGCTGGGATCAAACTTGGCCGACAATGGGGCCAACGCTTAGGTGGTTGCACCACTCTTGTTCTAACTATGGTTTGTGCCATTTCGAACAGCATTTCCCAAATGCCTTTTTAGTGTAGTGTCTTTACAGCACAATACAGTGACATTTTATTGATGTCCAAATAAACAGTGCAAATAAATAATGCACATGGTATAAAGGCATTCACTGTTGCTTTTGCTTTTAGCAACTGTTTGGTCACTGCACAGAGGAATGCTCTCCAAGGTGCTGAAACATCGTTCACCGGTTCCAAGATGGTTTTTGGCTTGGATGCATGGCTTCTGGAATGTATGGCCTTAGTTTACAAAAAAAAATGAACTGTCCATCCAATTAAAGATTTTTAGGGAACTAGTGGTGGGGCTTCTATGGCTTTCCACCAATGAATGCATTTTAGGAATTTTATTTCAAAGATTGCAGGTACACATGGCTAAGGGGTGGTGTTGTAATCAGCATTCACGACTGGTGGGCCACTAGATTGCTGCCAGTATTCACCACTTTTAGAAGATCAGGCATAAAACCCCAGAGCTGAGGGAAGAACAGTGAGTAAAATCTCAAATACATGAAATAAAATACATATAAATTTCAACAGCATAGTTTAACAGCCAAATACATATTTTGCACTTACACTTATAGTAGAGATAGTAACTAATAGTTAATAGGTAAATATTAAGTATTTTTTCTTAGCACTGGCTAGAGGGTGAAGAAAGAAGAATCACTGGTTAACCTTTATCACAAACTATTTGTGTTGTAGGAAGTTTGAGATAAAATGGAAGATCAAACCTATTACTTAGCACAAGAGCAAACAATGGACGGTGAATCCTTGTTGTCAAAGAAGCAAAAACCTGAGTGCCACTATATGTTCTACTACATGCTTGGAAAGGTGGGGTGAGGGAGAGGTATTCACTTGGATGCAATCTGCAACCTCACTACCAGATGGCTTGCACACTGCACGTTTAATGATTCTGCATTTCAATTATTGTATGCATGTGTAATAGAGAGGTACAGAGTAAAACTATTCAAGTCCAGTAATTTGTATTATATTATTTGTCCTCAGTAATACTGTGGTAAACGTAAAAGCTTCTTCTATCATGAGGCTACCTGCAACCTCCTCTTCCAACTGCTTGAATTTCTGTCAATTCAAGCTTGAAACATGAATCATTCTCATGTCTCAATATCAAACCTACTCACCAAATTTTATTCCTGTCGGTTGATTCCTTCTGGGTGCAACATTTTTTTTTTTTTTTAAGATGAGTGTATTTCTCTCTCTTTTTGTGTTACGTATTAAATAATAGATTGAATCCCCCCCAGGTATAGTGTGCAGTACTACCCCTTGAACCCAACCAAAAAAACTTCATGCCTTCATTTTGTTTTTCATCACTGGTGCAATAAATTGCCCTCTTTGGAGGACCACTTACACTGCCCTTCTGTGTATGTACCTTCTGATCCGCAGGACAAGTGCCCCAACCTCAAATCAGATTTTGATCATATTTTACCTAGTCTACCAAAAACAGAGGTAAAGAAAGCATGGGTTTGTAAAGCACAACACACAGTCTGTAATGCATAAATAATGAATAATAATGAAGAAATAAAGAAATAATGAAGTTATGTCAGTAACATACCAATATTATTAACACTGAGACTTTTTAATGTTTTGTTTATGTGTTTAGAGCATTGTTGTTGTGCTGTTCTTTGAACATCAGTTTGTCTTTGTTTTCCTGTGAAACTATATCGGGCTAACAAGCGAATGACGTTCTCTTTCTGTCAACAAATGGTCGCGTAAATATAGATACAAAGTGGATGGTCTAGCTGTTTGGAATGTGCTCTGTGACCATTGACGGGTGATGTAAAGGATGATGATTTAAATACTCTTCTAGGCCCTTTAGCACGACAGCTCGTATCGTTTAGAAGCGGGAAAACCACAGCTATTTTTATTAGCCCTGCCAAGTGAAAACAGTGAATAGAATTTTTTTGACAGAGAGGAGAAATGTATGATGGTTGCTTCTGTGCTTATATAATCTACCCGCAGTTAGCACTGTGTACAACACCGTAATCACCTGCGAAAAGTGGCTTAGCACATTGAAAATGAAGATGTGAGCTAGTCTCAAGTAATACTGTATACTTGAATAACATCTGGTGAAATGGCTAAAATGCACATCCTTATCAAACAGCCATTTGTTCTGACTATTTAAATGCATGCAGAAAAGGAGAGCACAAAGTGAGTAAATTGTAGGTATGAACCAGATAAATGTGAGGTAAACACCCCAAGGTTTTTTTTTTTATTATGGGTAAAATGATAGTAAGTCTTCAGGCAGTAAAGCTAGACTACCCTGTAAATGCCCAGCAAGTTCTAGATATTAAACATCTGGGGACTAAGAGCATTTGCTTGATGATCCTAAATTCACTTTCAGCAGGATTCAATATTTGTACCTATATATTTAATACCAAAATAGTAAGCAATATCAGCTTTCTCTATAATGACAAACAGCTGCAGCAACGTCAGTAGCTGTGAACTTTTTGCATGCTATTTCACATGTGACTCTGATGTCAACTGAATGAAGAATGAAGAGTTTCTGGTGTAAAGGCCAAGCTCATAGTGATATCCTGTGATATCCGGAGTGTCCATTGGTCACTTCTTATATATGGTCTTGCTTTAAGGGCAGACTCTACTCAGGACATGTTTGGACCATGTTTTGCATTGTGATATTGTGAGGATAGAGGAATATATATATATATATATATATATATATATATATATATATATATATATATATATATATACATATATATAAAACATTTAATGTTGTTTGTATAAAAAACGTAGCAGGATAAGACATCACAAGATTGTATACAAACAAAGTACCATGAATCTTACAGATTAATATCCTGACTGTAACCACTGAATTTGAATCTGGGCTGTACAAGAAAGCAATGATTCTTTACATGGTTTTACTGAGTTCATAAACTATCTTTGTGTTTTGTGCTGTCTTTTTACTCCATATAACTCACTCAGGCAGTTGTTTTTTTCAGTTTTCGAATTTCCTGCTTACATGTGCATAACATTACATTGACCTTTACTGTATGTTCGTACTGACTACCTTGTAACTCCAAACACTTATACGGTATTTTACTCATTTGTCTGTTATTGTGGCTAAAACTGTTAGTAACCTCAGTTTAGTCTAATTAGACTGACTAGTTACTTATAATCATTTTGCCCGAAGTATTTACATAGTATTTTGGAGATTGTATTCTGTACATGCTCAGTTAATACCTAGAACCTGTTTGGGAATAGTAATTTAGCCAAACTGTCTCAGAATTTACCATCATGTTACACAAAATAATTATTTAGTACCTTGGAGTTTGAACCTGACACTTACTTGGTTAATATCTAGAACTTCGGAGCTATAAAAGAAAGGGTTTCCAAAAACCAAGCACTGTGCTGACCCTGCATTTGTAAGTTTTGGATACACATGTGTTAGGTAAATATTAGATGTATTACCAGTATAACTGCAACTATGCAAATTCTCTTTAACTCTCTTGCTCTCCCATTTCTTCAACATGAGCTAGATTTATTAAGTAGCCAAATTTGTGGGGAAACTGCAGGTTTTTTTTTTAAAAAAAACAGATTAATAAAAACTGCAAATTCTTTTAAAACTAGTTGAAATACACTTGGGTGGGTTTCTATATCGCTGCTGTCAGAACAAAATCTCGTATCATCAAAACTTTACAGGAGAAGGAAAAATATACTTTGCTTTAAACATAAATCCTAATAAGTAATCATCACTGGATCATCTTCATCTTTTGGTCCATCCATTATGAAACTTACACATAATAAAAAAAAAACCACATAATAACTACACATAATTATACATATTAAAAAAGAAGGCCAAAAGGCATTTTCATATTATGTTTGAAACAAAAAAAAAAAATGGATAACAAATAGAGACATGAGATTTTGTTTCAAAAGCAGCACTATACTTATGCAACATGACATTGTGCATTATACACTGAGTTGGCAGTTTAGTATGCACATCTATCTATAATAATATATGTTGAACTAATTAGTAGCATTTTTTGCTTCCATTACCTGTCAGAACAGCATGAATTTGCCAAGGCCTGGATTCTACAAGATGCTGAATGCAATGTTCAGGAACGTACAACGTGGAATGCCTTTGCTGCTAATTAGACAGCTGCAGTCTTGCTGTGAACAGCACTTTCCCCCTCATCCTAGGGATGCCCTTCATCTCAGGGTTGAAATCCAGGGACTGTTCAGGTGACTGAAGCAATGAAAAGTCATGATCCTAGAACCATTCAGTGAGAATACTTGCATTGTGACATTAAACTGAAGGTGTCCATAGTCTGGATGAACTGTAGCCTTGAAAGCATAAGCTTGGTCAGCAATGTTGTTTAGATAACTTGTCCTGTTCAAATGGGGTTCAAGGGCTATTAGGGGCGCTAATGTGTGCTTGGGAAACATTGCCCACACCACCACTAACCTATACTACTGATACTGTTCAATTCAGTTTGGATGGAATTGCCCGCTTGTGTACTGTCTGGTCACTTGTATGATTTTTGACATTGTTTTTTGACTTTCATTACTGAATTACTGAATCATTTAATTACTGAATTACTGAATAATACTTTAATGATTTTGCACTGATTTATGAAGACAATTAAGTAAAATTTTAAATAAATCAACACAAATGTCATGTAATAACCTAACGTGTTATGTTATATAGTGACCCAGCATGGGGATATGGATATAACTCAGATTTGGTTGTTTTTAACCCAACAGTTTTATTTAAATAACAGCATGACTTCAGAAGTCTCTACCACTAAGATTTCACATTTGTCGGGCAAATTGAATCATTCCTGGACACAGTGACTGACACCAAGATCTTCTCTGCAACATCCGCCTGATCTAGACAACACTCTGCAGTCGTGTGATGTATGACTTGCATGTATGATTTATGAAACTGGTAACTCTGTGTTGGTAGTCATGACCTCAAAACTTCCTCTGTAGATCCGCTGCATGCTTCTCAATGGGAGTTTCCTGAAGGTATCTCTATTATAGTCTGGCACCAATAGTTCCAACCAGCATGAGTCCACAGAGACAGAGAGACAGAGAGAGAAAAAGAACAATACAGAGGTGGATAGTATTATGCACTGCTGAAGAATATATCCAGCATATGTGAGGCATAAGTTGATCATGGCCACAGCTGTAAAACAGTTCAGCAGCAACTGGTCAATTATGAAACTTTATTCATTTTGGTGTCTGGGACACAAAAACATGGTTTAAAAAGGGCAGGATTTTGGACAGTAAATAGGTATTAAACGCATTTGCATATGTTTTGCAGGGATGGAGTATTGAAATACAAAATGCACTCATAAACTGCCTTGACCTTTTACAGCAACCACCATTGTTTAGACCACACCTTGGTGTTATACAAGTAAACTGCTGACAGATGCCATGACAACCTCAAAGTTATAGAGTATTGACTCTCCAGCCCCTAACTCACAGAGAGAGTTGTTAAATCATGTGAAATGAAATATTTTGATCAGTTAACAACTGACAAATCATTGTTTAGTGGTGGTCCAAACAGGAAAAAGGACGATTGTACAAGAATATGTGGATGATGGACACAATGTAGACTTGGGTATAAAGAAAATAGAAGCAAACATGAAAATATATCTAAAGAGAATAAAACATTTAAAAGATTATGAATCATTCAAGAATCAGGAAAGGCAGCATCAAATGATATCTGGTTAACAGTAAGTTGATGCCTTGCCTTGCTGTTTGTTTGTGGCATATGTAGTAGGCCTTTTCTCATAGAATATACACATACTGTGCATTCCAAATCTGTCCTCAATGAATCCAGTATTTACATTCTTCCACACCTGCATTCTTTTACTGTATTCTTCAGACTAACATATCCATAACTTTACTAACAGAAATCTTGTTATGTTTTACATGCTCATTTCTATTTATTTTAAAGTTATGCAGCTTTTTTGTACATTGTATAGCCAAAGACATGCAGATACCTGACCATGTTGTACATGCCATTAGTTGCCCCCCTTTGTGGCTATAACAGCCTCCACTCCTCTGTGTAGAATTTGCACAAGATCTTGAAGTGCATCTGTGAGAATGTGTGCCCATTCAGTCAAAAGAACATTTGTGAGGTCAGACACTGTTTCCATGTTAGACGGAAAGGCTCATAGTTGATGTTCCAATATATCCCAAAGGTGTTAATTGGGATTGAGATCAGGGCTCTGTGCTGACCACTAAAGTTTCTCCACATCAGACTAATTGTACCATGTCTTTATGAATCTTGTCTTTATGGATTTTGTGCACAGGGGCACACCATTACAAAAAAGTCACATGAGTTTCACATGTAACCACAAAAGTTTTTGTACACTCCAGATGTTAAAAATGTGTTCAGATGTGAAAGATATAGTTCACGTGTGAAATACATGTGACTTGAACTGGAATTAAGGGGCCCAAAACCTGTTTAACAGCCCTAGACCATTATCCCTCCTCCACCAAACTTTAATGCACTGTGCATTCTGGTAGGTATAATTCTCCTAATCTTGTAATGAGTGATGTTACAGAGAATAGGTGAGTTTTATGAACTACACGCTTCAGCATTCAGCAGCCTTACACTGTGAGCATGTGTGGTCTGCCGCTTTGTGGCTGAGATGTTGTTACTCCTACATGCTCCAACATACCTGATTTCACCATAATAGCACTTAACAGATGATTGGGCGGATCTAGCAGGGTGGAATTTTCATGACCTGACTTAAGACAAAGGGATCATGCTGTCTCAGTGACACGTTGGAAGCCACTGAGCTCTTCAGTATAAATTTTACTGCCAGTATTGGTTTATGGAGGTGTGCATGTGTTTTCGTCAGTAATTTGTACCTGGCCATTGTGGTAGTATTACTGAGCCTCTCTCTCTCTCTCTCTCTCTCTCTCTCTCTCTCTGTCGTGTTCTTTTTTTCTCTGTAAGTGGAAGGTTGTTCCTTCCATCTAACACTTTTGTTTTAATTAAACCTTCAATCATCTGGTGACTTGACTTGCAATCTATCCACATATCACTGGAAAGAATGGAAGAATAAGTAAACAATTATATGAATAAATGAATAAAGTACATGAATATTCACCATAATTTATTTGCTTTTGCAAAGATGGAACATAAAATCACAGAGCAGTTTTCACCCTCTTACCTTACAGAGAAAGTTGAATATTATCATTTTCAAATTCACTCACACATACAGAAATAGCCCAACACTTAGTTTTGGCCAAACGAGCATTGTGACAATTTTGTTACATATAACAGCACAATTGTTGCACCATAGCTGTATCATTCAGCCAACCAGCGGTCGGTCTCTAACCCCCTTCAGCCTGGGATGTCAAATGGCATCAATGTATTTAATAATGATTTCCACACTCACTGTTTAACAAGTTATGTGTCATCATTGCTGATGCTGAAAGAGGAGGAAGAAGAAGAGAGGGAGGGATTGCTCTTAGTGTTTTGAGTTTGTTCAAAAAAAAAAAAGAGCGGGAAAAATGTTGCTTATTTCAATTTGGTTGTCTCAAATGCAGTGTGTGACATTTTGTAACATACATACATAATTTATTCCTGCTAATATAATATTTTTAATATAGGCCTTGTGCTTGGTTTGTGTATTAATTGTGGTTTTATTTATACCCCTTTTATTACAAGAGCTGAGCAAATAAATAAGATTTAACCTGGGATGAATATTCATGAGAGAGATCCTGCTCACATGTATATCATTTGATTAAATACCCACGCTGTGTGTGTTTGTGCGTGTTTATTGAGTGTAACCAGGACAGGGATTATGAAAACGATCAGAGTGATTCAATTAATACAGCAGCAGAAATCCCTGGAAAACTGAAAGAAATATAGGGAAACTGATGTTGAGTGCCCCTGTGTGGCTAATGTGTGTGTGTTTGAGAGAGAGAAAGTGTGTGTGATTTTCTTTTCATCCAATCTTTCAAATGTAAAAAGATCAAACAGCTCTTCAAGGCTGCCCATTCCCCGCTATAATCTTTATAAGAGGTGTCAGCCATTACGCTTTATCTTGTAGGCCTAATGGTGAATAACAACCAACATGGTTTTTTGCCATTTTAGTGTCTGAGCATCGAACATTAATAAGTACATTTTGACACATTACAACCACAAAATGATGGTCCTTTGCTACATTCATAATATACTGAAGAAAGTTGCAGGTCATCCTTTTCTAATTCACTCACACATATACAGAAATAACCCTGACGGTTAGTTTTGACCAACACATAATCTGATCAGCGCAATTTTTTCACCATATCAGTATCATTCAGCCGACCACGGATTGGTAACCCTTTCCAGATGGTGATGCCAAAAGTTTTTTAATAAGGATTTTCATACTTCAGTCATATGCTAACATTGCTAATGTTGAAAGCTAAGGCTGCCTTTACATGGTGAAACTTTAATCCAACTAAATTGCCCTCGAGTTGGACAATGAACAGCAGCCAGAAAATAAAATACAAGATGGTTTATTTGATAGCTGAAAAAGAGAACCTAACGACTGGCTAAAGCTTGGGAGTTTTTAATGTTGCCAGTTTCCTGAGCCACAACAAATTGAATTTGTTGAAGTTAAAGTTGTAACATTAACTGCACTAACTAGTCAGCTAATGCTAACAGCTGTTGAAATGGCTGCCTATGGCCCTGTTTACTCTTCTGTAGATGACCAAGATCATGAATTCTTTGGGATCCAGAGGATGAAAATTATTATAGAAAAAGAGACAGAGATGCTGTCTTCTATGTAATTGGGCTTCTAGGGCCAAATGAGTAGCACATCAAACAATTTTTAAGGCTTTGATTAAAAAAAAAAGATAGATAGATAGATAGATAGATAGATAGATAGATAGATAGATGTTGCTTTCAGAAGCAGATTGTAACCTTGTGATGAGTGATGCACTACACGCTTCAGCATTCAGCAGCCTTACACTGTGAGCATGTGTGATCTACCGGTTTGTGGCTGAGCTGTTGTTGCTCCTACTTGCTCCAACATACTTGATTTCACACTAATAGCACTTAGCAGATGATTGGGCGGATCTAGCAGGGTGGAAAAAACTTTTACATAGACAGATAGATAGATAGATAAGTAGATAGATAGATAAGTAGATAGATAGATAGATAGATAGATAGATAGATAGATTACAGGTATACACAAACCAGCCACCATTACCTTCCCTTTACTTCCCCGTATGCCTCCTTGTACTTGTACTCATTATCCACGTTTGGCTCAATTTTAGTTCAACTTGCTATATACAGTAATAGAGTGGACAGTCAGTGGACACAGCAACACTGTTGTGTTTGAAAAGGGCATAAACAGAATTTGTGAATTCAGCCTTGGGACCCAAATGTCTGCAAAACAGCTTTGTAAACAACGGTAAAGAAAGAAAAAAAAGAGGTTCCAGCCTGCACATTGTTACAAATGATCAGGAATAATCAGAATGACCTTGTCTTAACTTCTGTGATACCAAAAATTTCCATTCCTACAGGTGTCCTTTTTTTAGCAAACCTTTGCACCATGGTCCCATTGATTGTGAACATTTTCCTTTTTTCATTTTGAATGTTCTGGTCTCACAGTCATTTGCAGACCATGTGGAAATGAGTGTGGAAAGAGGTTGGAAGTCCAGCAGGAAGTGAAGGTTAATTAGACGTCCTGTTGTTTCTCTGATGTGCCAAAGTTTAATCATTCCAACCTGAAGTGCTTACAGGGTGTCCACAGGTACTTTTCTTTTTAACTTTATATTAAAGTCATTTTGGCACCAAAGTGGTTAGCTATGGCTGAAAGTCCACCTGCCTTGCAGCAGTCTGATTGAAAGGATGGCAAAGTCCCTCTTTTCTTGTTTAGCTGAAGTTCAAAGTTGATCTTTGATTTTTCTTTAGTTTTCAGTTTACATAATTATGTTGTTACATAATGTATAACATTTCCATATGATATACATTCTGTATTGACAGGTTTAAGTCCTCTCCTGGCTTTTTTCAATGTCAAACAATGACATAACAGCAAAAATAAATGGAATATCATGGATTGCTCTTTCTGGAGTAACCCATTGCTAGACTTAATGAGCATTGAGTTTATATATAAATAAAATGTATATATTTAATTTATATAAAATTGAGTAACAGATTTGATGGCACAACCTCATTGGGTGAGAAGCATTTCACAATAACTGTATCATTTCATCAACATTGGCTGCCAAATAACAATTTGCTTTAGGCTGGTTTTGCACAATGGTACTTTCTTTCAGCTTTAGTTGCTTGGCACATTAGTATGAAACTACTAATGATTGTAAATATTAATTTCCAAGTCTTACCCTACAACAGACAAACTAAAACTCAAATATACAATAAAGCACCCCAGACAGATACAGACATATATGTAGACAGTACTACATTGCCAAAAGTATTCGCTCATCTGCCTTCACACACATATGAACTTGAGTGACATCCCATTCTTAATCCATAGGGTTTAATATGATGTCGGCCCACCCTCTGCAGCTATAACAGCTTCAACTCTTCTGGGAAGGCTTTCCACAAGCTTTAGGAATGTGTTTATGGGAATTTTTGACCATTCTTTCAGAAGCGCATTTGTGAGGTCAGACACTGATGTTGGACGAGAAGGCCTGGCTCGCAGTCTCCGCTCTAATTCATCCCAAAGGTGTTCTATCGGGTTGAGGTCAGGACCAATCAAGTTCTTCCACACCAAATTCACTCATCCAAGTCTTTATGGACCTTGCTTTGTGCACTGGTGCGCAGTCATGTTGGAACAGGAAGGGGCCATCCCCAAACTGTTCCCACAAAGTTGGGAGCATGAAATTGTCCAGAATCTCTTGGTGTGCTGAAGCATTAAGAGTTCCTTTCACTGGAACTAAGGGGCCGAGCCCAACTCCTGAAAAACAACCCCACACCATAATCCCCCTCCACCAAACTTTACACTTGGCATAACGCAGTCAGACAAATACCGTTCTCCTGGAAACCATCAAACCCAGACTTGTCCATCGGGTTGCCAGAAGGAGAACCGTTATTCATCACTCCAGAGAGCACTTTGCATTGTGCTTGGTGATGTAAGCCATGGGTACAGCTGTTCAGCCATGGAAACTCATTCCATGAAGCTCTCTACACTTCTTGAGCTAATCTGAACACTTGCACACTTTTGTTTTTCCTGTGGAAGGTCTTTAGAGTTTTTAAAAGAGCAGACGGAAGAAAAGGTAATGGAAAAAAAAGCATGAAAGCAACAAAACTAAAACATCCACTCACCTCAATTAAATATACAACGTTTATTCACTATAATCCCTGAAAAACATATACATTTGTTAAAATCAATAGAATTATACAGATTCTGAAATCTGATTGGCAGAAGGTTGTTCTTTGGTATGGTGAAACAAACACACGTGTAACTACATAAATCAACTAACATCAAATTTATCATGTCTAAATTATAATGATAAGGCAGTTCTATGTCCTCATCAGTATTCTCTTTATCATGAAGAAGGCTATTACCAGTGTGGACTGCATTGTTGTGTAACATGGCTCACACAACAAAGACGGCACAGCAGTGATCAGGTGTAAATCTTAATGACCAGTCTTAAACACTAATTAACCAAGTACTTATGAAAAAACTCACCTCAGAGTTAATAAATTACATGCTTAAGTAGCTAGCTTGCAAATGAGATTGAGCGAGCTAACTTTCTAGTCTGTGTAAATAACTGGTCCGATTGAGCGAGCTAACTTTCTAGTCTGGGTAAACAACTGGTCCGATTGTAAAATCCAGTAACTGATATGCCTAATCAGTGCTTCATTATGATAAATCAAGTGTGGTGGTGATGGAATTTAAATAATCCATGCTAATAGCTAAGGGGCATCCAGAGGAAATCACGAACCAAATGTTGTTATTCAAACCAACACACAAGGTAAAAACTACTTTTACTACTTTTTTTTTAAATATGGAATATTTGCTAGTTTTCACTGTACTTGTGTTTATTTACTCTAATGATATATATTGTGTTTTTACTTGCACTTTTTAAACAAACCATGTATGCATAAGACTTTTGCACATTACTGTATGTACAGTATGGTTTCTTCATTTCCATTACAAAAATGACATAGAAACATCCACCAGAGACAGGCAAGGTGATCCGCACAGCCAATAAAAATGGCATACTGTTATACTGCAGCTAACCATTAGTAAGCATTTATTTCAGCACAAACAAAAAATGGATGTGCTTGGTCAAATTCTAAGGAGTATGTCAGCAGGACTGCATCAAATTACAAATCTGTCGTTTCCCATAAGCCAGCTTTTTAATCAGCAACTAGAACAGACTGGAATCAACCAAAAATGAACAGAATACAAACAAGAAGGGCCTGGAAATACTTTACTGTGTGATTGAAAAAGCACATTCAGGTTAAAATAGCAAATATTGAAAATGATATTGAGACTCTATCTTTAATGCAAAAGGGCTACCACATTACTAATAGTTAGGGTGTTTCCTATATAACCATCTGCATATCCATCTATGAATCTGTAAATCTGTGGTTATTTTTTGGACAAGCACGCTACCTTTCTCTCTCTCTCTCTCTCTCTCTCTCTCTCTCTCTCTCTCTCTCTCTCTTTGTCCTGCTATTTTTACGAGGAGTGACTTTGATTTGTCTTCTGTTATTGATCGACTACCCACTCAGTGGCATCCCACACATGAAAAACACACATGCACATACATGCAGGCTCACATACAAACCAGTTCAGTGTGAGCATGCATCTCCAGTCAAACCATTCATTGTGCTTTTAGCGAATGCATTTGGCAGATTGTGGATGAGTGCAGAATGCTTCTTTTATGCTGCATTCTGTAGGTGTTGAATGCAAATGGATCATGACCTCCATCTACTGTGAAACAGACTATCCGTATGTAATGTATGCAAAGATCCTTCTCAATAAATGTTTTACTGGGTTGTGTTTGTAGCGTGTGTATTTAGCTGTATTTTGCTGGGCTGACAAATGTGTGTTTACACACACCTACGTCCACCTACTTTACACTTGTAACAGTTACAGATAATAATCTTTCTTAATCTCATCGCATTGGCCGTTCATTAGTTTACATACTTAACCCTACAAAGTTTACAAAGTATAGTTCTTATTATAATTGTCTTCGCTGTCTCTCTCTTGTTAGAATGGCCCTCCTGTTCCCCACATCAATCAGAGTGATACTAGCAAACACAGGCATCGGTTAGCTGATGTAACAGAATTAGCTGTTAATAGTCTCCGTCAAGCATGTTGAGCTGTCCAAGATCATGTTACTGGCAGTTTGAAAAGGACTCTGTGAAGTAATTCATGAGAATCACCCTTTTTAAACTGCCAGTTACTTTGACATTAGACTGTAGACATTAGACATATAGGCTGTAGAAAGCTCCAAAGAAGTGAAGGTGATGTGTTGCTTGTATGCTTTATCACCTTTAGAAGCGTCAATTTCTGCACTGACTGGTTCTAAGTGGTTCACAGTACTGGACCTCAAATCTGGATAGTACCAGATTGAGATGGAGGAAGCAGACTGGTACAAAACTGCATTTGTCTGCCCACTATGATTTTTTGAGGCCGACAGAATGCTACAAGAAGTCACTAATGCCCTTAGCATGTTTTAATGGCTTATGGTGCTCTGCATGGGTAACCTGAACTTGAAGCAGGTCCTAAATTTTTTATCCTTGATGATTTGATAGTCTTCTCCTCAACCTTTGAGGAAAGGAACATCAGATAGGACTGCATCGTGTGCTTAACTGCTTGAAAGAATATAGCCTTCAACTTTCCCCAGACAAGTGGAAATTCATCCAAATACTGGTCATGTATTTAGGTCATATTGTCCAGTAAAGGAGTTGAAACGGACTCAGGAAAGACATCAACCCTAAAACACCTGACTGAAACCAAATAATCTAAAAACCTTCAGATCTTCTGTGGTTCTTACTATGTATTAATTAAATACTATTTTAAGATCATAAAACCTCTCAATGAGGTAATTGAGGTGGAGATGCCCCTCTGCATTAGCATGGCAGTATCAAAATTGAGATGCAGAGAAATATCAAAATGGAAAGATGAAAGATGGACACCAGCTTGCCAGACAGCCTTTGAGAGCCTAACTGGCAATCTGTCAATTACTCCTATTGTTGGGTTCATCTGCCTGATGACATGGGTTACAATGCTGTGGAACACATCTTAGATCTGGAGCATTTCAGATACTGTTGGTTTAAGCTGTCTGTCGAAGTGCAGAAAAAGATTAAAACCTGTGATGCATAAGATAGAAAGCCCTTCCAGGGACAGCTGTGCCATTGTTGAACATCAGAGCTACAAGACCACTAGAGCTTCTATGCATAGATTTTCTCTACTTAGAACCTCAGGCAATACTAAAGATATCCTAGTGATCACAGACCTCTTTACCAAATCCGCTGTTGCATAAGCATAAGCACATGAGCGTAAGCATAACCATAACCTAGCAGACAAATGGGAAAGCCATACCTACGGTTATGAGTCAATCTGCAATTCTGCCCGTATATACTGTACAGCTTGATTCTGGAGAAGGTTCAATATGAGCCCTTCAGCTACTTCCATGTGTTTTTTGTCATTTCACTCCCGTTAAAATTGAAGGCATATTACAGGGATTAAGTAATTTTTGGGAACTGTGACTTTATTGTAGAACTACAATGCCTGCTGCTGCTGAGTAAGATCTTCCATTTGATATGGCCTTACCTGAATACTTACCATTTATTCTCTTAACTTCCAGAGACACTACAGCAAAAAATCCTTGACTTATGGTTGAGCTGAAATAAGCATACTTGAAACAGAAAAACCTGAATACATACCTGTTGAGGAACATATAGATGATTTCCTACCTGCTAAAAGTGCTGGTGATAAAGGGATTTAGGATGTAGAATTCCCTGTACAAAGTTTGATGCAAAGAAGGCATCCAGATAACAATATGACCGAAGCAGAGCTTTGTGCAAAAACATCTTCCAGACATAGAAAACCTCAAAGATGGCTAACCCACCCTACAATAAGAAGACCACTAATCAATGTAGTCAAGTCCCTATTTCAAAGTTTGAGAACAGTGATCCCAGATGCACTGATAGACCCCACCACATCAAGTTCCCACTGAGTGTAGGTAGATGAACTTGCTTAGCTGCTACACGTGTACAAGCATAGGGTCCGTTTCTAAAACACTCATTCATACAATTACATGAGCAGAAATTATAATCCATATTACGACCCAATAAACAGTAAAGAAAAAGTTCACTAACCCTAAGGAGAAAAGATGAATCTTTTACCATTTCCTCTTTTCCATCTCTTCTCTTTACCACTTCTTCTAACCCCAGAACATTCCTTGACAGGACTGTTTTTAGAAGCTGATCGAAATAGGAATGCTATTCCCCAAAGTGACTGTACTAAATGAATGTAGAATTTCTTTACCGATGTTGAAAGAGTTTATTATATCCACAAATATTAATGCAGATTTGACTTGTGTTAAATTTTTCACCTTTTTCTGTTTACAAGCATTCTGATTAGTGACAAGAACCTGGGGATATGATGCCACTGATCTTTACCTGTACACTACTAATTAAAAATCAATACTGTATTTTTGAGAATCGATACCATATCACAAAACATGATATCACAATATATAAACACTGCAATACTAAAGTGTGTTTATATATTTTTACTACTGAAAATCATCCTCCAGTCTTACATCAGATCTTAAAAATGCACAGGTGGTTCTGTCCATCTTTCCACTGTGAGAAAACATCTAAACACTATGAGTCTGAAAGGAAGTGTAGCTGTCAAGAAGCTATTAAAGACAAAAAGTAAAGTAAAAAAAAAAAAGCTGAAAAGGTAACCAACCTCTAAGACTTGGCTTACTGTTACTTAATAATATGTTTAACAAACTGATATTAGTTTCAGTAGACTCTTTGTCTTGATAAAGCCTGGAGATCTTTTCAGAGGACTGTAAAGTACAGAGGTTGAAACATCCAGGCGTTTCTTACAGTGTTGTCAAAAAGCTTGTGTTCAGTGATGGAATCATGAAGTCAGAAGCATTTTGGATGAACACCTGCTGATCTGTAAAGGGAAAAACAAATTGAAACACATCAGCCGCCTTTTGAAAGATTGCATTGCCAAATAGATGGAAGACGATGAAACAGTTCTGTGTTAAAAGCAAGAATTGTTGAAAACATGTATTAATTATGGTTCCCAGTTTAAATGTCTGTTCAGTTTGTTCTTACAGGAGTGTTTGTGAATGTGTATAAGCTTAACAATTATTTAAAAAGAAAAACTTTTTTTCAGAAATAAAACAACAAGTAAACGTGTTAAGAACACAAAAGGGGTTATATCAGTACAACGGGCCAATTTAAGCCTAGTTCAGATTTATCTGTGCTGTGTTTCAGCTTGGTATTATGTTTTTGTTTGTTTTTAAATAATTCATGTAAAACTGACTGGATTATTTTAAAACAGACATTAAAATGTAATTTCATTATAAGATATATCACTAAAAAATGTAAACATCTGTAGAAGGGTGCTTTAAAGGTGACCCTCTTTAAATGAATACACCTTTTTCAGAAGTTAACACAGTGCTATGGGGTCTTAATGAAATGTCTATGACATTCTTTGGTCATCCTCTCACAAGGACGAAGCAGACCACTCCCCTGTCTTAACAGCCCTGTTCCAAACAGGAGGGTGTCTGTCCCATTAAATGATCATAAGCCACTGCTCAATATACCCCAGTCTTCCACGTATGAAGCATGCCGAATGGCTTCACACTACTCTTGCCATGAAGCTTATCTTACAGACATTCAACTAACAGACTAATAGCATTAAAGTTATTATGGATCTCCTAGAACATTACATCACCGTAATACGGTATATTACCTCAGCTGTTATCGTTAGCTAGCACTAATTGGCCAACCAAACACAGAGCATAATTATTGTTAAAATAACTTACTTCTGTTTCCCTCTGTCTGCGGTTTTGCCACAGACAGCTGGAACTGATCCCTCTTTGCGTTGCTAGAAAAGCGACAGTCGGATGCACAAGCCTTAGCTTCCTATTCACCAGCTTCTTCTTCGAATTTTCTCGTTCCATCTTAAATAGTGGAGGGGCTTTTACTATAACACCTGAGGCCCCAGCACATAAAGTGCTGTAGCATTAAAGGTGGAATGGGAAAATTGAAACAAAAGACCTGACAGGTAGACCAAGGCATCCACATAACTGTTGCATCATTTAAGGTGGAACGTGAAAATTTGAAAAAGAAGCCAGAAAAGTAGTCTTAGGCGCCACTATAACTGCTACACCATTTAAGGAACTGACTTCAACTTCATGTCAGACACACTGTGGTTAGCTCACACTTACAGGTTTTTGCCCAGTGTAGCAAAAATAAGCTTTATCCAATCAGATGCAGCCGACAGCAGAACAGTGTTTGTGCTTAGTTCTTAGCTTCCACATAATGATGGCAGCAAAAAAATGACACCCCATCATGAAGGTTAGCTCTGGGCGGAGACACTCAGACAGGGGAGTGAGGGTTGGGAGGGGTTATTGTAATGAGTTCCCCAGTTTATGTGACAAGGGGAGTCAAATCTAAAAGGCTTGTTGAATCCCATGTTTTCTGATCTAGACAGCCCACAGAAAACTGGCTGGGTTTATGGGTTGGTAGGCAGTCCAGATACCCAAATGTATATGCACGTGCACTGACAAAGTGAGTTTTTCATAACAGGTCCCCTTTACTAGTGTCTGTGTAAGTGTTGTTTGTGTATTTTTTGCTTGAATACCTGAGCTAGAATTGTGGTGTTATTTTATTCTGATTATTTTGTACCTGTCAGAGGGAGTGAGATGCATGATGTATGGCTTTAAAAACAGAAGAGCGCTCCCTGTTGAGTGCTCGCACCTCTGTCATGCGCGTGTGTGTTCTCAAATCTAAATCGGAGGTGTTTGCAGAGTGAACAGAGAGACGTGTGCTGCTGCTCTTCTTCATATTGATTCCCTCTGTTCTTAAAAGCCTCTTTAAAAGTTGCCAGTCCCTTTGGTAAAGTTGGCGGCTTCACAGTTGCATTGTTTGCTGTGTATCTCGGGGGTCTGAGGCTCGAACAGACACTTCACATAACATGCAGCGTGAGTGTCTGTGTGTGTATGTGTGTTGGGAAAGTGAGAGGCAGAGAGAGAAAGTGAGCATCAAACACACCTCTCTAAACACGCCACATGATGCAATGCATGATGGGACATCTACAGAGAGAAAGACATAGTAGATAGAGATGAAGAGAGATGGAGAGATTACAGATGTAAAGCTGGTGATGGAAGAAAGATGGAGGCTTGGCAGCAAAAGCACAAAAATAATCCAGAGATGTTAAAAGGTGCTGTTATTCACTGTGTCTTCATCTCTCTCTCTCTCTCTCTCTCTCTCTCTCACACACACACACACACACACACACACACACACACACACACACACACACACACTCACACTCTTCTTTCTCATTGTCTCCATCATTCTCTATTCTCTCTTCTCAACATTAATTGTATTCTCTCTTCCTTCTATCCATCTCTCCATTTCTTCTGTTTCTTTTGTCCTTCTTCACTGTCATTAACTCTTTATCATCTTTATTCTTCTTTGTTCTCTGTATTTTTCCTGCTGTTTTTTCTCTCCTCCATCTCTTTTTCCATCATTTTTTTTTCCATTTCTCTCTCTCTATCATGTTTCTCTCTCCATATGGCTTTTCTTTTCTGCTCTGTTATTCAGTCTTTTCTCATACCATTTCTCTGCACCACTCTCTTCCTCTTCTTCTTCGTCTTCTTCTTCTTTTTATTCTCTCTAAATGTATCTTACTTTCTATCTCTTCCATCTCTCTCCTCATCTTGCTCTCTTGTCTCTGTATCTCTCTTCAGTCTCTCTCTGACACTCTTTTTCTCTACCGATTCTCTCTTTCTTTATATTCCCTTTCTCTCTCTCTCTTTCCTCTTTGCATCTTTGTTGCTGTTCAACTTCAACTTCTTTATTTTCTTCTTTGTCTTTCCATCCTCTCTCTGTATTTTTCTCTCTCTTTCGTCGTCAGCTCCTTCATTGCCATTCTTTCTCTCTTTTTTCATACAATATCTGCAACTAGTTTTTCATTTTGTTCGCTTTTTTCCTTTTTTGCTGTTCATGTTTCTTTCTCCCAACTCTCACTTTCTCCACATTCCCTTTCTTTCTCTCTTTAAAGAAAAAGAAAGAATTGTCTTCCCTCTCCTTCAATCCCTCACTTACTTCCATCTTCTCTTCTCCTTCCCAGTCCGACTCTTATGTTTCTCTTCTCTCCTTTTCTTTCTGTTGTCCGTGTTCTTCTTCTCTGCTTTCTCCCCCTCAACATTTCTCTCTCTCTCTATCTCTCTCTCTCTCTTTCTCTCTCGCTCTCCATAAGAGAAAAAATAAGCCCACATTCTGTCTATCACACACATGCACACACGCTTGTTAGTAATTGCTTTCTGCATGATTGTGGGCAGTGTGCGCAAGAAGTGCCGCTGTGGAGAGTTTTGTAAGTAGTGTGCAAATGAGGTTTTTGCTGGCCTATTGAAATGGCCATTGGTGGGGATGAGGTGCCATTAGCTGCCATTAGCTCCCCGCTATGAGAGCCCTTTACCTTCACACAATTACAGTGGAGGAAGAAAAAATTTAAAAAAGGAAAAATCACCCTCATCCCATTCCCTAGCCTCAACTCTAACCCCAGCTAGGTTCATGCATGAGAGTTGGGTAAAAAAAAACACACACACACTTTCAACTTTTCATTTTAGTGCTTTAGCAGGGGAAAAAGGTTGGAGTCAGGAGAGCCAATATGGCAGCTCAGGGTTTATTGTGATCAATGAGAGCCTTAATGGAGCCTGTAGTGGCTTTCCCTGTAAGAGTTTGTGGAGTGTGTGGCCTACATACACAGTTTCCATTGTCGAGCATTGTGTAGTACTGACTGTTAGCCCTCCTATGTTAGCGCTTGTGCTGTTTAATGGGTTGACATAGCTGTCAGTCAGCAGGCTGCATGTGGGTGGGGTCAAACCCGAGAGGCTACGGATAGAAACGGGGCTTTTGAAACAGAATCACTTTGACCCCTTGAAATAATGGAGTGCTTACTCACACACCACACGTTTATTCCGGATTAGTTAGCATCTGTAACAGAACAGAGCTTTAATCGGGCCAAAATTTTAGTCCAAACCTGAATACAACCGAATACGTTCTCTCCCAATTCCAGAACAAGTTCTGACTTCGAACTAGAGGTCTGCTACCAAACCTGAGGATAACAGGGCTCAACAAACTATTGGGTTTGGGGGCAAATTTGGACCACACATCTTGTGCTTTGTCTCTTTTTCATAACTGTACAGTCTACATCAGCATTGGGAATAGCTCTGGAGTTTGATGGGTGAGGTGCCTCTGAATGAAAATGGAGATGATGAAATTAAGAAGCGCGTCAAAGTCACATGTCATTTTCATGCCTGTGTACTCCTGTGCCTTGAACCAGACCCAAGCCTGAAAACATGTATGACAGCATTGGCCATTTAGTCCTTGTCTCTGGAACGCTCTCCTACAACTAGTGTTGCAGTCAAGATCACTACATCTGATCCAAGTCAAGACCAAGACTTTTTGTAGTCAAGTCCAAGTGAAGACCGAGACCAAGAGTGGCCGGGGCCAGATTGTTTTCAGAGATTCAACAATGTGTAGAGACAAAACGACTAAACAATAGACAACTAAACCTTTCCAATTCAGGCAGAACTTGAAGCATTCTTCTCCTTCAGGCTGAAATATTCACCAGCTTATATGGTAGGATAATTTTCATGTTCTACTGTTTAAGGACCATTTAAGGTGGAAGAGGAACCTGGTGAACAAGGAGCCGATTTCAGCTTCGTTTCCTCCCTTCAGCCTGCCATCCAGCTCTGGGTAGCAGCTGTGAAGCAGCTTTCTCATTAGGTGAGTCAGAAATAAGGGTTGGTTAAATCTGGGGAGCTTGTGTGTGTGCAGTTGCAAAAGTTAAACTCTTGATGCAGCAGTTTTGTTTCGTAACTTACCAGTTACCTCAGACATCCTACTTGGCTGGTCTTGACAACATTTTCTGAGTTCACTTCACCCGATTCCAAATGAGATAAAGAAGAGATAAGACTGAGATGTCTTGTTTATGGTCTTGATACCCAGAATAGTCTAGAGTACTATAACACTAAACAATTCCCTCATTAGGTCTGTGTCCTGTTTAGTGTTGTCCATCTCCGTATTGCTTTGTCATAGTTATTTTTTCATGGTAGGCATCTTTGGGTTATTATAAAAAGGACTTTGTAAATATCATGTTTTATTTACTCCAAACCTGACCCAGCCCAAACCATGTAGCATTTTGACCCCTAAACTGACCCTTAGCAAAATTCGGAAATTGACCATTGATGTAAGGCTTGAGGATGACAAACTGTTATCAGCAGACAAGCTACAGTCTCTAACTGTACACCAGTAATGTGGAGCTACAAAGGAGGGTTTTCTGAGAAAGTGGCCAGGGTATTTGGGGTTGAGTGTTACAGTATGGGTTAGGATTGTAGTAAAGGTTTGGGTTAGTGTATGTGTTACAGTTTGGGTAATATTATTGTCAGTATGCAGTAATTTTTCTGGTGTTGTAATAAGAAATATTCTTTCTGTGATGATGGTTTGGGACTGAATTTTGGTGTGCTTGATGGAATTTTACTACTTAGCCATTCTCTAGGCCTTCATTAAGGCTCAGTTCTAAGAGCTGCTCCTGGCTCCTGCTACATACTGACTTGTACAAAACACCACCAGACAACCAACGCCTGATAGACTTGTACCAGCACCACAGACCGCCATGACCACTACCATGTCAGTGTCAGCAGCAGATGCCTGTAACAGTACACCTACATGCAACATAGGTGAAGCTCATAAATCCGGTAATGACTAGAGTTTAAGTTAGGTGTTTTTAATAAAGTGGCCAGTGAGATGAAAAAACAAAGTAGCTATTTCCATAGTCTGAAAACCTGATGCTTTTCATGATTATTATACATACAGATTTTGACTTCTTTATTTACTGTATAAACATTTAGGGCAATGTCCAAATAAAGTAAAGATTTTTATTTACTTCAGTCATATGCGCATGTTCGTCTCTTGTTATTCTGTGTGGCGAAAAACTGCAGTGCTTTCTAATATCTGTATCTAATTTAAGGAATGACATTTAAAACAAACATGATCCTTCCGGCAATAAGCAGCAGATGCCAAAGCAGCCATAGAGATGCTTAGTAACAGAACCGTGTGTCAACACCATTTGAAATGATCTCCAGCATCAAATTTTAAAACGTTTTTTTTCTTTTACCATATCTATAAAGTGATGTCGCCTAAAATATGTTTCCTTTTGATAAACACCAACAACAATCTGAAAGGACACAGCACAGATGGTTTCTGGTGTTCTAAGCA
This sequence comes from Semaprochilodus insignis, assembly GCA_034552555.1. Classification (NCBI taxonomy): domain Eukaryota; kingdom Metazoa; phylum Chordata; class Actinopteri; order Characiformes; family Prochilodontidae; genus Semaprochilodus; species Semaprochilodus insignis. The sequence goes on along the minus strand of CM067474.1, from coordinate 14,090,458 downwards.
GTGATTAAATTTATACTATTTTTATTCTACATTTTTGTGTGTGCTATAAAACATCTATTCATATCCAAATCCATATTAGTCCAAGCCACTCAAAGTATGTCCAAATGTCTGTATATCCAAAAGTGGTAACACTCTCTATGAATCCTATATTCATAATGCCATTTAAATACATTTATAAGGTGTCATATGACATACAAGCCTAAGCCTTTATAATTACTTAAAAGTAGGTATTATATTGCGCTGTAATATGTGTTTATAAGGACATTGTAACCATGTCAGCTATGACTTTAAACAAGCTTTGCTTATTGTAGTATTCTAGTCCTATATATATTTATATACATATATATATGTATATATATAGTTTCCTGAAAGTAACATGAAGGTAACATAAAGTGTGAATTACATGGGGAATTACATCATTAATGTATATAGTGTACAGATATTATAGGGTGTTTACACATTATAAAGTTGTATACTCTTCCATTATTAAATATTATGCATGTCGTTATAACTACTTAGGAGACATTAAACAAGCTTATGCCAAGTATTAAAAGGTGTTAAGTACACTATATAATGCTTTATAAATGCATTTATAGTGTGCTATGCATGCAGGATTCATAACAAGTGTTACCTCAAAAGTCTGTAGACGCATGCTCACCCAACATTTCTTGTGAAATCAAGGATATTTATTGAGATTTTGTCCCTCCTTTGCTGCAATTACAGTCTCTACTCTTCTGGAAAGGCTTCACACTAGATGTTGGAATTTGACTTGCTGTGAGGATTTGACTTGATTTAATTCAGCCACAAGAGCATTAGTGAGGTCAGGTACTGATGTTGGACGATTAGTTCTGGATGAGAAATTCCACTCCAAATCCTTTAAAAGGTAGTGGATGAAGCGCCATCATTCCAGAGAACTCAGCTCCACAGCCTTTGAGCCCAAACTCAGCATTGGGCATGGTGACCTTAGGCTCATGTGCTTCTGCACCACAGCATCCCATTCTACTGGCAATGCATTTGTATGGTGAGTTTATATAAAGGGGTAACCTGCAGATCTGACCTGCTGAAAGATACATACACATATGCTGCCATTTAGGCAGTTTATCTTAAGGATAGAGATACAGCCAAACTACTTTTTTATCACGAATAAATGGAGGAGAAGGGGTTACATCTTCTCTCAGGTCAGAGCTGTAAGCCTGTATGAAGTTTAAAAGGAAAAGGAAAACAGAGGATCAGTGTGTTCCTGAAGCCGTGTGTAGATGATGTCAGTGTACTCATCAGACATTTATGTGTATATGTGTGTGTATAGACTATGTATACTTATAAACTGATCTATTGCACTTTTGTTCCTTTTCCACACTGATTCCTCCTCCTCCTCTTCTTCCACCTCCTCTTTTCTCGTTCTCTCTTTTTGTCCCTCCTGGGCTGCCATCCCCTTTGGCTCCCGTGAGGGCCCGGCGCCAGCATCGATCGGCCGGGTCGCGGGTCAGCTGTGTGGGGCTTGTTAGCTGCAGGCTCACTGAAAGTAAAAGCCCATGTTAAACATGACATCGATCCAACAGCAGCGTAGAGAAAGTGAGAGAGAGACAGACAGACAGAGAAGGAAGGAGAGGAAATGTGTCAGTGAAAGAGAGAATGAACTGGATTTCAAAAAAGAGAAGGAAGGAAGAGTCATGGAAGGGTAGAATATGGAAAATAAAATAAAATAAAAAAGAAATACAGAAGGAAAGGGATCAACTGAGAAGAGAAGAGAAAGGAAACAGAATGAAAGAGAGAAACAAAGAGGGAGATAAACAGACAGGGGAGAGAATAAGACAGACAGAAAGATACAGATAAACAGAGAGTGAGATAAAGACAAAGAGTGAATGAGTAGAGAGAGAAAGACAGTAGTGTTAGAGATAAGATTAGACAGTGAGAAAATGAGATGCAATACATGTATAGAGAGAGACTGGAGAGATAGAGAAAGAGGGTAAGACAGAGCGAGACAGGAAGAGAAAAAGGAGAAGAGAGACAGAAACAGGAGGGAGGGAGTGGGAGACAGAATAATGAGAGATAAAGAGAGTGAGAGAGAAACAGAACGATGATAAAGAGAGACAGGAGAGGGACAATAGAGAGATTAATGATAGAGTGAGAGAGGATAATGATAGAGAGAATAATGACAGAGACAGAAGAAAGAGATAGAATAATGATGAATTCAACAAGAGAGAGAATAATGATAGATAGACCGATAGGGAGGGAAAGAGAGAGAGAGAAAGAGAGAGAGCGTGAGAGAGGAAGGTGCAGTCTCATCAGCAGTACCTGAACGACTGACAGCTACGCCGAGTAGCAAATGTGTTGCATTGCGAGTTTTGGCTCATAGAGGGAGCTGACAACACAAACACAGGAATGCTCCCATGCGCTCTTGTATTCTTTAGTCAACGCTTTGTGTGTGTGTGTGTGTGTGTGTGTGTTTGTGTGTGTTAAGTGCTGTCTGAGCTACTTTCGCTGAGTTGTGTAGAGTATAATCCAGCAGAAATGCTGGTGAGTAGAGAGTAGAGACAGTGCAGTTCACTGCAGTGAGACGATGACGATAGTTGGAAGTTAATTATATGGCTCTGTGCCGAGGAAGCCATTCAAATGCTATGAATGTGTGTGCATGTGTGTGTGTGTGTATGTGTGTGTGTGTTATAATGTGGCTGTGTGCATTTAAATGTGTGTTTAGAATGTTACATCATTATTGTTTCCCATAAGCTCTCTGAAACACACTCTGTCCAATCAGATCCCAATTTGGCCATCCAAATTGATTCTAATCTGATTTTTGTCTCAGTAAATCTATTAACCTTTACCCTTAAATTGTAGTGAGTTGAAATGAATTGTTCAGTTTAGCAATTTAGCTTTAAAACCTACATTGTCTGGCAAACGTGCAGGTCACACTGTTTGTCTGAACTCTTCAGAATGCTCTTCGAATTATGGACAACTTGGGTCCGATGGGATGTTGCATTATCCTGCTAGAATATTCCATTACTGTAGTGGTAACATGAGGGGCTGCAAATGGTCACCAAGCGGTGAAACATAGTGGTCACCGCTCAATGAAGTGTTCTGGAGGACCAGAGGAACCCACCCCATGCTATGAGGTTCTATGTATGGAACCACCACCACCAGCCTGCACAGTGCCTTGTTGACAACTGTGGTCCATGGCTTCATGGGGTCTGCGATACACCGAAAACTAAAAGTACCATGACAATTCCAGTCAGATGGCACCAGTCATGATCATTAAGCACCTGTGGGCAACCACTACACTATCCATTGTGGGTGGTAGTGCTTTCTATGATGTATTCCTGGTAAACATGTGACACTGGGTATCAAGGAATGTGAAATGCTGAGACAATTTCGGAAATGGAATGCCCTATCTATCTAGCACCCTCTATCATGCCTTGTTCGAACTTCCATAATTCATTTTGCCTTGCCGTGAGCATCCTGGCCAGTGTTCGACCTCACTGACAAGATAACACCTCACAACTTATACAGGTGTGAGCGGTGCCAAGCCATCCCCTGACGTAGCACCATTTTATAATCAGTCTACGTACTGCTATCCCATGACTTTCAGTAGGTCAGTGTATTTTCACTATACACTACAGTGCTTTTGTTAAAACTGTAGTCCTTTTATTCAGTTATTACTAGTAAGGTATGATATTCAGTTACTACAAGGAGTTATTATAAGAGTGAAGAATTGACGTGCAGACCCACATTTGGACCCTTGAGTTGAGATTATGAAAGAACATATCGGTAAAATGGATCAGTATTTGTAACTGGAGCTTTCTTTGTGCTTCCTCTTTGCAAAAAGGGTAGTAGCAATATATCTTTAAAAGATATCTTTAGTGCTGTATAACAGTTATATAATACTCTATAACATATTCACTATCTATCTATAGATGTCTATCACACATTGTTTAAGAACCTCTGAAAGCATCGGAAGGCTGCAGACCTGTTTTCACTGGTTCTCTGTGCGCTGGAAAAGCATGCAGTGATTGGCTGTATGCTTTTTGCTAACACTGCGTGAGTGATCTGGCGGCAGGATGGTGCTGTTTGCAGTGTAATCTCATACGCAGCGGTTGCCCCCGGTTACGCAGGTGTGTTTCTTATTGGGGAAAATGGTCCCCCGCAGAGATGACTGTAGTTTATGATCTGCACAGCGTCTGAATTGTCATGGTTCAAGAATGGTGTGTGTGTGTGTGTGTGTACACGTGTATGTGTGCAGTTTGAAAGTTTGAAAGTTTTATTTCTTTTTGATGCGGTTTGTTCAAAGGTTAGCGTCATTGTGTTCAGTGAAGAGTATGGACACTTATACACACTTACACAAACACATATATACATATATATTTCACATTAGCTCACCAGACCTGTGACTGAAACATGCCGAATAGTGTGTAACACGTCCACTAGAACGAACAACATCTGTGATTTGATTTGGCATAGAATGGACAAATTTCTAGATCTAGGCAACATCAATATTCAGCCACTTTTGCATCAAAGAATTGACTAATTTTTTGCCTGGTGATCTTATATGCTTATATATGGTATGTAGTTGTAATAATAACATAATAAATAACATAACAAATTTGGGTGCCCCTAGCGAAATAGTAGTTGAAAATTTAGTTGATTTTCCAAGTTAACAAGTTGGGTTATTACTGGAGGAAATACAACATAAACCATGGTCTGTGAAAAAGTTATGGCATATTATAAATGGTGAGCCCAGTAAATGAAACAGAATTGTCATAATTTTCATTTATTCTCTGTAGATCATGTGCACCTATGTTCACTCGTGAACATGACTGTAGATACATATATGAAATATATATGGAAATGATTATTATTACATACTGTATATACATATAAAGCATTTTAATCTAAAATGCTGTATATCTACTTGTAATAAGATATTTGAAAAGAATAATAACTGATGTTTAATAAGGTTTGTTATTGTTCTAGTAAATCTGGTAGTAATCATAATGTAGCGTTAGTATTTCTTGTTTGTGTAAAGCCTACTCTCAAATTATGTTTTATAACAGAAGGTTTTAGGTACTTTTAGGTACTTACATAACATACAGTGTAATGCACATTGGAACAAACCTTTATGTGTGTAGGTGTGTGTGTGTGTGTGTGTGTGTGTGTGTGTGAGGGGGGATGTTTAGTATCCAGTGGTATGGTAATTACTGGTTAAGCCTGGTTTTGGAGATAAGAGCAGGACTCTGCTGTAATCTACGTTTAATTAAAGGCATGTCTGGATCCTGGGGGACAGCCTGAGACCCTTTCCCCAGGAGAGACACGAGACGCTGGGGCAGCCATGAGGGGACGGCTGCCTGCCCTCCACTACCTCCATATGTCAGTCAGACGCTATTATGCAGTTCTCCAGAATAAAAATCTTTCTCTCCCTCTCTCTCTTACATAAATGTGCAAACGTAAAAAGGACATTTCCAACTCAAGCAAAGAAACTGCTGGTTTTTGATTGCAGAACAATAGACTTACCCTCCTCCTGAGTCCAGACCTCAGCAGCATTGAATGAGTTTGGGATTACCTGGGTATATATGCTGCAGTTCTAATGATGATAGTGGTAAAATTGTGGCATATTGGATTTGATGTTATTTTGCCTGGCATGCACCATTCCACCATGCAAGCATTTTAAAAATTCACTTCAGGCCAAAAGCCTCACAGTGTTTCAGGAACCAGGCAGCATATTCATAACCATGTTATGTAATAGCTTTCTGTGATGTAGAGCCATTAAACTGAAGAGTTTAAAACCTCTGGGCTGTGGCCCAGACCTCAACATCATTGAGAGGCATTCAACTCTTCAGACATCTGGTTCCTAATAACACCGCTGTGAACAATTCTGACTGAGTAAGTTTCCTAGAACGGACGATTTCACATCAGCACCCCATTTAGTAAAACTGGTAGATGTTCTTTTTTATGAATTATGAGCTTCAGACAGACTTGCTCAAAACATACTTCTAGCTAGGTAGATTGACATCATTACTGATAAATAATTATTACCTTGTAAATGTTGTCAAGGATGCCATGGACACCATGATGAACCAGTCACAGCTACATTGACTCTCTTTTTAAAGCTAAAGGTATCCTGTCTGCCATAGTGATGACTAGAGATGATATACTGTATCTATACAAGTGAGGCAGCTCACTTACCCCACTGTGCATGTTTAGTGTTTGCTTCTCCAACATAAAACCATCATTACTAACATTACTAGCAGTTTTATACCTCTGTAAGTATCAGGCTTTGTTTCTCTGTGACTTTTTTCAGACTAAGGGGGAAATTTAGTGACCTTGCCAGCAGCCTCGTATTGATTACCTGTGAGTTGTAAACCCTCTAAGCAGAGATTTTGCATTAAAGTTTGTACAGGTATAAAGATTTACACCTGTAAGACTGACAATTTGGGACTGTGTGTGTGTATATACACACTCATCATCAACAAAATAGTGGCATCCAGAAGGAAGTGTCGGAAGGAATGCTATTATATAAATGCTATCATCAATAAATGATGATAAATTTAGACTGATATGGGTAATAGTTATTGAGCTACACATACAGAAGTAGTGTCTCTCAGAATGGCGTTGGACCGCCATGTTTGCCAATGCAACATGCCAGATGTCTCAGCATGGAGTTGTGTAGGTTCCTAATGGTGTCCTGTGATAATCCATCCCATGCAGCTTGAATATTCTCACACAGTTCCTACAGATTTTGTGATAGCAGTGGATCTGGAGTGTCACCAGACCTTCTGGACATGTGACATGTGACAACAAACCATTCAACTTGGCGCTGACCACGTTGCATCCACACACAGGTTCGTTGGTCGTCTCTTCCAAGACAAAAGCAGGACTCGTCACTGAAAATGACCCGCTGCTATTCTGAGTCACTCCATGACAGTCTGGCATGACACCATTGCACATTGCAATCTTTGGTGACATTGACGTGGTGTTAAGGGCAGTCATTGTAATGGTCTGTGTGCATGTAGTCCTGCATCATGCAGCTGTTTGCCAACGGTGCTGGTACTAACAGGATGTTCTCATGGAGGGCATCACTGCTCGCTGAATGTCTGCAATCATGGCTGTTGGGTCACTCAGCGCGTGTAGGACAATTGGTTGGTTCTCCTTTATGATGCTGGTGCATGCCTTCTTCTATGCACTGCCACCAACAGCATGTTTGGTAGTATCTGCACAATATGGCTTGCAATACACCACTAAAACCATCCTGTTTCCTGGAGCCCTACGATCCAACGATTTCCAACTCCTCCAACTGCTCGAATTGCTTTTGAACTCTGAGGCGTACTTCGCTTGCAAAGGATGCTACCAACACAACAGCATGAGTGCACCTTAATCTTATCTGACTGCTTGAGAGGTGTGTCAGTCATATTTATGCACACAGTAAATTGTTAATGTCTCATCAATGGAATGTTCATATGAAATGATTACCTGCTGCTTTGGTCCTCCTTACTAACTCCACTAAGAAGTCATTAATGCATTGAAATGATTAATGCCCTGAAGTAGCAATACTTTTACTGGAGTAGGGGTTTGAACTACTATACTTGCCTTGAGAAACACCACACAAACACACCAATACACAGTTTGTGTGTGTGTGTGTGTGTGTGTGTGTGTGTGTGTGTGTGTGTGTGTTTGTGTGTGTGTGTGTTTGCGTGTGTGTGTTTCCCCTATGCCCTAAGGCTTTGGTGTCCTCACAATGACCAGGTGGATTTCTTTCTTTCCCACACCCACGCGCTCACTCACAGACTGTAGATCACAGAGTCTGTAGGTAAGAAGAATACAGCACTCAGCCGTAGTGCCTTTAGAGATGCCGTGAAAATTCCCTTTCAGACTGAATGAGTCACTCCAAGACGAACGCAAGAAGAGCTCCATACTTCCAGCCATATATTTTACGGTAGCCTTCTTCTGCAGGGTACAGTTCAGAGTTAACACCGTAGTTCTCTCAGTTAGTATTATTTTTAAAAGCTTTAAAAACATAATAAAAATAAAACATGAAAAATAGACTAATGTTTAATAAACACCCAACATTGTACATTAAAGTAATTTTATGGACTTTAACTTTTTTATTTAAATGTACATGCTAGGTGTACATATCATAATAAAGCATAGTTAAAAGAACAATTAAAAGTTTGCCTTCTTTACTTTGTTCTGTTTCACGGTTAACCCTTCAGTAAATAATACCAACCAATATTGTGAGAATTTTTCCCTGATCCACTCTGGCAGGTTTTTAGAAAGGTACCTTTTGTAAACCTGCCAGGTTTCAAATCAAGAACATGGCACAACAAAGATCTCTTGGGGACTTGTGACAATTGTGAGGATGTCATTCAGTGTAAAACACAGGTGTTTTCAGTCAGAGGGACGGCATTCAGGTCTGAGTGACCAGTTGTGTTTATAGAACACTGAACTAAAAAAGAAATGGTTTAAATGAGAATTGTTATGTCTGATGAAAGGAAAATACTTTTATTCAATTCCAGCACAATAACCTTATCCCATGTGTGAACATGGTGGTGGTAGTATCATGGTTCAGGCCCATTTTGTTGCATTTTGGCCAGGATGACTTGCCATCATTGATGGAACAACAAATTATTGTTGAATTATACCAGAAACCATTTTAAAATTATACCAAAGAATAATAATGTTGAAGGACTTATGTTAGGTAGCACACAGAAGAATGGCTAAAGAAGAATGAAGTTAATTGTTTGGAATGGAATGGAAAAGTTATATATAGTAATGTGAGGAAACCTCACCAACATAATAATCTTACATGTTTATAAGAAATACAAAAGTAATAGGCAATCTTTCTTTAAAAAAAGCTTCTTCTTTAAAAATAGAACTATATTGCTATATGCTATTTCAAAGCAGTTATAGATTCTTGAACCGCGTGTCTTAGTGGTGCAGTTAAATAGACGCGTGAATAGGATGTCCCACTGTCAAAGACTGAGATTCCCAAACAGACGTGGGTTTGAAAGCAGCATTTTTTTCATCTGTTGTATAATAGCAACTCTCAGCGATTAAGAACTAATTCATTAAAATATTGTAAAAAGTACTATGTTACCTTTTATGATACATGTTTTTCATAGGCCTAGGCTAAAGCTACACAACTAGCCCACACAAGTTTTAACGATTTGATAAATGCAACTATACTCATAAACACAGAAAGTTAAGATGCACATTAAGAACTACATGCAACTAAAGGTGGTTTGAAGTTCTAAATGTTCGTACCTAAGGAATTAAATATGTAAATATTTTAGATTACTTTAGCTTCTACAGTGTCTTGCATCATCAGTGACATAGTCACCAGGAACTAAACTCTAAGACTAAGCTACTGGTCTACAGCTGTAGTTCCAACCAACGTTCGGTGGAACTATGGTTTTGGGAAACACCCGTGTCACTTAACTATCGTTTGGACTATGTAAGTCACCAACGTAGTTACCTCCATAATTCCAACTATGGTTTTGGGAAACACTTGAATCTAAACATGTGTTGTTCCAACTATGTAAGTTGCTAACATAGTTTGGGACATACACTCCTGTATGGAGGAGTGAGCTAAAATTCCTCCATGTGGATGTTCAAGATTGATCAACAGTTACCGGAAAAGTTTAGCTGCAGTTGTTGCTGCAAAACAGAGTCACACAAGATACGCAAAGATTCACATACTTTTGCCGCTTCTGATATCTAATACTGGATAGTTTTCCTCAATAAATAAATGACAAAGTTTAACTGGGTTCTCTATCTACTTCCTGGAAAATCTGGTTATGTTATAGGTCATATTTGTGCAAATATATAGAACCTTTTAAAGGTTCCCAAACTTTTAAGCACCACTGTAAAGCCAAGATTTTTCATTACTAAGGTATCGAGTACCTACAACTATACATCTGAAACAGCCCTTTCTTGCATTTTAACTATGTATCAAGTAGTAGATCTTGATATGGTATTAAATATAGTCTTGATATATTCTGATGTTAAAGACCCCAGAACCATCTGCTGTATAGGAAATGGCAGTTCTGTAGTCTTCAACAACAAGCAGGAGACAGCAGCAAAGCAGACTCCAGATACAAATGTCACATCTACAGTCAACTCCAGCTCTTTGTTAGCTCTCTGGTGCATGAAGTAATTATAAACAGCCATTTAAGAAACAATCAAGCAGATAATTGTTGAATGACCTATGGCTCCCTGAAGTCATATATTACATTTACATCAGTGGATCACCCACAGCAGTAAACACTGTGTCCTCTCACTTGTACAATCTGTTAGAAACACCTACCTTGTCGGTCCACGTGGTAGCTGTAAAGTCAGAGACGACAGTTCATGTGTTGCTGAACAGTTTGAGTTGGCCATCCTTCATCAGTGATCACAGGACATGGCCCACTGCACACTGGTTTTGATTGGTGGACTATTCTCAGTCCAGCAGTGACAATGAAGTGTTGAAAAACTCCAGCAGCACTGCTGTGTCTGATCCACTCACACCAGCACAACACACACTGACACACCACCACCATATCAGTGTTACTGCAGTGCTGAGAATGATCCACCACCCACATAATACCTGCTCTGTGGAGGGTCCTGAGCATTGAAAACAGGGTGAAAGGGGATTAACAAAGTATGCAGAGAAACAGATGAAGTACAGTGGTAAAATTACAAAGTGCTCCTATATGGTAAGTGAAGCGGATAAAAGATACCAGGGGGTGTGCCTAATAAAGTGCTCAGTGAGTGTATATAGATCCAATATGCTGGAGAAGAGACAATGCAATCTTCCCACAAATGTGTAGGTACAACAACAAGCTTTATAGAACAAGGACAAAGGACAAAGATTCAGTCCACTGTTGATCAACACAATATGGTCATGGTATGGAGGTTTAGTACTGCCCATGGCACAAATAATGTGCACATCTGTGAAGGCACCATTAACACCCATCTTAGAGCCTTATATGCTGTGTTCTCAGCTACAAGTCACATGCTGCATGCCTTGCAACAGGGTACATATATAATCAGAGTGCACAGGTGCTACACTGGCCTGCCTGGAGTCTAGAGCTGTCTCCCTTTGGAAAACCTATGGATCATTATGAAGCTCAAAACATGGCAGCAAAGACCCTGTAGGGTTGACTAGTGGAAGACTTGTGTAACAGAGGAATAGCAAAAGATTCTGCTTTTAAGACTGGATCAATTGATTTCTGTGTCTTCGGTCCCCAAAAGTCACCCCAAAAAGATGATGTAACACAGTGGTAAACATACACCTGTCTGAACTTTTAGAATGTGATGCAGGTTTCAAGTCATGTTTACTCAAATTTGGATGCAGTTTTACAATAAAAAATTGCATATATATGTGTGTATATACATACATATATATATATATATATATATATATACTGTAACTTGTATGCATTGTGTGGTGGTGGGCTGGCCCTCTGCAAGCGAAAGTGAAAGGAAGACACATAGACAGGAACGGGCGGCTCTCCAAGGTGCTGAAACCAACACCTTTCAGCACCCATATTGTGGACAGCCCCAACCACATGGCGGAGCCGTAGAATTACACACAGCTGGTTGCCTTTGATCCATTCTGCCTGACACCACTCACCCAAAGACGGATAGTGAGGATGGACAGCGGCTGTATAAGAGTCTTAGCTCCCAGAAGGGGGTGAGTTTCTAAACTCCACATGCAGAGTGACTAACCGCTGGCCTTTCTTTTGTTCTCTTTCTCTTTGTTTCTGCACACCAAACATAGACAACTAACCAGCTGAACCATGAAGCCACTACTACCGTATGCCCTCAGGAAAGCTACTCTCTTAAGTTCCTGCAGGCCATCACCTAAAAAAAGGGAAGCGTAAACTCGATTGCTCTCACTCTCTCTCAGCTACCCCTCCCTATTAGTCCCATAGGTTTGTACTTAACAGACTACTTAATCAATGTTTTCAGCATTATAAAACCAATTGATATTCAGATAAATCTATACAGTGACTTGGTATGTTTGTATGTGGCTTTTAACTAATTAGATAAACAAAGCTGTAGATGATTCTAAATGTGTATTGAGAAAGTTGAATACACTGAATGCTGTAATTGAAGAAATACTTAGGATCCCTCATATTTGAAAAGTGGGGATACAATTTTGAGGCAGATACCTTAACAAATACATAATTACAGAGAGTTTACACTGTGTAATAACTAAAATTCAATACAGTATTGGATAGAACAAGTGAAATAAGTTAACTTGTTATTTGGTGAATACAGTATAACTAGTATTAATATAACAACTATTAATATAGTTATGGAATAACCAATGTTTTGTGGGAGATACATGCCTGAAACACCTCCTCCCTCTAATCTTAACCCCCTATGTATTCATACCCACTTTGACAAAGTTCTCAAAATCCTCACCGCTGTCTCATCTCCACCCCATTCTTCAGTTCTATGCCAGTCCTGCCAGAATTATAAGTCCTGCAGAAGCCACCAAGAGCTCTAGCCCAATAACTCTTTAGAATTCTTTGTCCTGTCCGTCTTTCCTACCATTATGAATTCTTCCCTATCACCAAATGTTGAAGGCACAGATTGAACTCACAAAATATTATAATAATTAAAATAAGAAGCAATTCAAAACTATAGCAACTGGCTTCAGCAGCAAATGAACCACATACAGTATTTGACCTTTATATTGAGAGTTCTAACATTTTAAATATCTCCGCTCCCAGACTTTGAACTATTGGAAATGTTTTGGAGACTTTAATGTGTAAAATGTGTCACGCATCATGGAACGTCCATCCAAGCAATATTATCTTATCTAATTTAAAGGATAGTCCCGTTCCAGAAATCTACAGGGTTTTGCTTTAAAAACGCTACTTTAGAACTGGTCCTGTTTTAGCTTCTTTGTTAGTAATAAGATCTTAAATTAATTAGAGGTAAATAGAGTCTCCATTATCTGTTACAATAGGACAGACATGCCTCGTTAGTGAGTGATATTTACTCACATAGCAAAGAGCAAGAGCGGAATATTTATTTATTTACTTGTTTATTTTTATGAAAAAATATTGGTCATGTTGCACAGTGTGTTGTTAGACCTTTAGGCTACTTGCTGAGAATAAATTACATTATTTACACAATGCTTGGCCTTTAAAATTGTCCTTAGGCTGTGGGCTCAGAACTCCAAACACACACACACACACACACACACACACACACACACACACACACACACACACACACACACACAATTATCTGTAATGTTATTTTGAGGTGAGACCAAAAATCTTACTGTTGCACTAGCATAGAATTACCATTCTACTGCAGTCCCACAGTGATAAAGTATTCAAACTTTGTAAATATTTACAAAGGTTAAAGTTTGAGGCTTTAGTTTAGAAAGTAACAAGCTAATAAGATGATAACAGTTTTTATTAAAGAGTACATGATCTCCTAGTAATGAATTGTTACAATGACTGCCCTTACCACCGTGTGACAATGTCACTAAAGACTGCAATGGTGTCGTGCCAGACTATCAAGGAGTGACTCAGAACCCCAGTGGGTCATCCTCACTGATAAGCCACTTTTGTCTTGGTCGAGACGACCAACAAACTGTGTGTGGAGGCACCGTGATCAGTGCCAAGATAAATGGTTTGTTGTCACAGGTCACATGTCCAGAAGGCCTGGTGTCACTCCACCTCCACCCCTACCACAAAATCTGCAGGAACTGTGTGAGAATATTCAAGATGCATGGGATGGATTATCACAGGACACCATTAGGAACCTCTACAACTCCAATGCGAAGATGACATGGCGGCCCGATGCCATACTGAGAGACACTACTTCTGTCCGTGTATCTCAGTAATTATTGCCCATATCAGTCTAAATTTATCATCATTTATTCTTCCTGGTAAATTTAATCTCTCATGCTGTTACAACATAAATGTGAACTGCTGTGTTAATGTAACTTATCTGCTAAAATCAGGCATTTTATTGAATTCAAACTGTGAATTATCTAAATATATACCACTGTTATTTTGAATACTCTATATACCACCTTTAGAAAAACAAAAATGTGTTTTTCATTATACACATTATAATCTTTTAAAAAAAATTCATTCTATTAAATGACTTTAATGTAAGTCAGTGGAACCAGACTTTGCCCAAGCGATTTTGGGCCATTTCTGTTTGTCCATTCATCATGAAATTTTCACATAGTGTAAATGACAGCTTCTGTGTTCAAATGATCCATAAATGTAAGATACACGGTTGCCTTTGGACAGCAATGATATGGTTGTAAATATATGTGTATTTCTTTTATGTATTTCTTCTTGTTAAGCTAACTTTACTTTATTGGGAGGGACCCAGAACCCCCAGTCCCCTACATTTAATATATAGATTTTTAGTTTAAAATACTCCAATAATGGCTAAACGCTACAATGGCTGAAGATGCTCTTGATGAGTAAAGGGATAAAGTTTGATGCTGAACTTGCAACGTTTTGTCAATACTGGTAAGTAAAGAGCTGTTAATGCTGACACTAAGGAGGAAAGACTGAGCGTTTCTCTCACAACAGAGATGGACACCACAACCTTCTGATCCTATGTTACCCCCTTTTGTTAGGAGTATGAATTCAGGTTGCATCATCTTACAAATTTCTCCCATCAAGTCCTTTTTCATTTCTTTGAAAAGAAGCTGTAAGATTTTGACTTATCAGGAATTGAACTTTATTATCATATTATTATGTCATGTCACTATTGAAATGCACAAGTTTCAGTTCAGAGGCGGAGCCCTATTTTAGCCTCACCCCTTCTTTTTAGAGCAGGAAGTGAGACCGCATCACTGTTCTTCATGGCTACATGAAGAGCAGTTAGATCTCATTGTTTTGAAGTAAATGTGTCCTAAACTCTGAAAATCAGGGTGTAATATAATTATGCCTGACATAAGCACGAGCATTACTCTGGTTAATCCATGTCTGACATGTTGTTAAACACTTGCATACGTTATTGTCCACCTACAGACAGCTTTATATTGGGAATAGTGGCTGTACAGCCTGACTATTGAAAGTGTTTTAGGAAACATTGTGTCTCTCAAATGGTCACACATTTAGCATATCCTCCCATACTGAGAGTAAAATGGTACCCAGACCGTAAACATGCTCTACAAATGGAATATTTGCATCAAGTGATACTTATGATACACATTTTTGTAACAAACTCATAGAGTCTGCTGTTGTATGCATAAACTAAAGAAAATGCAGCCGTGTAGACTACAGGCGATGAAGAGAAACTGTGTCAAATGAGACACTAATGCTAAATACACACCATGCTATGATGATTATAGAAAATTAACTGAAATTAATGCATCCAATAACACACACCTTCCCTCTAAACGTTCCTCTGGTCAATGCTCTTTTAACATCCAGGGTAATGAACAACACAATCTCTTCTCCACTCACCTACGTGTGTAAGTATAGTTTTTAAGAGGGGCTTGCTTTTTCATGCGAATGTCATAACCATGGACAACATGATGAGCACACCTTAATATCGATCAAGGAAGTACATTTCTCAAATTCACTGTTTCTGCAGATCATTCCATGCAGATGGAGCACTGTAACTAAAAGCTGCCAACCATGATAACTATAGTATAGACTGGAGTATTATTTACACTGGAATGTTAAAGTGACTGAGGCGATGATAATATTGTCAACATGGAAGTGGTTCATGGTCACTAAAATCATGGTCCAAAGAAAACCATGTATCTCTGCTTTTGTTGGTTTTTACTTTTATGCATCATTTGAATGCAGCAGCTGCTGTTTACGCTATGTGAAAATTAAATTATGAATGGACCAAAAGAAATGACCCAAAATGTTTGGAAAAAAGTCTCATTGACTTACATTACAATTAAATTAGGGTTTTGCCCTCTCCATGACTGCTCTTAACACCACATTAACATTACCAAAGACTTCAGTGGTGTCATGCCAGACTGTCATGCAGTGGCTCAGAATGGCA
>CM067474.1:14001974-14069474 GCA_034552555.1 Semaprochilodus insignis | reverse complement strand
AAATTATGAAATTGTGTGTGTGTTTGCATGTGTGTATGTGTGCATTCAACTTTTGTATTTCCTCTGAATGATTAGATTTTATTGAAGCGACTCTGCCAAAGTGCGGAATGATTGTCACCACTGTGTGTGTATGTGTGTGTGTGTGTGTGTGTGTGTGTGTGTGTGTGTGTGTGTGTGTGTGTGTGTGTTTTAAAGAAATGAAAATCAGGAGTAACTTACAGCAGCAACAAAATATAGAATGCTTACATATGTGACACATTGTTACATATAGTACATATATGTTGCATGTGTGGCATATTAATAAATAAGATAATTACATATATAATACACACACTACCACTGAAAAGTTTGCTGTCTGTCATTATAATAATATAATAATACTGTAATTATAATAATTATAAAAAAAATTAATGATGAAATGCTATAACTTACACACCAAAACTTATACCTAACCATAACATTACCCAGACCATAACCTTAACTGATACTTTAACCTTAACCTAACCGTAAACTTCCTAACCTTAACATAACTCTAACTTTACCCTTACCCTAATCCTAATCTTAACCAAACCCCTACCCTAACTCTAACCCTTACATCAACCTTACCCTAACAGTACCCCAAACCTTACCTTAACCCTACGTTACCCTTACCCTAACACTAACTTTGCCCTAAACCTAACCTTAACCCTACCCCTACCTTACCCCTAATGAATGCTAGCTAAATTAGATAAGGTCCTTTAGCATTTTCACTGCCAACTTTCTCGGATATGCTTTCATCCTTTTTTTATGCTTGTCTTTATGGTGCCACATTAAAAAAAGAGGAAGGCAAAAAGTAGTTTTTAATATTTTAAAAATGGTAGAAGGTTATGGAGGTCCTGGGGGATGGTGTTTCAAAGTTTGGGGGTCACTACCCTAAATAATCTGCTCCACTGATGTTTGTCTGGTCTTAGAAACTACCAGTAGACCAATAATAGTGGGCCTGAGAGTGCAAGATGGCTTGCTGAGCTCAGAGAAATAAAGTGCAGAGGCTGTGTAGTGCTTTATGAGAAGGAGCAATGCACCCTGAGCACTTGCGAGTAAGAACTGGCAATTGATTTAACATTATACCAGGAATGCCAATAAAAATCACAGCAAACTGTTACTATAAATCTGTTACTCTAATTCTATTTTTATTGTCAACAAATCTGTTATTACCTGTATATAACACATAGGGACATACTGTTATTACATATACATACCCACATACATACATAAAGACAAAGAGAAAAGATCACCATCAGATAAACAAAGTCAAGACCTCAACAAGTATGTTTTGGAATACATGTATCATGAGAAGTACAAAATGCAACCAACATGTAATACTGAACTTTGGAGGTGTGGAAAAATCTCCATGCAGGCTTGTCTAAAACTGAAAGCAAGAATAGGAGCTGTAATAAGGAAAAGGCGGGATACTGAAAAACATTAAATTATATTAATTTGTTGATGTTTCTGTGTCGTGTCTGCTGCTTTTCTTCTAGACACTAAAAGATAAATAAGTAGAACAATGAAAGGATGGACTTTAGACTGTATATAACACACATGGGACATATTATAAGATGTTACTACCAATATATACATGTTCCTATAACATATGGGATGTGTATGACCCATGTTCTGACGATGCATTAAAATGTGTGTGGATGTCTGTGTTCAGTGTTTCATGTTTTTGACCACAGAAGTCATCCCTCTTTTTCTCTGCTTCTTTCCCCACACAGTAAACATATACATCATATATGTATGTATGTATGTGTGTGTGTGTGTGTGTGTGTGTGTGTGCATGTGTGTGTGTGTATAGATAGAGACACAGAGAGAGAGAGAGCAAGAGAGGCAGAGACCGAGAGAGGCAGACAGAGAGGTTTATTTAAATCATGTGTTGTGTTTGTTCAAAGCTGCAGCCAGGCAGTGACCTGAAATGCTGCTCAGTGATATTTTACCCTGATTTGACTTGAAACGACAAAATAAATATGCATCTCACCAGTACAAAAGAAAAGAGGAGAGAAGTAAAGAAGAAGGAGAAAAGCTAGCAGAAATGAAAGAAAGACATGAGGAAAGAACAAAGGAAGAGCAAGGTAAAAAAGGAGACAGAAAGAATAATGTAAAAAGCAAACTAAATAAATTGAATGGGAGGAAAGAAAGAATGCAAGCAAGAAGAAATAAAAGGAAAAAGACACAAGGAAAGAACAAAAAAATTTATAAATTAATGACTTAACAAATGAAGAAATGAAAGAAAGGAAACAAAAAAGGCAGAAGAAATGAAAGGAAAATGAGAAAAGAAAGAAAGGAAAGAGAATGCATGAAGTAATTAACTCAGAGAAGTAATGTAGTAAAAAGAAAGAATGCAAGTAAGAAAGGAAATAAAGATATAAACAAAGAACAAAGGAGGAAGGAAGAAGGAAAGAAAGAAAGAAGAAAGTATGAATTATATCAAAAGTATTGAATTATATTAAAAGTATTGAATGAATGTAAGAGGGGGAAAGGAAGTGAGAAATGAAGGAAAAACAAAGAATGCAAGCAAAAATAAATGAAAGGAAAAGTGGAGGGAGAACAAAGGAGGACAAAATTAAATGAAGTAGAAGAAAGGGAGAGTGTATAGAGAATTTGAAAAGACAGACGACAGGAATAGGAAAAACAAAAAGAGAAGAATGTAAAAGAGAGAGAGAGAGAGAGAGAGAGAAAGAGAGAGATGATGTAGATGGTGAAATCAGAGGTTTTAAAGTGACTCCCACACATGATATATATAACCTGCCTGATGGAGCTGAGAGACTGCTAGTCACACACCTGCATGATGGTACTTTAATGTGTGTGTGTGTGTGTGTGTGTGTGTGTATTTATCTTTTTATAGGGACTAATCCACCTGAGTCTGATGAAAACATCAACATTTAATGGTTGTGGGGACATTAGCCTGCTCTGCACTGGGGAAATGCTGTTTCCTCCAAAGCCTGCAGCTTTTATTGGAAAAGTAAAAGAGGACACAGCTTATGTTTAGCTTACTAAGGTGAAGGTTAGGGTTGAGTAAGGTGGAATAGCACAGTAGCACTTACACACACATACACACACACACCCAACACACTCTGGGGTGTGTGTGGATTTACATGCTAGTGTGTCTGGATAGTTTTCTGCGTAATGTGTTTTACCCTGTTAGAACATTCAGAGCTGCAGATCAGACAGTTGAAAGTGTGAGATATGGTGGATTTATGTGCTTGACTTGACGGCTGCTGATTTTCATTCTTTCTGTTTATGCTTGTATCAGCCAGCATGTTGAGCTGAGGGTTTTAACCACTGTTCATAACACTGTGCTGTCGCTGTTAATGTTTCTGTAGGTGGAAGTGGTGGTGCTATTAATCACATTGATGATGCTGTAGAGGACATTATCATTAGTGCTATGGTTGTTGTTGGTTGTTGTTGGTCGTTGGTGTTTGTGATTTTACTGTTTCTAATGGTGATGCTATCGCTGATGTAAAAATGACTTGATGTTTTCCCCTAGCTGCCTTTTAAATATAGATTTAGCTCCAAATACTAAGCAGTCAGAATATAATACTCAGATAGTGTTCTGTAAAGTTGATATTTTAAGTTCAAACTACCCTTAATAGCAACTCAGCCTTATTAAGTTCATGCACGTGTAAGATAACTAGACTTGTTGTTGTGTTGAGAGAAAAACAGCTTAGCTAGTTAAAGTATTAAACAGAATAAACAGTATGTCTGTTATGTAAATGAACAGATATATTGGGGTGGGTGATTGATTGGCTTTACTTTATGGCTTAGGTCTCCCAGTTTTTACGCCACACATTTTATTTTCTTCAGTTATGCTGATGGAGATATACAGGGGTTGGACAATGAAACTGAAACACCTGTCATTTTAGTGTGGGAGGTTTCATGGCTAAATTGGACCAGCCTGGTGGCCAATCTTCATTAACTGCACATTGCACCAGTAAGAGCAGAGTGTGAAGGTTCAATTAGCAGGTAAGAGCACAGTTTTACAGTTTTGCTCAAAATATTGCAATGCACACAACATTATGGGTGACATACCAGAGTTCAAAAGAGGACAAATTGTTGGTGCACGTCTTGCTGGCGCATCTGTGACCAAGACAGCAAGTCTTTGTGATGTATCAAGAGCCACGGTATCCAGGGTAATGTCAGCATACCACCAAGAAGGACGTTTTCCTCCACCAGCATCACGTAGTGACCTGGCCACTATCCTGCCAGAAGAATGGCTTAAAATCCCTCTGACCACTGTGCAGGACTTGTATATGTCATTCCCAAGACGAACTGACGCTGTATTGGCCCGCAAAAGGAGGAGGAGGCCCTACACCATACTAATAAATGATTGTGGTCTAAAACCAGGTGTTTCAGTTTCATTGTCCAACCCCTGTATTTTGATGGAAATGTGTTTTCCAAATGAGCAAGCAAGTAATGTCTAAAAAATATTTATATGGCATTTCTAGTTAAACTGCTAGTTAAATTGATAACAAAACAATAAAAATTGCTGATGTGCTGATAGTCTGAATGGTGGTTCATAGTTTAAATGTTTACAACATTAATATGGCCTTTTGTTTACTATTTATACAAACGTCTTCTGAGCCATTCTATGTAACACTGATAATGATTAAATAGTGGTAAATCGAAAAATCTAAGAAATCCTTGATGACTAATACTTTAACCATGAATATATTTTTAGGCCAAATCCTTCTCAAATCTATGTCTATGCCAAGATATCATGCATAATCATATTGTTTAAAGGGGACCTATTATGCTTTTCCATGTTCATAATTTTATACTGTTAGAATAGCTTTAATGCAAGCATGCTTTAATTTTCCAAAATCAGTATTTTTCTTTATACTGCACATCTGTATTCAGCCTCGGTCTGAAATGCGCCCAGTGTGCTCACATTGGTCAGCTCACCCAATCTGGCCTGGTTGGTCAACCGCCAGAGCAGTTCTACCCCTACACAGTCTCAAGTAGTTGCTGTGAACTGTATGAGGGTGTGCCAAGCTTTTCAGTAGGCAGGCAATAAGGATCATGTAACAAAGATGACATCATCTTGTAACAGAGAAAAAGGCTGGAATTCCAGTGAGGCAGCTAAGAAAAGGTGTGTTGAGCTTGCATAAGGTTGTTTTCGGAGACATCAAATGCTTCAGACGTCTGATTATTATTACCACTACTATGAACAATTCATACTTGAGTTCCCATAGAACCGCTCAGAGTCTGAACGACCTAAACGAAGATTTTTCCACAACTTATTTTGGAAAAATTGAATAACATGTTAAATAAACAGCCTATACAAAAAGAAAGCAATTGTTTTATTGTTTTGTTCTGGCCAGTTTAGGAACACTGGTGGTTCTTTTAGCTGGAACGTTAAAATTAAGAGCCTGTACTGAATCATTACAGACAGATCAGCTAAACTAGACACATTTGGAAAAGCATTTACTGTAACAGATATTGGCCACTGTGTTAGAGGTGGTGGGCCTCAAACACTCACATAACACACACACACATTCCCTCGGGCCAGGGCTTATTACTGTAGGATAGACAGAGCGTTATAGGGTGCTGGCGTGTTTAATAGTCAGTGTGAGAGAGATTGAGGGTGAAAAGGAGTGGTGCTCTCGCTCTCTTTAATGGAGATTTAAAGGGTATGTCAAAGATCCGCCGAAATTACATGCCTTCTGGAGAGCTTTTTGTACTGCGTCTGTACTGCACAGAAAAAAAAACAACAGCAGCACATAAAAAATAAAAGCATGCATAATGAAACGAACATTAAATGTATCTTTGGGAATATTTCCTTTCAAAACACTTCATCTTGCTTGTCATTTCCACTGCTAATACCTTTTTGAATTAAAAACGAGCGACAGGTTATCGTAATCCAATTTCAAAGACAATCATTGCAGCGGCCCCCTCGGAGCATGAGCAGCAATAGCCTGCTCCGTCTGCAAGTTTAGATTGCAATACAGAGGAAATAATTATGCTTCTGCACAAAGGGGCTGGAAAAAAATAAAAGAACATATCTCTTTGTCTTATTGGAAATGGCAGCGCAAAAATTTGTTTTCATATACTGGGAGCATAGCTTTGCTGGCTCCGCTGTAAACAATGTGGGAATTTTATTGCCTAACGCAATATCCCGGCTCTGAGCAGAAGGAGAAGTGTGTAATGAACTCCTGCCTTCGGCTCGCAACATGAGAAAGTGGGACTTTGATTTAGCTCTGATTAAACCGGTTGTCCAAACCTGAGACAGCAGCAAAGAGATGGAAAGAGTGCACTTTCCATTTCGCGTGATCTTTGCTTATTGGTGCTGTAACCCATGTGGACTGATGGAACCTAACTGATAAGCCAGAGTTTAATGATAAGGTTTTTTTTTATTTATATACCTGTTTTTTTTATTATATACCTGTTTACTGTAGCCTGTGTTTGTGTGAAATCAGTTCAAAGTAATGTAATGTTTCACCTGTATATACTCTTATTATCAAAAGAATAGATGCACAGATAGTTGCACCCAGAAGGAATCAACCCACAGGAATGAAACTTGGTGGGTTGGTTTGACATTGTGAGACAATGAAAAAGTTTCATGCTTGGCTTCACATGTGACCTAAACAAGGACTGGCCTTATCTCTGTACCTTACTAACTGTGGACATTCAGCGAGCAGTGATCACTCAGTGATGAATCATCCTGTTAGTGCCAGCATCATTGGAGAATGAGGCTGCACGACGCAGGACTACATGCATGCAGACCGTTACAACAACTGTGCTTAACACCATGTCAACGCCACCAATAACTGTGCAATGGTGTCGTGTTGCCACGCATCACATGTCCAGAAGGCCTGGTCTCACTCCACCTCCACCTGTATTGCAAAATCTGCAGGAACTTTGTGACAATATCCAAACTGCATGGGATGGATTATTGCAGGACACAAGGTGGACCAACAAGAGAATAATGTCTAATAGAGTGGACGGTGAATGGACAGAGTGTTTGAAAACTCCAGCAGCACTGACCTGGTGGTGTATGTGTTGCACTGGTACATGTGGATCAGACAAAGCATTACTGCTGATAAAATGGACAGTAAGTGTAGAAACAAGTGTACAAGTGTACCTAATGCCTGTGACTTTATATAAAATGATAATAATCACACAGTAATTAACATGCATAATTAACCTAAGGAAAACAGCTGATCAATTAGGAAGTAACTCATTGTAAATAGTTATAAAGCATCCAATTACGGGAACGTTGCATAAATTGCTTTACTGTGCTCAAGAAATGTTGGAGCCTTTAGATGGTCAGTCGGCCTCAGGTGTGAAAAGTGTTCTACAGAATAGCCAATACACCACAGTTATGCTGACTAAAGTCAAGTCAGACATGTAACAGTGATTTTCATTTGGAATTATTTCAGGATAATTTAATTGTTAACAGATTTTGTCAAATATCGGATGTCATTTACCTTCATATGGGACTGTGGGCATGAGCGGACCTGCATTGTGGGTGGAAGCAGGACAAATGTTGCTGATTTTTGGCGGGACGGGATTAAAAAGTCAGTCACAAGATGTAACTGGAGGTCCTGCAAAACTGAGGTCACAATCCACCTACTGTCCTTACCTACAGTAGTCTTTCACGACAAAAGCTAAGCTTGTCAAAATGTCAAAGCAAACTACTTCAATGCATCAAGTCACCAGAGGTAGGACAAACATTTTTAGTGCCCACTGTGGCAGCATGCTTTAGCCTAGGATAAGTAGGTTTAGGTTTTAAAGTTTACTGTCATTTTTGCTCATCTTTGCATTTTTCAGCTGCTTGAAAACAATTTACCTCTCACCACAATGGCTGTCATATTGAGGTAAAAGAGACTGCAAAATCTACAGCTTTTTAATCTCAGATTAATGGAAAATAAATACAATAAAACAGTAAATAAAACACTTTTTATAAATGTTGACATGCTGGCTTACCTACAAAGGTGAAAATCCTGTTTGCTTTTGGTTTTGTAAATTGTACTTTTCCAGCACAACTATATTCCAGCATTATTGCATAATCCAAAGAGTATGCAAAGGCAGTAATGGTATTGAAATGGCTACTGTGAAAAAAGGTCAAAGACACTATCATAACTTTATTGGTGGGATTTCCTGTGCTGTGGTGATACATGTATCTGTGTCAGGTTGGGGTAACTGAGGTGAATCTCCACAGGCATCCAGTATTACACCAGAGGGTGCTGTGAGAGTGATGAAGCTCATGGAAACTGAGCCAGCCCATGAGCTGTACTGCTGGAGTAAGGCTGACCTGAGACAACGGATCTTGAAGAAAGGACTTATAAAACACTGTTATTATACGTGTCGACCAAGAGGGCATTAGTGCAGTCTAAAGGCAAAAACGGCGAGGCCTCCAGTCCCCTCTGGGGTCTATTTGTGTATGTGCCTGCCTGTTTTCAGTTCACGATAGAAGAGTAAACAGAAGAGCAGAACAATATAATTTGACCAACAGTTTTTAAGAAACGATTCAATCCATCTGCTTAATTCAATACAGTCATTGTGTTTTGACTTATTGTAGTTGATTCTAACAATACAAAATCAATGCAGATGAATCAACATTTTTAGATGCATTTTTCTACCACTAATGCAAACATATGGCTGCACAGCTCTAACTTGGAATTAGTAATAGCATACACACATCTACATTCTGACCATAGAACCACCTTACACCAGTACATTCTGGACGTGTTGTTTCCATGGTCTTTGAAATATGTGTGTACTCACAATGACAGAACATTGATATTGACTTGTGGGTGATTTGGTCCTTACAAGAAGCTGAACATACGCATCATCAGTGGTGAACAGGGAGTATTAAAGCTAGACTTTCAGTTTGGCCATAAATGTCAATATTCAGAAAAAATATCTCCGTAATAATGCTAATTCCGGACAGCGTCCCTATGAGATTTCAAATAAAGCTAGCGGTGGTGCTCATGAGCACTTTTGTCTATTATAGGTTGAATAT
This sequence comes from Semaprochilodus insignis, assembly GCA_034552555.1. Classification (NCBI taxonomy): domain Eukaryota; kingdom Metazoa; phylum Chordata; class Actinopteri; order Characiformes; family Prochilodontidae; genus Semaprochilodus; species Semaprochilodus insignis. The sequence continues at coordinate 14,060,473 of CM067474.1, read as the reverse complement.
GAACATTTGAAACTTGTAATAGACATTAAAGTAACCTCACAGGACAAAAAAAATTGTCACCTTGCGTGTTTAAGGTGATGGCAACCTCAAGCCCCTGCAGATGACGTTGCATGAGGAAATGTGCCAGGAAATCTGGCTAAACTCACAATTCTTTGATGAAAGAGTGACTGAGCACTGATCAATAGGTATGATTTTTGGTTTAAAACAATAGAAAATGACCTAAGCTAATCAACAGAATGTGAAGAAGACACTTTTGACGGTACGTCAAAGACTAATATCGCAAGATATCTACTTAAGTTAGCATGATAACCAGCTCGGCCCGTCCTGTCTTGTTATACCGCTGTGTACCTAAAGAGGTGATACAGCTGTCAATGCTGTCACATGAGGAGATGAAGAAGAAGCTTGACACTCTTGACAAATAAACTAATTTGAAAGCATACAAGTGTCAGAAATAGCGTTAACATTGGCTAGAAACATTTTGGTGAGTAAGTGATAAAGTTTGATGCTGAATTTGCCAAGATACTGCAGACAAATAAATGGGGGGAGGAGTGAAGAGTGAGGAGGAGGGACTGTGAAGTATGAATTTGACAAATTGCATCATCTTATATATTGCTCCTTTAAGCCCTTCGGTTTGGCTCCTGAAGTCGTAATCAATGGGAGAGCTCATTTGGCTGTATCTTCACAGATACCAAGGAGAAAAAAATCCTGATTGGATCATTTTCTGTTGGGATGTTTCAAGACCTTGAACCCCTTTTTTAAAACTGAACTCAGGAATTAAGTAAGAATTAAGTAATTAAGTAAGTGCTTGCAGAGTTCAGATACAGCATTCATTATAATACTTTTAGGTTCCAGTCATCATTAGGCCTTTACTGAAGGCCTAGAAAGCCCTGAGTGTACCCCACTGAATATTGATTGGGCCATATGTGTCCTGCATATATTGATATATATTATGTTATTTACTTCCCCATGTAAATATGACCAGAAACATACACATTCATGAAGTTAATAATGAAAAATATTATATGCTGTCTCAAATTACAGTAACATTGTCTATGTATATGTCTGAGTAAACACACACATGCTTACAGACATGCATATACATTAAAGAATGTGTCACGCCTGTGGGTCTACCTGCCTCCGCTCCTCCGAACTCCAGTTCCCAGGGGCCACAGTCCGATGACGTCACACCCACAGTCTCGTACTCCTCCTATCCCACTCGTTCTGACTCGCCGGTTTATTGATTGCGCCCAGCTGTCACAGGAGTATATAAGCCACTCATGCACCTGCATTCACTGCGAAGCTTTGCCAATTTCATTAGCAAATCTGAGCACTACTAACCTGTTGTTCTTTTCTTGTAGTGATCGACCTCTTTTCCCCTCGGCTTACTCTTCTGGCTCGTCCCACATCAGCTTTTGGTGTTCATCTTCTGATCTCTGGCTTTTCGACCCTCGCTCTGTCCCTCGGTACACGATCTAGTTTAGCCCTTGTGTATTGTGGTGCCTTGTTGTCTCGCCTAATCCCGGTTTTGTGTATTCAACTCTATTGTTTCTGTGGCTCAGCGCGCGTCGCATCCAGTTCTCTGCCTCATGACAGTATGAAATATTTGCCTGGACCTGAATTAACCTGGCTGCTTACATCAGGATCGGGCATCATTTGCCAAATATGTTTTGGGTTGGGGTTAGATTGAGACAGTTTTTAACCTGCATTACACCCTGCTTTACCATCTCACTTTACTTTATTCTTCCCTTCTACTTTCATTATCATAAAACCCTTTTTAATCTTGCTTGATGCAGTCAGCCACTCGGGTTATTGACATAATTTAGCACTGAGGTCAACAAGGCCGGCACTGTCAGAAAAACAGGAAATAAACAGTGAATTGATTCAGGAAAGTGCAGCTTAGTGTAACCAGAAGGACATTTCATTCATTTCTGTGTTGTGTGTTTAATGTGTAACAGGTTGTATGTAAAGAAATAGAGCTTTAGTATTAAACAGGTGAAGGCTAAGAGCTGCTGTGTCAGGAAAACACAGAGAACAACACATTATGGAAAGGGCACTCATTTTTTTTGCTTTTCCATTTTTTCTCTTTAACATGTTATGTAACTTTTTGTGCATTCAAACACTTTACAAATGTATGAGATCAATGTACACACCAGAGGGAGACATTCTCTCCTACAGAAAACACTTCTCTCAGCTACCTGAAAGGCTTTGCTGGAATACCAGCCTTTTTCTCTGTTACAAGGTGACATCATCTTGTAACACAGTCCTTATTGCCCGCCTGGCACTGCCTCACACAACACACAGAGAGCTAAAACAGTAAAATCTTACCACTTTGAAATGTCCTGCTCCAGTCTAGCTTTTGAAGGTGAATCAGGTGTACTGACTTTTGAATTGTGCTCAAACTAATACAGACACCACTGTAAGTATAGCCTTAGCAGTGTAGGGGTGGAAGTTGTAGCAGGATGCTGCTTTGGCAGTTGACCAATCAGAGCACAGTTGGCTCATTGGGAGGTGGGGCTTAAACATACAGGATGTCAAACAGACTTCCAGACAGAGGGTAAATACACACGTACAGTATAAAAAAATATTGTGATTTGGGAAAACTGAAGCATGTAAATCTATTCTAGACCCCCAAAATAAAATTATGAACATTGAAATTGATCATAAGGGGTCCCCCCTAAAAAAAGATTTTTTTTTATAGGATATTTTTTTAGATTGTTTAATAGTTAATTCATGTGTAATTTAAAGGTAGTTTTTATTGGCGCTAAATTTTGGATGCTAATGCACCAAATTCTACGGACCTTTAATCAGGTTTATACTCAAAAGACGATGCTGTGGGTCAGTTTGGGTCAGGCCAGGTCAGACACAAACAGAAAAATTCTCAGGTTGCATTCAGGTTTGGGCCAAATTTTCAGGCCTGAATGGTAGGGAACCCTCAGGGCATACTGGACCTTGAGGTATGTATGCAATTCTTAATTCATTTTTACTTAATAGAATCATGTAATTGATTGAACTGTACGTACGTAGTTTGGTTAAGAAGAAAGGGTCAAAATGATCCGGATGTTTTATTTTTTCTCCATGGTATCTTGGCAAATATAAACAAGCTTTCTCATTGGTTAAGACGTCAGGAGCTTAAGGCCTCAATCTTTAGATTACATACTAATTTAATCAGAAAGTGACAAAGGAATCAGCCAACCATGTTTTGATTTTCAGTGGGTGGGATCAACTTTGTGAGAGAAATTGTCATTGAAGGCCTTCTGAAAGTTCTAGATATGTGTAACTGACTGTGAACAGGAGTGTTATCTTTGCCCCAGGAAGACTTAAATCTGTGTTTTCTTTCTAATAAAGTTACTCTTGTTCTCTTGGCCCACAGTATACATGTACAAGTTATGTCTTATAAATACCTGGCCAAAGTGTTATAAGTGCCTGCTGTATTTCACCATATTAAGCATTTCCTGTCATATCTGGTTTTGATATTTATGGCCTGAACTGAAGGTCACCACTGATGATACTTTAATACTAACTCTGTCAAACTAGATGGTGCAGGGTGTGTAAGTGTGAGTGAGAAAGAGATGTGTATATGGGTGTCACTTGTCGTGCTGGCAGTTATGCTTGTCAGGCTTGTAGTAGTCAACCACAGAGCAGCTCAGGAATGAGGGAATGGGCTCCGCACACACACACACACAGCCTCTACGGATCCATCTCCTATCAAAACCAGCCTGCAGGCTCTTGCCTAATCCTATCCATCATACCGCGTATGTGTGTGTGTGCGCTCGCTCAAAGGGAGGTAATTGTGATGGTGCAGATGTAGCCATGAATCAAAGTCATATGCAGGATTGATGCTACTGCACATAATGATCCTGTATTGAGAAGACAAATATGCTCTCTCACCATCTCTCTCTCTTTCTCTCTCTTCTGCCTTTATTGCTAAGTTAGGCCTCTACCTTTTTTCCCTGTCTTTCTCTGTACCTGCATGTTCATCCGGCCTGCTGTCATGGTAACTTTATGACACTGTCATGCTGTCAAAGTGATATTCCAGTCAAAATCTAATTTGCACAGTTTTCCTGCTCACCTCAAATGTTGTTGAACAGCCAAGACATGTTTGGTGTCAGCAATCTGCTTATTTAGCTTTATACTGGAGCTGTGAGGCTAATGTAGCTATGAAGTAATTTAAGCTCATTCCTCATCTGGTATTGGTATTGTCCAAACTGCATGCTAAATCATTTAACTCACTTCCCCCACACCGTGCTGAGTTGTAAAGTAATCTCAACCGAACTTGGACATGTGGTTTCTGACACTGTATGGAATACTGTACATCTAAAAACAGGGAAGAAGTACAGTCATCTTGAACTCAATTTTATCTGTACTTTTGTTCACTGGTATGTTTCATCCAACAAGTTTGATGCAATAAGCATTATTGACATTATCTTATCGACATTGCACTGGTTACCAGTTAATTTCTGCATTGAGTATAAAATTCTTCTTCTGACATATAAAGCTCTAAAAGGCATCGCTCCTCAGTACCTCAGTGAACTTACCTCATACTATGACCCGACACATGAAGTCAGATTGCAAGGCGCAGCCTCACTATTAGTGGCTAGAACTAATAAAGTTACATCAGGGGGCAGAGCCTTTTCATACAAAGCCCCCCAGCTTTGGAATAACCTTCCACTTAGTGTTTGAGACACAGCCCCAATCTTCAAGTCTAGACTTAAAACCTACCTGTTCAGTCTTGGTAATTAGTTTCCCTGCTAACACCTATAGTGTTCTCAGTCCTTCTGTCAGAGCTAATTGTCTGTGTGTTCTTCTTTGCCTGAGCTGAGCTACTGTCCAAATCTCTGTGGTCTGCTGCGGAGCTACTGCCCATCCTGTGCGCTCTGATGCCGTTGCTTCACCTGCCTCGGCTGGGTGCCACTGCCTTCCTGCTGATCAGTTTGCCTACCATGAAGCTTCTCCCTGTCTAGTGCTGTGAGGGGGCCTCACCTGCATTGCGTGCGCCATTCGACAATCAGGCTATTTAATCCGACGATACAGCTATTTAATCACAGACAAATCTGACATTTCTTTCCCTGCCTCAAAAACACTCAACTTCTTCTTTTCATTGCTTATAACTGTAAACTCTGATCCTTTTTTGTGTTTGTTGCCAGGGTCGACCTGAAGAGGATCGAGGTTTCTTCCTCTTGCTCTGAGGGAGTTTTTCCTTGCCACTGTTGCCTTTGGCTTGCTCATTGGGGGCTTGGACCTGGATTCTCTGTAAAGCTGCTTTGTGACAACATCTGTTGTAAAAAGCACTATACAAATAATTTTGACTTCACTTGACTAGATACATGAATCTCGTCGCTCCATTTCAAAACTACTTAAGTTTAAACGTTTGGCATCACCATTCAAAAGTTTGAAATTACTGTTCCCATTTCTTTTGCAGATATACGTATAAAGTGATTCTGTGATGTTGCCAATGTTTATAGGTTTATAGGTTTAAGCTGTAAAAAATAAGAAGAGACTGTATAATAATTGCTAAACCTGTATAGGATTAAGAATGAATGTACAATAACAAATAATTATGACCTGAATATCTAATATACAAAGAGTGCTAACCTAGTGTCATTGATCATATTCAATTTCATGATGAATCTGTATTATAATTTGTGTCTATTCCGCAAAATCTTGAATGAGTAAATACACCACATGTTTATACTGCTGTGTCTAGTTTATAATGGTATAATCCACACTGTGTTATAATAACAGTTATTAATGACATGTATTAGATTAATGTACTAATCTTTTGAACAGCAGTGTAAACTTCAACCACTAAACAGGTCTAGAATAATTGACTACGTTTGTGCCATTTTTGGAGTACTTACAAAGTTATAACCTGTTTGTAACATGTTTATTACACTGTGACTGACCCCTTTAAAAGCACACAGTGTCCTGCATAGTCTGGAACGGAATAATTGGCCATTTTCCATCTCCTACTTTTCCGCAGGCAACCAGCTAAGTTTATGTCTTTTGCAATTTTTTTTCTGTAGCCGTGTCTTTTTGTCCCCGAGCAGACCTAATTATCTCCCAGACGTACCGTTTCATAATCCATAACCAGCTTTTTTATTTATTTTTTTATTTTTTTGCAGCACTGTGAGCTTTGATTTCTGAATATAACCTTCGCTAAGGCACGATCAGGTGGCCACATTTAGCCAAATTAGCATTCGGCTTTAAGCACTGAAGGAACAGCCAGGGCTTTGAAAAGTGACAGGGAAAGGAGGGAGAGGAGAGATGCCAATTTAAATGATAGAAAACGCGGGGGCCAAAGGATGCGTTTTTTTTTCATCTCCCGAAGCGCAGGCCGTCCCCTTTCAAGCCCGGCCGGAGGAAAATGGCCGTCATAAATACGGTTTTGATTTTCTAACCAACCGCAACAACAAAGTTACGAGGCGAGAACATTAGGTGTCATTGATCGGCGTCTGTTCCGCAGGATAAAACAGGAGCTGACCTTTTTTTTCCCCCTTTTTTCCTTGTTGTTCGGGGCGTGAAGTCCCTGGCTGTGTGTCGCACTGGGACCGGGCTGGAGGCATTAACACAAATTAGAGGCAGCCGTTTAAAGGGCCGCATCAATTTTCGGCGGGTGACGAGGGGCTGTAAAGTGTGTGTGTATGTCTCGCCTCACAGCTGAGCCAGAGGGGGGGAGTCTGGGAAAGCAGACCATTAAACTCCTCTGATTTATACACACGCACACACAGAGGGCTCCGTCCATATTCATACACAAGCAACCGCATTATAAGTACTTTAAAAAGAACCCTGTCTAGATAATGTGGGTTTTGATTGCACAATATGCATAGTGTTTTGTCCACATTCCTGTATTATTACTATTTTAACCATCAAAGGGTACATATCATTGACCTTGCTTTTCTAATATAATACTTTGGTATAGAATATAAACTTGGTTGTAGTTTTGAAACATTGCTGAGCGTTCACTGCATAGTACCAATATGGCACAGCCCTTAAATTAATTGCTTTTATGATGTCATGAAAACCAATGCATTTCCATATAGCCACCATAACAGCCTACTGCAGTTTAGCCCTGCCCATTCACACTGGAATCTGCACTGAATGAGACACGATAAAGGGCAGCCAATCAGACATCTTTAGGGGTATCAGTCTTTAAGACACTGTAAGAAAAGCAGCCTGTTTAATTAAAATTAAATTATAAATGTTGGAAAATAGCTGTGGGAAAATGAATTGTGACTGCACAACACAAATGTTATAAGAGGACTTAAAAAAAAATTTATGTTTATCATGTGCGCCAGAGAGCACTCTGTCTTCCTATTGGTCAAGGATATGTCCAACTTAATACATTCAAACAAAATGACATTCTGACATGCTAAACTTTTCATCGGGGTGTCATATCAGGATGTCCCATGTTCAGGCCTGCTGCTGGAAATTTGTCAGCTATAACAAAACCAGACTGATTTAATGTAGTCTGATTCTGGCATAAGAAGGTATGGCGTGAACTGTTGTAGGGAGCTTGATATTATCAAGCAAGTTTGAAGTCCATGAAAGTGTAAGCACCTTTTTACGAAACATGCTATGGACATTCACTGTATATAGTGTAAAACGCCCTCAGACAGACAGGCAAGAGCAACCAGAACAGTGACACACATGAAGAAGACTTGTAAATAACTGACCAAGGCTGCTGCTTACCGCCACAGTGGATAGATCCTCCGAGTTAGTATTCATGGCAGCTCTCTCTTCTGTGCTGGTGATGGCCATAGACCCAAAAAACAAAGCAGTGTCTATAGCTGAGCATGCCTGAAAACGATCCAGTCATTTTCTTCTGCACAAATCACAAAGAGTTTGACATGGGATAGACACTTCCCATGTAGATTTTGTCATCAGGCGTGCTTTGTCATGAATTTCTTTGGCTAAAGGAACGTGTAGTGTGTGATCCTTTGTTTGTGATTGCTTGTGTAGTGTGAACACTGCTATATCGTCAAACAGGATGGAAATGATAAATGTCTTTTGAGCAAAATATTGGATCTAAAAACTAATAACTTTCTGTGCAAGGTAAAATAAGATGAGAAAAACACACAGATTTTACCAGATTTTAATACCATATACTTCAGTGTAGATACATTTGTACCTACCACCTATGTAATTTCCATAGTGTGAAATGGTCAGCAATGGAACTGAATGAGTGATTCAGGCTACAGCCAATGAGAAAGCTACACAGTCCATTATGACCATCTCCTACTTTCAACGGCAGCAGCGCGTAGCTCATGAAGAAAGTCATTAAGGAAGTTTATTGTGGCATTCTCTGGGCTCATTCGTCCATGTGGAAAGCACTCTCAACTGATTTGGGTATGAATTCATCCTTGCAGATCACCTACACGCACTTGCGACTAGAAATGTCCAACATTGGTTGGAAGAGTATGACCAAGCCTTCCAAGTACTATCCTGGCCCACTAATTCCCCAGACTTGAACTAAATTGAGCATCTGTGGAACTACCTCGATCGTCATGTTTGCTCTGTGGATTCTCCCCCATACACCCTCCAGCAAATGTGGGATGCACTTCAGTCAACATGGCTACTCTGGTCATAATAATATGACTCGACTGTGTAGAAAAGTGCTGAGGAAAGAAAGTGAAGTTACATGTATGCATGCTGTAGAGCTAGCATTGGAGCAGTGGACACAATAAGAGCTTTCATTTTTTTTATAATATATGTATCAAGATGTCAAGGTACTCATTCATGTCAATTTGTAGAGTAGCTCTCACTGTTATCTATGTTTTCCACCACATACTCATCCTCAGTTTGTTTTTTCAGGGACTGTAAATGTAATAGGAATTTTGAAGTTCGTAAAGAAGATAAAGAAGCTCAGGGATCATATAGATCAGAGGTCTTCCAATCCAGACCTTGAATCCAGTTAAATACAAATCCAAGACTGGGAACTGGAATTTATATGAAGGCAAAATCTGGGAGAAGCTCCTCAGAAAACTGTCTGGTTGATTCCAGATTGATTAGGACACATACATCAAGTCCAGCCCTGGAGGGCAGCAGCACCGCACAGCTTAATGTTTTCCCACTTAATTATCGAGTTGAATCAGGTGTGTTAGAGCAGGGAAAACTCTGAGCTCTGTGGTAGTAAATTGGAACTGAAAAGTGCAATAACCGTGTCTTACAGTAACAAGGCCTCTAATGTATAGACTATATCCAGCATTACCATGAGAACAACTCTACTGTCTCTGGCTTTATTCCACACATTCTACTTTTCATTAGGGCTCTAAAAGGCATCATTCTGAAGAAGGCAATTCAACTGCACCAATTTTGAAAAATTCACATATTTTATTTGTAGTCATGAACTTAGTAAAAGGTCCCTCCAGAAATACATTGCTGTGTGAATTACAAAGAGAGTTGGCATACACAGACTGGTTACCAACATAACACAAACTCCTATGTAACTAACAACTAATAACTAACAAACCTAAAACAACCTACATGCAATCTATCAGTCTAGGAGAGCAGGGCTGGCTAGCACAGTTTTCAGTCTTTGTCGCATATTACAGGAATCCTATACCTTAGGCTAACCTAATTTTTGTTTGTTTGCTTAAACCAAAACATTATCCTAAAACCAAAACATCATCTAAAGTAACTTATTGTAATGTTCAGAGCTCCTGGAAAATGGATGTGGGTCAATAGGGCAATAATTTTATGTTTTAAGAGTTTCTGCGATTGACCCAGAAGTCAACACAATACCAATCAACCACTGTGCTACCCAATCCCTTGAAAGTTTGATTTTTCTAAATAAAGTATATATTCATATTTGATATTAATAACAGAAATTAAAAGTTTTTACAGAGTTGTGCTCTTCATTTTTCTCATTAGGTTTAATGAGACAATTATGATTTAAAAAACTCAACGGATTCTCAGTAACACATTAACAACATCTCAGTTAAGTAGCAGTAGTGAAGTATCTGAAAACACTGAAGTGACCATGCTGAATATATACTGTTGATACATTATAGTAAGTTAAGTAAGTTGATGTTACATGAAGTAGATTTAATGTTACTTCCATTAAGCAGAATCTAATTCAAATCTGAACCCTCACCCTAGCCCTAATCTTAACTCTCAACCTAACCTCAACCCTAAATCTAATCCTAACTCTAACCTTAGCCTCAAACCTAATCCTAACCCTCACCCTGGCCCTAATCCTAACTCTAATCTTAACCTCAACCCAAAACCTAATCATAGCCCTCACCCTGGCCCTAATCCTAACTCTAATCTTAACCTCAACCCAAAACCTAATCATAGCCCTCACCCTGGCCCTAATCCTAACTCTAATCTTAACCTCAACCCAAAACCTAATCATAGCCCTCACCCTGACCCTAATCCTAACTCTAATCTTAACCTCACCCCAAAATCTAATCTTAACTCTCACCCTGGCCCTAATCCTAACTCTAATCTTGACCTCAACCCAAGACCTAATCATAGCCCTCACCCTGGCCCTAATCCTAACTCTAATCTTAACCTCAACTCAAAACCTAATCATAACCCTCACCCTGGCCCTAATCCTAACACTAACCTTAACCTCAACCCAAAACCTAATTCCAACCCTCACCCTGGCCCTAATACTAGCTCTAATCTTAACCTTAACCCTGTTACATGTTCAGTGGTTTCTCAGGTTAACAGCTACAGATATGAACTCAGACCCTTCAAATAAAGTGAAAAACAAATGAATTCAGCAGAACTCAGATTATTAATAAATTGTATTAACACAGTTAATTAAAAGTGGAATCTAGTTATTGCATTAAGATGCTTCACTGCTGCTGCATCCTTAAAATGGACCGCTCAGAATAAATTTACCCACACCTTAACAGGTTCTAACATTCAGAGCTCCTGACGACATGGATAAATATCAGTTAGGAGGCCAATCATCTTTATAGTGCATTTTTATTGGAGTTCCCCTTATGGACCCATAATTCAGCACTGTGCCAATCAAGCCCTGTGTGAGCCAGGCCCATTTTACCCTAAATGTGAGCTTTCACACACAGAGACATGGAGTAAAATATCATTTGAAATTAATAATGCTCTCAAAATGTACATATTGTGACTTTCATGCCGGGCAAAGACTGATTGACGTACGCTGAGCTAAAATCAAGGCTGGTTTTATTTGACAGATTGGCAGTGAGGTTCAACAAACAGAATCCAGGCAATCAAAGCACAAGGGACAGGCAAAGTCAAAAACAGGAGACAGGCAAGAGTTGAAATACCAAATAAACAATAAGCGAGGGCAAAACAAAACCAGAGGAAAGCCAGAGAAGAGAAAGCCAGAGATCAGAACAGGGTCAGAAAGCCAGAAAGTCAGAACAGGGTCAACAGAGAATGATCGGTAAGCTACAAAAATGTGGCAATACTTTGCAGAGAAGTACATGAAAAGCAGAGGCATATATATACAAGCAGAGGTAATGACTGACAGGTATGTAATCAATACTTGGGGGAATCTGATCTAGGAAATGGGAAGGGATTGGTGGGTGAGGGACATGTGACTGTGACGTCACCAGGTAGAGGGTTCTGGGAGATGGAGTTCTGGGAATCGGAGGCTGTGAGAAAACCCGGAAGTGTGACAGCGACAAGATAGTGTAATGAATACTTTTCATTTTAATAATTTAAATAATTTTATCAATGTTTTGTAAAGTTTGTCCAACCAAGCAACTAATTACTGCAAAAGTACACATTCACAGGTAAAGCTTACATTGGATGTAGTAAAGCTGTTGTTGAAATGAAGAATTTATGTGTATACAATGAATAATATACATGAAATAATGAATAAACATGAATAGTATACAATATAATGAATGAAATCATATTTTTGAAAGTTTATTTCACCTGGTTATGTAATCAGAACTCTGTGGATCTGGCACTTTGTGTGGTATAGTGTGTGTGTTTGTGTGTGCGTGTGTGTGTGTGTGTGTGCATGTGTGTTGAAGCTGTTCTGCTTCATGAAGTGGATGATGTGGCAGTGTGTTTCGGTACCCCCACTGCTCAGTGATCTCAGTGAGAGGTCAATGGACAGCCACATCTCTTTCAGTGAAGTGACCGATGAGACATATTTTACCTTACCACAACAAACCTGGGACACTAGTGTGTGTGTGTGTGTGTGTGTGTGTGTGTGTGTGTGTGTGTGTGTGTGTCTGTTTATTTTGCTCTTTATAGGGACCATATAGCTCTAGGATGATGAACTTTACAAAACATGACCTTTATATGGACCTTTGTTTTTATTGCAGCTTTTATTAGAATAAAGAAACAAGGCCAAAACTAATGTTTTGGCTCCTTATGTTAAGGTAAGAGTTGAGTTAGGCGGAGCACAGCAGCATGTAATCAGCCATACAAAAGAACATGAAAGTGCCCCACAAAGACTAGAATACAGTCACCTGTGTGTGTCTGTTATGAATAGAACAGTATTCGCTATTTGGGTCGCTTGCTTAGTCATGGTTTGATGGGTAAATTTTGTGAACTCTGCCTCAGTTCACTAGCCACAATAAAACAAAGCATGAGTCTCAAACTCAGAGGCAGATGTACATACGAGTGCAGGAGCAGTACAAAATGGGCCTTGATGTGATCGCAACATGTACATACAATGTGCCCAATTTTAATGTTTGATTTCCTATGACTGCAGCTTATCTCATAAACTGTGCATAGCCCCTCCACCAACTGATCCATTGTGAGGCACAGGATTTAAACTGCACTAATAATGGATACAAGACAGAAAATGGTAATGAAGAGATATTAAAATCTGATTTATTGGCCAAGTATGTTGACACACACAAGGAATTTGGTTTAGGCAGTTTGTGTTGAATTTCCTGTAAAAGGTATGACCTCTGCTGGGCCTTTTTAATGATGGCATTGATGCTGGTCTTCCTCTTCAGTCCTTGGGGTATGTTGGATCCCATAAACTTGAAGGTCTCCAGAGTTAGGGCTCATGGATATTGTGAGGGGGAGCAGTGTTGAGGAGAGTCTCCTAAAGTCCATAGTCATCTCCACAGTCTTGAGCGTGTTCTCTAAGTTGTTCTGATTGCCCCAAAGCACCAGCCGTTCAACCTCAACAGATGGGTCCTAGGAGGTGCTGTCATTGATTTAAAGAGCAGTGGGGAGAGTACACAACCTTGAGGAGCACCAGTGCTGACTGTCCGTGTACCAGTAGTCTGCCAGACACACCTGCTGTTTCCTACCTGTCAGGAAGCTGGTGATCCACTGTCAAATGCCGAGGGATACAGTGAGCTGGTAAAGTTTTTAGAAGAGGATTTCAGGGCTGATGCTGAGCTGAAGTCCTCAAACAGGATCCTTGCATATATCCTGAGGCAGTGAAGGAGTTGGAGGATTTAGTGCAGTCCCATGTTGATTGCATCCTCCACTGACCTGTTTGCCCAGTAGGCAAACTGCAGGAGATCCAGCAGGAGTCCTGTGATGTTCTTCAGGTGGGCTAATACCAGTTGTTCAAATGACTTTGTGACCACAGACGTCAGAGTGACTGGCCTGTAATCATTCAGTCCTGAGATAGAAGGTTTCTTGGGGACTGGGATATAGGTGGAGCATTTGAAGCAGGAGAGGACGTCGTATAGCTGCAGTGATCTGTTGAAATCTGTGTAAGGACTGGAAGCAGTTGGTCAGCACAGGAGCGCTGCCTCACATCCACTTCACATATCTTAAGCAGTGTTAATAATTAAGCTCTTCCCAACCAAAACATTTTACAGGGATGTTATTTTACTTATTGTTAAGGCATTCCACAAGATGTTGGAATATGTCTTTGGGAATTTATCAGCATTTATATAGCTCACAGTTAACATTCCACATTACCCTTCACCGAGCACAAACACCAAAAAACAGACAGTTAACTTTACTGTTGGCACTATTCTATGTATTCTGGCTTCTTGACAGGTGTGGATACCACTTCCTTACCACTTCCTTATGCAAGTTGTCTTCTATCAAATCTTTTCTCTTCCGGAAGAAGAATTCTCGGTGGCCATTTTGACTGGAAATTAAATAGATGAAGAGTGGTCCCAGATTCTTTTGCAGTACTGTACATAGCGCATAGACACAGTGTGCCCAATTTGCATCTGAAACTGATGCAGAAGCCTAGTAAATCAGGCCCTCAATTCCTACACACATTCCTTATCCCACTTAAACTTTCCCACTTCATGCCGTTTGGCTATGGAAGCCCCTTTAGGGATAAATAAATGTGAAGGAAGGAGATGGTATGTGTGGACTTTGGGATGACGCAACAGGAAATTTATTTTAACCAACATAGTTACATATCCCTGGTGTTTCACCCCTGTAGTAACTCTTTTTCTGTCTAAGCAATGATTTCCTATGCTTCCTGTTACGTGGTGCTTTCTCCTCACTCTTTTTGTTTGAAGGTTACCCACAGGATGCAGTTATGTTTAGTACATGCTCACCTGCTTGTTACTTCTGCCTCTCCGGTGCTGCTGCTAGCTAGCCTTGGTGGTGAGGGGAAGCTAAATGTGTAAGTGTTTCCCTGCTGTCTGCTGTGATCAGCAGCAGAGAATAAGCAAGCAAGCCTGGGTTAGGTGAAAGCTATCAAAATCTGAAAAGTATTCCATCAAGAGGCGTTCTTCTGTAGCAATCTTGTGATCTGTAAATCAGCAGATGATTTTGAAGCTGTAGTGCGCTCCAGAGGTTGGTATCCTGTGCAAGGACAGACACCCTTTGTCCCTCTTCCTTGAGGGTTAGTCTGTTAAGATGAAAGATAAGGGAGAGCACTCTGACAGAAACGCAGTGTTTTGTTGGTGGTCCTCCGATAAACTGGAATTCCAGCAGCCTCCTGGAACTATGATGAGAGACTGGTCACCTCATCATTGCCAGTAAACCCTCGGTTTCACTCTAATAATGTCTCTGCACAGTTCTTCAAGGTGATTCCGCAGCTGGAATACTACCACAAAGCCTGGCTCAGATGGAGAGCCTGGCAATGATGGCAGGTTTTGAAAGAACTGGGCACTCTAGGAGCAAACAGTACATGGCCACAAGCAGAGGTGGCAAATAACTAATTACAAGTACTTTGCTACTGTACTCAAGTAGTACTTTAGGTATCTGTACCTTAGTGCTTAGAGTATTTCTGTCACGTAATATTTAGGCAGGCCATTCTAATCAGGCAGTGGCAAGGCGAGGGAGGGAGTGGAGCGAGTCTGTGATTGGCTACCTTTATGGCTTTCAGGCCCCCAGCAGCAAGGAACATAAATATGATCCCAAAGAAGTGCGTCACGTCCAGGCTTAATACAGAGGATGCCTCTGATACCTGCCTCTATGGCCTTACTCTATGGCCTTACTGATCTGGAGGGCGGCAGGAGAATCCCCGGGGAGCCGGTAGTGTTTTAGTCCGCTTACTGTGAGCTAATGTGTAAACTCATATACATAAACACAAGAACTCTCCACAAATATAGTTTATATCTGTACTGTAGGGGTTAAACCAGGGACCCCCGTCTCTACTGATACAGCCCGTCTGCTAACTGTGACTGAGACTCCTACAGAGGATTCAGTGAAAATTAAGGTAGCTTTCATTCCCATTCCACCTTAAACAATGTAACAGTCACATTCAGATGAGTGCACAGGCACTGTGTCTAACCACATGACTTTTTAAGGTGGAACGGACGTTCATATAAGAAGAGATTAGTCAGTCAAAATCAGTCTGAGTTACAGCTCTGTTTCAGTACAAATGCTGGGCGGACATCTTAAAGATCAAGCATCTAAGGCTACATCAGTGCCTTGAGACATTGGATTACAGGTAAGACTTGCTGAAGTGAATCAAACATGCCCCTATGCCCGCTGTGGCAGTGCTGGCCTACAGTGACTGTGTCTGGGTTTGTAAGATTGCTGTGTTATCTTTCCTCATCTTCACTCATCAGCTGTTTGATTTAACCTTAACCTTAAGTTGTGTTAGCTTGTACATCTTTAACTCTGTAGGTTTAACTGTCTAATGTTGACTTTTTGTGGTGTTCTCTGGACAGAAGTTAACTTATATGTGAATTCAGTTTTCTGATTGGCTGCTGTTATTCGGTATCTGTGTTGAAGTGTTGGAATATGTAGGGTGAGGACTGCACTGCTGTTAGGAAGGAATGTCTGATATAATGATCCACATTGCAGGGCTGGTCTGCCTGATGTAGCTCCCAATCTGAAAACAAGTCCCCTTCCGGCTCTGGTCTTACTTAAAGCAGTTATTAGATCTGTTCGGTTTTGACTGCTACAATGAAAAATAACAGTATATTTTTCTTAGGAGAGATTCCAACAATGTTCATCTCACATTCTTGTAAAGGAAATCATACATGTCTGGGTGTTTTGTATGAGTGGATTTTTATGGATGATGCTCGCAGTTCTATTATAAATCATTATGTATGCTCAGTTTCAAAGATATGCAGCTGTATTTTTAAATAAATAATTTTTAAAGAAATACTTATTTGTATATGAGCATGTGCTTTCCTACTTCTACTTGAGTAAAAAAATGTAAGTTGTACTTCGACTTTTACTTAAGTATGGCACTTGTGTACATTTGCCACCTCTGGTCACAATTTGCTAGTTTTAGTGGTTCCTGTGACTGAGCAGCCCTATTAAGGGACCACACTGCTCACCCTAAACAAGGGAGGAGCCTGCAAAAGGTGACCTAAACAGTGTTCACTCAGATACTCTTGGGTAGGTTACCTACTGGGTCATTGCTCTTCATCATTGAAAATCATATAAGAAAATTAATCATCTTCTGGGTAGCATTCTTGTAACTATAGTCCTGAGGCATTATATTATCAGCATCACTGCCTTGAGTGAAACCAGGTCAAGTAAACGGGTCAAGGGTAAACTTTCTTTACCCTCCTGCCCTGTTTTGTAGAAATACCAATAACTAAAAGCAAAAGAGCCCCATATTCGGCCTTCTTCTGAAGAATCAATTTAACCCTTTAATGCATGGTGTCCAAGTACATAAATAGTTGATTTGAGGCCAGTTTCTTGGTCACTTAAACCAACCTGCAAATCACATGGTGACTACATTCTAAAGCTTGTTACCCTAATGTCTAATATCATAATGTCATAATTACCATTATCATAATTTGGTTTTCAGTTTTCCTGAATGCTGACACTTTGAATTTAAGATGGCCGACAGTAACAAGGTTGAAAAAAGGGGTTTTTACTAAACAAAAACCAAAACTTTGTGTGAAGCCACTGGCAAAACCACTGTGAACACACCCCACACACATGTGCAAGGTGCTCCTCTCCCTGGATTAGCAGTTGCGGCTCTCTCCCCTCTAGCATGCTAAGAAAGGATACTGGCCTTCCAGCCACACGGATGCTAGAGAGGGTCAAAAAAGGGACAGAGGAGCATACAGTAATGGCTAGGCAAGGTTGTTTTTGTTTGAATTGATTTTGCTTACATATGTATGAATAAAGCACTGTGGTTGATTCATGCTGGTGTCTGTGTGTGTCTCATTGGGTTTCCCAATTGTGAGCACTTTTCCAGGCTGCTGGCACAGTTGTTACTTGGCACATTTTATGTTTCATATATATTTTTCAAAATGTTCAATTCAGCAATTCAGTAAAGCCAACTTTTTGCTGGTTAACAAAGAACCACCATCACAATGGGGCCTGATTGTCCACATGGTGTTTAAGAGAAATGCCAAGAACAGCTCCAAGAGCAAGATCCTCTGCAGGATATGATTCTTTATATCTCACAGATATTGTTTTTGCATTTTGCAGTCATTTCATGAAGCTATAAAGACATGTTACATTAGCCACTCAGAATCCTTTCCTAGGCAGGACTGCACCTGTTCTGTTCAACATTTGTCTCCTTTATTAGAGGGCTTGGTAACAAAAACATTGAAGAAAAATTGATTGCAGATAAATAGGAGTGACAGTGGATTAAGACTACATAGAAACGTTTGAGCAATTAAAGGCAGCACTAAATTTAGATTTGTCCATGTGCAAGAAGAAGAGTTTGTGTGACTGTGTTTGTATATCTATGTTTCTGCAGGATCCAACATTTTATTGGACTTCTCTTTGGCCAACAGGAGATCTGGCTGGAGCTAGTTCTCTCTCTCTCCCTCTCTCTCTCTCTGTCTGTCTGTGTGTGTGTGTGTGTGTTTGGCACATCCCCTGGCTCCCTCTCTTTGTGTGACTGATTTGAGAGGAGTGTCTGGGGCATGTTCAGAAAGCTGGCCTTGGATCAGTGGCTGCGAGCGGTTCTCTAAGTACATACCCCTAGAGGACAAACCTCCAATCAGCTCAACTCCCATCCATATGCCCACTATATTGAAAGAGAGAGAGAGAGAGAGAGAGAGAGAGGGTGGGGTGGGGAAGAAAGGGGCCACAGAGAGAGAGAGAGAGAGAGAGAGAAGTGTTTAATACACTGATGATATATGTGAGAGCTGTTAAACAGTTCAAACAATTAATCATGACTTATGTCATTATTTTGTGTAGCTAATCACAATTATAATTTGTCTTATTTGCTCAAATTTGACCATTAAAAATGTGTTTCATTTTAAAGCAGAGCTTTTTGTTATCACCCTATGAGTGGACAAACTAAGCTTTATCAGAATGTATTTGCATTAACGACATGATGCACTGAAGATGTATTATTTTCCTATTCAGTAATGCAATGAATACATGACATACATCAGCCTCTTCTACAGTACCTCCTTGATGTGAATATGTCTTCAGTGCATCACAATCAACTTCATTTTAGGCGTTCCCAATGTCTAGCAATGTCAGGTGGTGTGACTGTACGGATGTAGATTAGCCATGTATGTAGATTAAATACAAGAAAAAAATAGAAAATACATTAAAAGGGAAAATCATCATATAAAACTTCAGTTTGACATGACTGAAACTTTTAAAACATGTTTTGCAAAGTTGGGTCATTTTAAAAGCATTCAAAACTTAAATTCTCATTTCCTGGAATGTCACCTGGCACAAATGGCAATAAAGAACTCTCCATCTTAATGATTTTTCACTTATTTATATATATATTTTTACCCACATTTTCCTCAGAATTGTGTCATTGTCAAATGCACCCACTGGCTAGATCTCTCTCAGTTACAGGATGCTACCAAGCTGGGAGGGTGAAGGCTAGCACATGCATACACCAAGCCAAATGAAGCGCCAACACATCTTTGAACTTTTGGAACTCACGCTAACACAACACCATTGGACAGTTCAGTGCACTTTGAGGAAAACACTACCTGGTAACAGCTACCAGCTACCGTTCTGTAGCAGACACCCACGTTACCATCAACATTGTTTGCTGCTCAGTAATTTATCTACAGGTCTCCCGTGAGCACTGTCCAGTCTGCTACACAAGTTGCTGTATTTAAAACTGTATTTGAACAAGAGATCTACAGTCCCAGATTCTAGCCTAGCAAAATAGAGTGCATCTGAGTTCCATCAGATAAACAGTACCTAAAGCTTTCATCTTTGAGAGAGAGGAGAAAACAAAGGTTCACTCTTGCTTAAGAGCTGAAAACCTCCACAGGTGTTTCTGTCCATCTTAACACTATAAGTCTGAAATTATGTGTAGCTGTCAAGAAGCTGTTACTGAGAAAAGAAAATCAAATCAATCAAAGAAGCTGCTGGCCGCCCCAGAGTCCAGACCTCTGCATCACCGAATGTGTTCAGGATTTTGTGGATCGTGAGAAGCAGAAAATGCAATGAGCTTCTAAGATAAACATTAAGGTATATTAAAAAAAACTGAATTTTTTTTTACTGAAAGTAAGTCTCCTGAAAAGAATGAAAGCTGCAGTAAACGTAAAAAGGTGGACACGTTATAATCATTAAAAACTGATTATGTTTGATTGTTGAGACTTTTGTGTAACTTTTCTTCATGCATATGTTTTCTGTCTTTTCCCTGATGCTGAAAGTGGATAACTGTAGTTATCAAATTTAATAACTGAAGGATGGTATCTGACTTTTGCACAATTATGCCTGAACGTATTTTAAGCTCAGTTCTTTTATATAGTTTTTCTTATACTATTATTATCAGTAACAGTGGCAGTGAAACACTCCTGAATCATTATCTCAGTCCCACGTCCCATATACCTGCATAAAGCCACTCCCCCAACCCATCTCTCATATATCTAGAGTATGAAGGATTTGGAATCTTCAGTAGTGTGCATGCATGTGTGTGTATGTGTGTGTGTGTGTGTGTGTGTGTGTGTGTGTGTGTGTGTGTGTGTGTGTTTGTGTGCGTGTTTCTGTCTGTGTGTCAGGGGTGTAATTGCACCTCTTTGTACACTCCTGCTTCAAGGGGCATGCTGAAATGAGATGGTGTGTTTGTGTGCGCGTGAGCATGTGTGTGTGTGCTCGTTGTCCATTATATCTCCCTTAGGGGTCATTCTTCCTGGTCATAAAGGCAAAGCTAATCTTCGTAGAGGCACAAAAAGAAAGGAGTAGCAGAGCGATCAAAAACCTGTCTGATCTTCAGGAGTGGCACCTTCACACACACACACAAGTACACAAAGAATTAGGTGATCAGAAGAGGTATTTTGTAAACAAAGTCCATTCAGAGTGATTTGATGTGAAATGCTTCACTGCAGAGAAACTAATGGACTGGAATTTCTTTACAGTGGCGATGATGGGAACCAGAGGTCACAGTGTCTACAACACAAATATATCCATTTAGACTCATCATCAAAAGAATAGTTGCACAAATAGTTGCACCCAGAAGGAATCGACCGATAGCAATGAAACTTTGTGGGTAGGTTTGACACTGTAAAACATGCGAATGACGTAAGCAGGGACGGGCCTTATCGCTGTACTTTACTGACCCAAGAGCCACAATTGCAGACATTCGGCAAGCGGTGATGTCACCCATGAGTCATCCAGTTAGTGCCAGCACCATTGGCAGATGGATGCATGAGCAAGACTACATGCACACAGACCGTTACAATGACTTCCCTTAACACCACGTCAGCATCGTCAAAGACTGCAATGGTGTCGTGTCACACTGTCATAGAGTCACTCAGAATGGCAGCGGGTCATCTTCAGTGACGAGGCCATTTTTGTTTTGGTGGAGATGACCAACGAATGTGTGTGGAGGCACCATGTTCAGTGCCAAGATGAATAGTTTGCTGTCATGTGCCACACGTCCAGAAGGCCTGGTGTTACTCCACCTCCACCTCTACCTCTTGAGAATATTGAAGCTGCATGGGATGGATTATCGCAGGACAACATTAGGAACCTCTACAACTCCATGCCGCGACATATGCATGTTGCGATAGCAAACATGGTGGTCGGACGCCATATTGAGAGACACTACTGCTGCATGTGTAGCTCTATAAATATTGGTGAATACAGCCCACTATGCCCATGTAAGCTCCTACTGTAACATTAATATACATTAAATAACCCAGTGAAATCTTCAAAT
Organism: Semaprochilodus insignis; assembly: GCA_034552555.1. Classification (NCBI taxonomy): domain Eukaryota; kingdom Metazoa; phylum Chordata; class Actinopteri; order Characiformes; family Prochilodontidae; genus Semaprochilodus; species Semaprochilodus insignis. The sequence continues at coordinate 14,039,079 of CM067474.1, read as the reverse complement.
CATCACCCTTTATATGTTATACCATAATTTGACAGACTGTGGTTAAAAGATGAACAGTGGAAAGCAAAATAAAGCCAGTTATGGTAGAACTTGCTTAGTAGGCTAATAACTTAGCAGAGCATAACATATAACTGGTTAGAGTTTGTCTTGTCACTTACTCACCAGTCACTGAAATATAACATTGAGATATAAAGGCTGATAAAAAACTTTGGTATTATGACAGATTCATGATTCATTATTATGTCACTATTTAGAAACAATATTAGACTGCTTTGGGAGTCAGAACAGGTCTATAACTTACAGATTTTCCCGCTTTAAACCTCAGCCTGCACAACAGTTTTCAGATCCTTATAGTAAAAATACAGTGTTAATTTAAACAGTGCACAAATACTGCAGAACTTAAAATCATAAAAATACAAACTCATTACACGTGCTCAAGTTATAATAAAGTTCTGTACATTTTATTATTAGTCTACTATTAAAAATTTTTACAGTCCTGAAATCAGGGGATGCTGTGGTGCCCTCAACACCCCTACCTACCAAGGACCATATAAGATGAGCAGAGCTAACTGCTCAAAACTCAAATGAAGTCTCATTAAGTCAGTATTGTGTCTGTGTGTTGTGAAGCACTATACAAAAGCCTGTGTATTCAATAGACACAAAAATGTGAAATTTGACACAAACATCTATCTATACAAACATAATAAGACGTTCAAGAGAAGTTTAGCCATTTCAAAAACATGTTTTTGAGTGCAGGTGGGTTTTTTTTTTGCGTGATCATTAAGGGGTTAATACAGTAGTTTTGCATCTTGCAGCATCTGACAATGTTTAGATGCATTAGAGCAAACCACAAACACAGTTACATACAGCTTTTACTGTATAATTGGCTAAGGTCAGGGGAAGGCATATGGTATCTCCTCCATAAGCCCCCAGCTCGCCCACCAGACTTGTCCTGGGGCGTTAACCTCCTTCGCTTCGCAGCTTCAGCCCTCAGCTCCTCATCCCCGGAGCTCTACCCATCTGTGGTTCTTTCTGCCTGGGCATGGCATCTATAGAGACCCCCTGGCTTCACCAGGTGCCACCCAATATGTTAGCCTCCATACAGCTACACAGTGAGGGCAAAGGGAATATAGGCTGGTATGTCAGCACGTTCAGTTTTATGTATACTGGCTGTCATTCAGGGATGCCATGTCACCTTTTGTGTTTGATTTTCACTGTTAATTCTCAAGAAAAATGTAAGAAAGCAAAGAGTTTTCCACCAAACATTGTACTTTGTTAATAGTATGGTATATAATCGTCAACATAATGCCTGATTATCCCAGAAACAGCAAAGTAATTTTAATACCTTCAAACTTTAGTACAGAATGAAATTGAAGTGTGAGGTCATATGTGTGTACACTTCATGTTTTTTCAGCTTTGTATGTTCATTATTGTATAATTGTTAATACAAATTGTATTAGGTTTTTTAAACACCTAAAAGGTTTGAGGGCTAACGAGTAGTATCACAGTAGCGAGATATAGTACAGTGTAAATTAGGTTGGGAGCACTGTAAAACTGTGTCTACTCTCTATTAGAGGCCTGAAAGTTCGTCAAGCCCAACCAGAGTCTGATCTGTTTATTAAGAAATCTAAATTCAGAGTCTAAAACTCACCTGAACCCAACACAGTTCTAGCTGAAACTGACCTGAACTGGCACATCACCAAAATAAGATCCATGAGATCATCATTCATCTCTCATTCTCTCTGGGTGGGTTAGGATGCTGCCTTACTTAGTGTGATGTTAGCTAATGCGGGTGTCTCTTAACGGGGATGACAGAATTCTGTGTAAAGAACTAAAGAAATTCAACCCTTATATAGACCCTGATGATCAAGTTCTACACAACGATCATTGAGCCCATCCTCACATCAACCATGACCATCTTGTATGGTTCCTTCACCGCACAAGAACAAGCCAAACTCCAGTGCATAATCAGGGCAGCAGAGAAGATCATTGGGTGCAATCTGACAACACTTCAGGACGTCTAGGACAGCAGGGTGATGAAGCGCACTAGTAAAATTATAGCTGACACCTCTTATCCTGGACATCACGTTTTCTTGACATTTCCCTCTGGTTGAAGACTTAGGGCCATCAAAACCAGTGCCACAAGACACGCTAACAGCTTTTCCCCCAGAGCTGTAGTGCTTATTAACCACATGGAAAAACCTCACACTTTGAGACTTCAACTCAATCTCACTGTATTGCAGTTCCTCCTTTGTGACATATTTGCACTTATTTGCACAGCTGTACAGATGTTCAAGTTTATAAATGTTCATGGCCTTTCTGTAATATTCTGTAAATAGTGTGTTTTAATAATATATGTAATATGTGTGTGCTCCTGTCCAGCTCTTTACTATTATTATTCTATATTCTGTGTGTTGTGTTTTATTGTCTATTAGTTAAATACTTGTTAACAGTCTGTGTACTTGTCTAATCTGTTTAGTATGTAACATGTCATACATATGTGCACTCACCAATACAAATTCCATTTATGTGTAACATACTTGAAATAAAGAAATTCTGATTGGGAGAATTAGCAGTTGGTGGTCTCTTCCAGTCATGTCGAGCTGTCCAATGATGAGTTGACAATTCAAAAAGATGTAGTGGAACTTCAGATGTCCAGGAGGAAGCACGTGCTAGCCTTCACCTTCTCAGCTTGGTAGCACTGTGCGATGGTTAGCTGGACAGCTAAAGGGTGGGAATTGGCAATGAAACATCAGTGGAAAAAGTGAACCCCCCCCTCAAAAAAAGTGGAATTTGCTCTAATTCTGGAGCATATTTGGCAAATGACATCTGAGCCTGCCCAAACCAAATGTGATTAGTGTGTTACACATTTTCGGGTTCATATGACTTTTTATTTAGCTTGGTTCCCAGTCCTTAGACTTTATAAATGGCTTCAGATTTGAGTCCAGCCACTCCCAGACACACCCAGGTTTCTAGTGTTAATCTTTGACAGTGAGTTCCATGACAGATGGGAAATGAGAGATGGTCTGAGAGCACAAGGGGTATAACAGATTTCCATAACCTGTTTCCAGCAATTATTTGCAAACAATTTTCTATATTGTTTTGAGTTTCTGTGCTGTTTTCATGACTGCATTATGAGTATTTTGAAATGCTAAGTGTTTTTTTTATGGGCAGCACAGTTACAATGTTTTTAGGAACAGTATGGGGATATATTAGGAAAATAAGACCTTGAATCTCTTGGAGCCCTAAAACAGTTCATACTTACAAGACCATTTTTTCCTTCTCGTTTTTGCAGACTGAGTCAGTGTTTCTCTGGTTTTTGGTTGTTTGTAGAGAATGTCGGGGATTTGACAGAAAGGAAGGAAAAAAACAGCCACAACAATATTTTGAGGAAAACGTCCCTTGTGCTTTTAGACATCTTTTCATTTCTCTCTCAGAATTTTCAATCTCATTTAGTTGCATCAGAGCCTGCTTCTCTCCCTCCTCTCTCTCTCTCCATCTCTCTCTCTCTCTCTCTCTCTCTCTTTTTTCCCTCTCCCACGTCTAAAAATGTATCTGTGTGAGGGTGTTGATTAGGAAGGTAAAAATACAACATGTAGGATTTTATGCTAATTAGCCTTTAAACCTCACTCACGTCAGTGAGAGTTCGTAATTAGCATGTTTGGAGGGAAATGGCGAAATGTGCGAATGAGGAGATTGGCTGAGACGCACGGAATCAGCGGTGTGAAAAAAAATCGAGACATTTCATGTCGACTCCCACCTACACCTGCTCAAGACAGAGAACAGAGAGAGAGAGAGAGAGAGACGGAGGAGGAGGAGAAGGAGGAGGAGGAGGAGGAGACAGTGAAAGAGAGAATAGGAGTGAGAAAGGGGGAGTGTGAGAGAAGGAGGAGAAAGACAGCAAGAGACAAAGAAAGTGCGAAAGAGAGAGAGAGAAAGGAGGAAGAGTAGGAGAGAAATGGAGAGAAAAAGAGAAATGAGAAAACAAGGGTGCAAAAGAGAGAAAGTGTCAGCAAGAATAAAGATGGAGGGAGCAAGACAGAAAGCAAAAGCAAGAGGAGGGAGAGAGAAAAAGTGAGAGAGACACAACAGGAACAGAAGAAAGTGAGAACAAAAAGCAAAAGAGAAAAAAGGGAAATGAATGACTGGAGGAGAAAGAAAAAAGAAGTGAGAGGTGAAAGACGGTGAAAGAGGTGAAAGAAAAGACTGAATGGGGAAGAGAGAGAAGAAAGTGAGGCAGTAAAAAGAGAGAGAGACGAAAAGTATACAGAGAGATAGATAGAAACAGGGTGAAAGAGAAACAAAGAAGAAGAGAGAAAGACAGAGTGGGCGGGTGAGAGAGAGGGAGGATGAGAGACAGGGAGAGTGAAAGAGAGCCAGAGAGAATGGTAGAGAAAGGGATATAGAATGGAGGAAAAGCGAGTGAGAGTAGAAAAGACAAGGGGTATAAGAGGGAGGGTAGAGTAAGTGAGAGAGACAGAAAGGGGGAGAAATAAAAGAGACAGAGAGAGAGAGAGAAAGAAGAGATTGAGGGATGGAGAGATAGGGCTTTTTTCTTTCTTTTCTGTCTTTTTCTTTTTTTCTGAGCTCTGCGGGGGGCGCTGTCTGATCCGTTCGCTTTTCTACCTCCGTTGTTCCAGCACTCTTCCAGCATGTTTCCCTCGTGTTTGATGAAGGAAAAAAAAAAGAAAGGCTGAAAGAAATGGGGGTGTTTCCGGAACGAAGCGTTTGTTTCTGCCATCTTGTACTTCATGTACTCTCTTCAGCCTACACGCAACTGAACGAACACAATATAATCGTGATCAGTTTCAGCAGAGGGATCTCAGTGAGACCTGAAGCTCTGTTCTTTTAAAACTCGGCAGCTTTTAAAACCCCTTCAAACATCGTACTGCTACAGGAGCGAAGTTTAAACAGCTAAATGGATGTTTCTGAAAGACATTTACAGGCTTACACCTAACAGTTCTAACTGATGATATGTCTGAAAAAATAAGTATTGTGATATTCCACATATACTGTTGATGTATCATAATATTATGCTTTTGTCGTATAGCCACCTCTCAGAACACACAACCTGTGGCGGCTCAAATACTTTGAGCAATCCCCTGCAGAGGTAAGCATTAGATGAACAAATACATACATGAATAATAATATGAATTGAGTACACATGAATAAATGCATTCAATAAAGCAATAAATATCTTCTGTTTTCAGGCTGGTTTTGTAGCTACCATTCAGTCTTTGATGAGTGCAGTAATATTTCTGATTCTGCATGAAGACATGATAAACAGAATTCATTTTCCAAGTTCAGCTTTGGGTACAGAAACACAACAGACACAACTGTTGGACTATGTGGACACAACATAATATTGCACATTAATAACCACTGTTTAATCTCACTGAAGTACCTATTAGTTTATACAGTGTTATAGTAAGAGTTCTGGTGGCCTCCTAAGATGCTGGTGTCCAAGAGCCTTATAAGAAATACGTTTTGTGTTGGCTGAGTTTGTGTTTGCATTCATTATTGACCTTATTTAAAGCATTTTCTTGAACTTAATGTCAATTTGCGGCACATTCTGACGGTAATCCAGCCTCACGCACGGTCTTTGATTTATCTTGAGTGTTTTCCCTCAATCGTAGGTGGCCGTGGCGGCAGGGGAAGGTGGCTTCATTTTTTTTCATTACATAAAACAATATTTTTGTCCCCAGCCTGCTCTCGCTCAGCCGTTCATTTAATATACAAAACAACCAGTGACCCTACATGCCTTCTGAGGTTTTTTTTTTATGGAATGTTAATAGTGGTAAAATAGTGCTAAATCTCTCCAATATTTTTCAGGGTTATTTTGGCCAAATGATCTTTGTGCCTTTATTTCATTGTGCCATGTCATTTTAGGCCCAAACCTCAGAACTATTATAAAATGTGAAATGCCTCCCGGTACATTTGCACTAGCCACAGAGTGACCAGTCATTTCCAATGGGAGTATGTTTTATTTCTTATGCAAATGAGCTATAAGGGGGTGAAGCCACAATCAAATGATTGGCTCAAACAAACTCCTCAGCTTAATTGTAGGCATCTGGGGTCTAAGGTCCACAGCCTCCACAGCCAACGTCTTGTTCCTGCCAGCAACTTTGTTTATACTATTCTCCAGAGTATCAAACTCAAAATGTGGAAAATATTAAGGTAGAAATTGGGGTTCATATACAAAAATACATTTTCCCTTCAGAAACTGGACAGTGCACATGCCCAAGAGCAACAAGAGCAGCCTTAAACACAACACCACAAGAGATAAACTGTGACATCAGAGGCTTCTACTGTGAACATGTGGTCAGGCATGAGCGTATTCACTACCATTTCCTGTAATAGCATTTCCGTAAGGGAGCTTTTAGAGGCATTAAACTCCTCAGACAACATGGTTCCAGTCATCCCCACTGTAAATGATTCTGATTTCTTAAGTTTCTCCAAAAAACAGTTTTTCACATGGAACCATGTGAAAACCTTAACCTTTCAAAAATGCCTACAATTTAAGTGGAATTCCATTTGAGTGTTTTTCCACATAGTCGTCTGGCTATGTTACAGCAATCGCCACAGCAGTGCTCTTGGCGTAGATTATGTCTCCATGTCCACTCTCTGTCCTGGCTTTTCGCTCTCTTCTTTTTTTCCCTCTATCCTCCTGTAGTCGTGTATCTCTCAGAGAGTTGTAGCCATGGAGCCTCAGAGGGTTGTGGTGAGGGTGTTCAACGACTACAGAGACTCTCTGAGGCTCCTCAGTAATTTTGTCCTTCTTTCTTCCTCTCGCTTTTTTCTGTGTCCGCAGTGCTCTGCGGGGCCCCGGCGGGACCGGATGCACCGTATTTCAGCGAGCAGGATCGGCGCTCCCTGTAGGCCTTCAGTGACGGGTGCAAATTAAAGTGGGAGTGACTCCGGCACTGACAAAGCCAGAGAGAGACGGCGACAGCAAGAGAGGGAGGAGGGTTAGTCGGAGTAAATGGGTTTATTTGCAGGCTCCAGTAAAAAAAAAAATGGATGAAAAGGAGAGATTTTCATGCCCACAGCGTTATTCACCCGACTGTTATTTCAGCTTAACATTTAACCCTTAGGTGTCAAGAGTTATTGCTTTCATTGGTATTCTATTCAAATGCAGATATGTAATTACGTATTTAATTACATAGTGACTTAAGCAATGAATTACATTTACATTCAATTTGCACTGAGTAGTAATAGGTTCATGTCTTTACCACTGACTTTTTGTGTTTTGACATTAAACATGATATGACACACATGAAAAAGACTACACACAACAGGAAGTTCGAGCTTCAAATTCTGATATATATCATCACAGCTGACCTTTTACAACATTGCTCAGAATCTTTCTAAAGTATACAGTAAGAGAAACTCCACTGGGCTTCTGCTTGATGTTAACCAGAACCTAGTGTGGTCCACTAGAGGGAAGCATGCATTCCCTGGCCACTAACTCAGAAATCCTTCCTTTGTATTACCACCTTCTTAGTGTATAGTTAGATACTGCAGCCCATTTGTGATGCACTGGTTGTGTTTGCCCTCCTCTAGTCATTCATCAATGGTCAGTTGTCCACTGAGCACAGAACTGCTTTAAGCTAGATACTTAGTTCTCAGGGTGGTGGACCACCACCATTCTCAACCTAGCACTGACACTGGTGTGTGTCAGAAACCTCGCAATATTAACAGACAACAGCATTCCTCTGGTCAGAAGCTGACCAATGAGGAATGGGGTAGAGGAGGGCTGATAAATTGTTCAGCAACAGATGGACGCCATCTGTGCTTGTCTCCTATGTAGTGGAGATACAAGATCATAAAGTGGCCAGAGAGTACAAGGTGGTGGTTTGTAAAGTGCTTAGTAAACGGAAGTACAAGATAAGCAGGGGTTTCTAATAAAGTGGAAAGTAAGTGCAGTAAAACATTGGTGTTTCTAATAAAGTGGCCAGTGAGTAGAAGTACAAGGTAGATGTTTCCAATAATGTTGCCAGTGAGTGGAGTAACAAGGTAGGTATTTCTAATAAAGTGGCCGGTAAGTGGAAGTACAAGGTAGATGTTTCTAATGAAGTGGCCAGTGAGTAGTGAATGGAAGTAGAAGGTAAATAGGTGTTTCTAATAAAGTGGACGGTGAGTGTACATTCCTTTATAATAAAAAACGTGTAGTGACTCAGTGTCCGTACAGCAACTCTCTCCATGTTTATTCTGACTATTTATATCTGAACCTCACTCCTGCAAGATTCCTCTAGACGGTTCCTTACCTGAACACCCTCGGTGACAGTTGTCAACATGCAAAGGTGGTGTATCTCATCTTCCTCACAGATTTATCTCAGCAGAAGCCTGCCGTTCGCTGCAGTTTTTCACCAGCATCCCAGATGGAGTCAGGGTGTGTGACGGCACCTTTTTCTCTTTCTACAAAAATCCCCCACTGCCGCCGCCAACAGATTCATTTCAGAATCATTGGAAGAGCCTATAAAGCCCTGTTTAAACCTGCCAAATCAATCTGCCTGCACATCTTTACTGCTATTTATAGCTGTTGCAAATGTCTCGGGAGTGGCCCTATCAATAGCTGTACTGTGTGTTATCTTGTCTTCACTTCTCCCACCGTGCTTTCTGAATTACGACTCTCTACTGCAACTCGCTGCCACATAACACACATGCCTTCCTGTTGGCTCTACATAATTCCATGCATTATTTTGTCATGGATATAATAATTTTGACTGATGATATTATCAGCTGCTAATAAACACATGCATTGTAACCTATTGATTAGTTCTGTTCTGTTCTGCTGAGACATTATTGGCCACATGTACATCTTTTTGGGCTGGTTTAGATTTAACACAGATACACTCATCATCAAAAGAGGAGAGAAGGGATTAACCAACAGGAATGAAAATTGGTGGGTAGGTTTGACATTGTGAAACATGTGAATGATTCAAATTTCATGCTCGGCTGCACATGTGATGTAAGCAAAGACAGGCTTTATCGCTGTACCTTATTGACCCAACAGCCACAACTGCGAACAATCAGCAAGCAGCGACACCCTCTTTGAGTCATTGTGTTATTGCCAGCACCATTGGCAGACGGCTGCACAACGCAGGGCTAAATGCACACAGACCGTTGCAACAACTGCCCTTAACACCACGTCAACATCGCCAAAGGCTGCAATGGTGTCATGTCTGACTGTCATGGAGTGACTTAGTATAGCAGCAGGTTATCTTCAGTGACGAGTCCCACATTTGTCTTGGTGGAGACGGCCAACGAAACCATGTGTGGAGGCACCGTGGTCAGCAACAAGATGAACGGTTTGTGGTCTCGCATCTCCACCTCCACCCCTACCGCAAAATCAACCATTAGGAACCTCTACAATTCCACGCCGAGACGTCTGGAATGTTGCCTTAGCGAACATGGCAACCTGAAACCATTCTGAGACACTACTTCTGTATGTGTACCTCAATAAATATTGCCCATATCAGTCTAAATTTATCACCATTTATTGTTCCTGGTAACCTTTATCTTCCTACCGAATAGCACTGCAATCCCACACCTCCTTCTGGGTGCAACTATTCTTTGAAGATGAATGTATATGAAGCTTGTAATGGACATCCCGTAAGTTTTATTTATAGCCTGTAACAGATATTAACATATTGAGGCGGCTTGCTTGGGTTTTTGAAAGGGGGCTTTAGGGCGCAGTATTCAGAGCTGCACTGGCAACCCTCTCCTGCTCTCTTCCCATAAAAAGGGATGCTTTTTGTTGTGTTTGTTGTTCCTTTTACTTGGCCATTGTGTTACCTGAGATGTGTTTTTGTGCTGTGTATTTTAATGTGCGACGAGTATGGGTTAGTGGTTGAGTATGTGTTGGGGTGGTCACCGTCAGTGGGCCTATTATTGTTCGAGGTGACCTCCCCGCTGTTTTCTCTACAGTGGCTTTTCAGCCTGTTCTAAATAAAAAGAGCAATTTCTGGGCAGAAATTATGGCCTTCTCCTCGACTCCTCGAGTCAGAATCTCTTTATTTCACTGAGTACTGTATGTGAATACATACAGGGAGTTTGTCTTGGAGGGTGCACACATGTATGACATATACTAAACAGACCACACCTGATGCCACAGTATGCTTTACCATGAAGCGTTTTTCCTTGAAGAAGTTGTTCAGTAAAGGCTCCTGAAATAGAGCTGCCACCACTGTTTTCCTTTTCTAACATCACATTATACAGGCTACCACTCGTACTTGTAGTCAATTATGTATCTAGCACTTCCAGAAGGGCTGAATTATGTTTGTAAATCATTGTAAATTCTATTTAGTCTACACTTAGGCTTAAACAGGATCTAGGAAATTAGCCTATAGCGTTTAAACGGTGCTGCTTATCCACCAATAACAAGGAATTGCAATCTACTGATCATTGCTGTTCATGAGAGACACAAAGTGTATGAAGTGTACAAAGGAATAAAACATTTGAGAACACGCCAAACACAGTTTTAGCCTCAGTTTAACAGCCATTGTAAGCATTAATTCTGTTTACTGAAAATTTTATATTACCTACATTATGTGTGTAGCTTTAGGCAGACAAATAATTTGCTCTGCAATTTGCTTGTAAAAGGCCCAGGCCAGACATGAGATTCGAGACAGCTACTCGGACTTGTATGGTGACTGCCTTGTGACTTGACTCGCCCTGCGACTGGAGTTGGACCCCAGACTAAAGACGAGTAATACAATTTCTGCCTGAGGGGAAAAAAACCCAAAAAAAATTCAGGCCTGTTTTTCTGCATCTCACAGCAGCGACAGGTTTGATATGGCCTCACAAGATAAACCTTTCATTACAGAGAAACCTTCAGTCTGAAGGGCAGGACGAAAAAGGCCATGTTTAAAGGAAAGAGGTGAACCAACTTAAAATGGCTCATTAGTCTGGGTTTAGTTTGAATAGCATGTACAGTACCAGTAAAAAGTTTAGACACGGCTACTCATAAAAGGTTTCCTTATTTTTATCTTAATGCTTTACTTTAGAATAAAAGTGAAGACATCAAACTATAAAACATCACTCATGGAATTACGCTGTCACCTTAAACCCCCTTGAAATAGCAACTTTACAGGAGGATAAAAAAGCTTTATCAACCTGCAGTAGAAGCCGATATAACAAGATTTCAAGCTTTCTAAGCAAATTTGGATGAATTCTATTGGTCTGTCTTTCATGAATATTTAAACAATTGAAAGGGTAACTAGAGCTTTTAAATTGTGCAAAAAAAAGAGATAAAGGTTTTTAGTGCAACATAATATATATAACAGGTGGCGACATAGCAAACTATAATACTGTGATATAGAAAGAGTGTATGTGGTATATCAAAGTATCTATTCTTTCAGACATCTCATCTAGTGCTTCTGTCTTTTCCTTCAGACTGGATGTAATTCTTGTTTTCTGATCTTATGGGTGCTGAAGTTAAGGCTGGGATTAAGTTATGGGTATTAAAAAACTCACAAAATTGAGAATACCTTTTAGTGCGTATGTGTATGAGTAACATTACAGGTCCACGTGTTTATCTTGGTGTTTGTGTAACAGGTGTGTGTGTTGCTGATGCTGTTGTTTTTGGTCATTATTTGGGAAAGCGCTGCTGCTGTTCTCCTATACGCGTGTGATCATTTGATTTAATTACAGCAGAGAACAGAAAAGCCTGCTGTAATTAGTTGATTTGGGGAACTGCTCTAATCCATGCAGGTGCTGTCTGCTTCTGGTGCACACACACACACACACACACACACACACACACACACGCACACACACACGCACACACACACACACACACACACACACATTTAGGAACAGAAAAAGACAAGCATGCCTAACCACAAATACAACCTCAATTACATTACCACAAGCCTATCCTTCCTGAAGCTGTATAGAGAATGTTAGAAGTGCAGTAGTGAAATAAAGTTTCATGGTAATTTGCTCCTAAAACTCTCCTCCAAAAGAGACGTAATGATATATAAAAACAAGTTTGCTCTCGGATTCGTTGTGTTTCCCGAATATTTGATTTTAGTGTGGCACATTTTACAAACGGCATGGCTTTTGTCGATCTTAGTTGACCCTTCTTCATTGTGGAAGCCAAAATGAGCCCACACTTCAGCTTTGTATGCTGCGAGAGCCGTTATAATGCTTTTAGGTTTGGCCATCTGTGGTAACGATAGCGCTATGCATCAGCCAGCTAGGTTTACTAATGCTAATACGGTGTGGCATTTACATTGGAATAGAAGAGTCTGGTAGTTGAAGCTAGATCATAACACTGCTATCTAACGGTCTGGATGTTGAATACAACACAAAATAAAACCCAGTCTGCCATCTAGCAGTCAGGGGTTAAAACACAACACAAAATGATCATCTGCCACATCTCTTTATGTGTATGGTAGTGATTAAGAATCAATATTGTGTTTTTGAGAATCGATACAGTACCACCAATCATAATATTGAGATTTTCAAGTGTATCGATATTTTCTTACACGCCATAATAAGAAACACACTAAAGGGCAGAAATCTGTGCCTTGTATCTCAACCATATACAGCTGGAACCCTGGAACACAGGAACACAAATGAACAGTGTACGTTAGCCATCCTCTGGTGCTTCACCAATGATCAGTTTCACTTTTTGGCTGAATACTTTTGGCCTCACCATGAGTAACACTGATGTGTGCAAAAACCCCAGGAACACTATCTGATACATTCATTTCAGCACCACACACACTACTATGACCACTACAGTGCCAGTGTGACTGCTATGAAGAACGGTCCACCACCCAAATAATATCTGGACAGAAACAGTGCTCTGGTCCGAATGTGACCAAGGATGATTCTAAAGCAGAAACCCGTAATCGTACACCTATACAGTGGACTTGTTGAGTAGGTGTTACCAACATAGTGTCTATTTGTGCAGGTACGGAGAAAGTGTTATTAATAAAGTGACCAGTGAGTAGAATTACAAGCTAGGTGTTTCTAATAAAGTGGCCAGTGAGTAGAATTACAAGCTAGGTGTTTCTAATAAAGTGGCCAGTGAGTAAAAGTACAACATAACTGTTTCTAATAAAGTGAGTGGAAATACAAGGATAGGGCTTTCAAATAAAGTGGCCATTGAAAGGAAGCACAGTGTAGGGGTTTCTAAGAAAATGGCCAGAGAGTGGAAGTACAACATAAGCGTGTTTAAAACAGTGGCCACACGTTAGGTGTTTCTAATAAAGTGGTCAGCGAGTGGAAGTATATAGTAGGGGTTTCTGATAAAGTGACCAGTGATTGGAAATGCAAGGAATATGCTTCTAATAAGGTGTCCAGTGATTGAAAGAACAAGATTGGCATTTCCAGTAAAGTGGCCCAGTGAGTGAAAGTGCAAGGTGATTGTTGCTGCTAAATTGGCAAGTTATTGGAAATAAATGGCAGGAATTTATAATTGGTCATTTGGAAAATACAATTCCTGCTGTATTGATAACCCTCTTGTAAAAGCCTGGTTATGGTCGTGTATATAATAGTTTAGAGCTGTGTTAGAGTGTGCAGTGGGGTCTGACATTCTAGCCGGTACACACCAAATAACATGGCAGCTTTACAATTTACACTCTCTGGAGACCACTTTAAGTGTATTGTGCGACTCTGTGCATGTGTGTGCGTATTGACAAGTACGGGGGCAGGCTTTGTGTTTCCATTGAAATGACAGATGATGCCTGTGAGGTTATTTATGCATTCGAGTGTGTGCGTTGAATATTGTAAGTCTGCACAGTATGCCTTAGGTGTACAAGGTTTATTGCTGCTGTTATTGTTCATGAAACCCGCCAGCTTTATTAAAGCTTGGCTGATGAAACGATTTATTCCAGTGCTTATAAAGTCCATCATGGATTAGAGACAAAAGCCAATAGAATTTAAAGCATGAGGCACTTTTTGTAATGTATTATATACTGTATTTCTGTTCTCATATGACTGGCCATTAAAATAATCAGCATCAATCAATCAGATTTCTGGCATTTATAAAAGCCTCCAGTACGGGTGTTGGGAATACAGAACAGCTTCTGCTGAAAGGAACTTTCCCCCGTAAACATGTTAGCATGCACTTACAGACATGTAGAAGAATACAGTACTGCTGCTTGAGGGTATAGAGTACAGAGTGCTGTACTGAAATAAGTTAATTAGATTATTATTAGAGTACAACAGGCATTATAATGCAATATTACCTAAACAAATCATGCTGATGTCTAATAAGAAAATAATTGAATCATTAATGTGTGAATTAATTTCATTAATGTGTGAATTATATGTAGTCATATGCTAAAGTGTGGGCTCCCTTGCTAGGTTGTAAATAGATGCTCTACAGAGAACACACTTGTGTACATTTTAATGCAAAATGACTTTTTATTTGCTGAATTTAATGAAGATAAGTAATAAATAAAATGTTTTTTTTTATATTTTAGTTTTTTTCAATTTGTTAAATTCAGCTAATAAATATAAAATGTGCACTAAAATTTGCAGACAAAGAAATGCCACATTTATGTGTGTTCCCTATAGAGAACGTGCCAAATTATCTTTACTTACAACAACAAAACATTTTGGGTATTTACATGTTCACATATACTCAGAGAAATAATATATGATAAGATATGTGACGTATATTACTATGTATAGATACTTCAGAGGACAGTTGTGCATGTGTGGGTCTGTGAAAGAAAGAGAGTGAGAGAGAGAGAGTGAGAAAGTGAGAGAGAGACAGCCAGAGACAGAGAGTGGGATACAAGAAGGAAGCTGTGAGAGCAAAAATGGTCCGTGCATGTGTGTCTATGAGAGAGTGTATGAGTGCATGGCCCCCCACAGCTGTATTGATTCCTGCAGGTCTCTGCTTTTGGAGCCCCTGTTCAGACCTTTTCTCTGGCCTGGGGAGTCCAGCTGCAGCATACAAAGCCCTGACACACACACGCGCGCACGCTCTGTGACCCCGACACCTTCCTTCCTCCTGCGGCCCACCGCTGTGAGTTTAAAAACACCCCCACTGCGCACTGACATTTAATTCAGCGAGAATTAGAGAGGGCAGCCCCCTGCACACAGATACACTCCTTTTCTCTCTCTCTCTCTCTCTCTCTCTCACTGTGCTGAAAAGATACTTTTCTTTTTCTCTGACTCTCACCAACAACAATAATACGGTTACCTTTACCTGCATGGAAAATAACAACACCAGCAATAACTAGTGAGAAAGGCCTTTATGTTGTGTAACATGAGGAATTATTCATATTTGTTGCATTTTGGTTGCTTATGTCTTTATATAACATAGAGTATTGTACGAAAGTCAGAGTCAGAGCTCACGTCTCATTTTCAGGTGATTTTCTGAGGAAATTAGATCTACTACAGTTCACAAAACTTTCAAAATTGGACACCAAACAACCATGGAAGACATGGTAGGGCACCAAAACTGCCACCGATTATCAATCTCAGTTTTTGCTTCAGATCTAAAATCCTCAGGTGTTTCTGTCCACCCTTGCCTGTCAGAAGAACTCTATATAGGCCTGAAAAGATGTGTAGCTATAAAGTAGCTCTCACTCTCTCACTCATCTTCTAAGCTGCTTTATCGTTCTGAGCCATGGGTTGCTGAAGCCCCTACCAGCGTTCATTGGCTGGATGGCAGGAAACACCCTGGACAGGCTGCCAGTCCATTGCAGGGCTGTCAAATAGCCATCAAAATGCTGAGAATAATAAAGAGACAAAAGAGAAAAAACAAAAGTTTGCTGTCATTCTCAGAACAAAGTAATGGCCACCTCAGAGGCCAGATCTCAACATGCAATCAGCTTCTAAAACTGACCTTTTGACACACGGACAAATACCCTGCATAGAATGAAAACATGAAAAACTGCAGCTTTTGTCCAAATATGATGCTGACAGTAAGACATGCTGTGGCCTAGACCACGCTGATAGGTCCATGTCTTGTTGGTGTAAGTCTAAAACCATTTCTTTAAATGCACACTTCTTCTACAGCAATATAGAAGCAGTGAGATTTGACTGCACACACACACACACACACACACACACACACACACACACACACACAGAGTAATCAATAAGTGTTTGCCTTCAGAAAGAACTGAAAAATATGTCTATATCTATCTATCTATCTATCTATCTATATTTCTTCATGTAAAGTGTCTGACTCACATGCCATCCCACAGTAGGTCTAACTGGTGTGTTTGTGTCTGAGCTCGTATTTGTGCGTGTGTGGTGTGAGCGCCTGCGTGGGTGTTTGCGTGTGCGGTTACTTTGTTGCGCTGCAGCTGACGCATATTTTTCTATAAGCGTCCTCTCCAGCTTTCGCGTTGCTATGGTAACGCTGATGTGTGACGACTGGCCCCCTGTATGTGTGTGTCAGTGAGTCACCCACGCACTTCCGGCTGGATAATGGACCACAGGACGCTCCTTATATAGTCGTTGCATGGAGGCGTGTGATTGGCCGATCCAGACAGGCGTGGAAACAGGTGTGGAGTTCATTTTTGTGAACTGGTGGGTGCAGACAGACATGTATGTGTGTCTGTTTGTGTGTGTGCGTATGTCCTGATTTGCTGCTCCTTTGGAAAGAAATAATGGTATAGGCTCAAATCTCAAGTGATCTACACTGTAAATACCTTCTACCAAGACTGAACAAATGCATCAGACAGGAAGTGGTGATTCAACTGAATTGATTTTGGAATGTTACAACTGATTATAATAATAATAATAATCTATTCAATTTTCAACAAAAATAACATTTTAATAAAGCATACGCTTTATACCATCACACCATCACAGACATTTACACTACACGCTGCATCCGCAAAGCAAACAGCATTGTGGATGACCACACGCACCCCTCACACACACTCTTCACCCTCCTACCGTCTGGAAAGAGGTACAGAAGCATCCGGGCCCTCACATCCAGACTGTGCAACAGCTTCTTTCCCCAAGCCGTCAGACTCCTTAACAGCCAGAGTCTGGTATGAAAATTGCACACATTTCAGTGACTGGACTGAACGCACACACACAATCTCATCTTTTAGATCTGTATACACATAAGGAGTAAAATGTTTACATTTATACCAAATATTGCCATAACTGCTGCTAAAAACAATGTTCATCTAAAAAAAAAAAAAAATGGACATAACTGCACTTTACTGCTCCCACTACCAGTGGGCTATCTGCTCCTTCCCGGTACTTATTGTTTGCTGTTTTGTATATTGTAAATTGTCTTGTTTATCTATTGTATTTATTGTTCTATGTAGCACCTTGGTCCTGGAGGAACGTTGTTTTGTTTCGCTGTGTACTGTACACCACTGTATATGGTTGAAATGACAATAAAAACTACTTGACTTGACTTGTAAAGCACTGTAAAGCACCCTCTAGTGGTCCGTAGGCCTGTACTTAATAGAAGGAAGAATAAACTTAATAATTAAGAATGTATGAACATGTATGAACACTCCATCTGTACTAGGTCTGCAATGAACAGATGAGCTTGCTTTCCTCCTTTTCTAGCAGCATGTCAGAGTTGTACAGTCCGTATAATCTGCCTGTTTTAGTGTTTGACTGTTCACAAATTCTCATTCGCCCTGTAATCATTTCTGCAGCACAGGAATTTCTGTGATTGAACTTTTTTTCAGGTCCCAATTCTCAGCTTTTCAGTGTCTTAAGAAGCTGTGTTTATAAAAAGTTGATTATAGTGTTCCTGTGGGCCGCTATGCTTCCTAGATATAAACAGGCTGAAATGTGCTGCCCTAGTAAATAGAAAGACATTCCTTCTAAACAAGTTGCATTTATCTTTTCATACTGAGATCTTTTCTACATTACTTATTAATATTTTGTTTACTTATGAATTAAACATTAATTAATTGTCTTTTAATTGCAAACATACCCAAGTTGATATTAATGAAGAACAAAACAAGTATCGGAATTCACAGCATGGTAGTAAATGCTTCTAATTGGTCATGTTTTCATTTTTTCAAATTATTGAACACTATAATTTTACTGTAACGTACAATACAATTTACTAGGGATGCATCAATACTCATATAGGTTTAGGGTATCAGACTGATACCGCACTTATTCACTCAGACTCATACTAATGAAAACGTACGGATACCAACATACCATTACTAGTAGGTACTATGTGACACAAGCCGCATGTACAAATGTGCAAATGAAGAAAAAAACAATGGAAGTGTATTTCAGTGAATGAAAATGGTTTAAATGGTTTAAGAAGAATTTAAATGAACTTTATGCTGAGATAAAAAAATAGAATTGAAAAGTGTGGCATAATTGAATTTAGTTCATATGATGTTTGTGTGTGTGTGTGTGTGTGTGTGTGTATTTTACCACTTAGCAATGCCTAACAACATCCCTTAACAGGGGTAAAATCATTCTAGAGGCTCATTGCTTTATTCTACATTCTATTCATGTGTGCATTAGTGAGTGAATATGCATTTGATGCTCTATGAAAATGCACGTCCTTTTTGTTTCTTTAGAAACTGGAAACAAAACGTCACCCAAATAAACCACTTTTCTCACCCCATCAGTACACATAATGCTATCTGCTATAACTCACTTGCTATTGAGGAAACATTTCTAGAGTAAGGAATGGTACCTTTGATCTCTTTATGCAAAGGAGGAAAAGCTAATTAAATATTTAACTACAAGTTCAGAGCATCTTATTGAAATCACCGAATCACTATTGCCATAGTACCCACTCAAGTATTAGCGCTGTCTGGCTTTCTGGCCATAACAGAGGCAGTGTCGGATATAATCCTGCATATTGACTGTACTGTAGAAAATATGCATAGGTTAGGAATTCTAGCCTTGAAAAACTTGACTGTAGATGATGTAGATGATCTACACTGAATATGCTGACTTTACATTATTCAAATGTGCACAATTTCCACATTAATAAAATGCATGTTTTCTTAGCAATAAGTGGGAAAAGAAGGTAAACCTAGTGGTAGGAGCGATGAGCCAGTTATCAGAAGGTTGCAGGTTCAAATCCCAGGACTAACTGGATATACCTGGTTGTGCCCCTGGGCAGGGCATTTAACCTCCACTGCCCCAGGCAGCGCTACTTTGCCGGCAATGCTGTGTTGCTCCCTGCTGTGCAGCAAAATGATAAAACTCCCTTGTAGAATCAGTAAAGTACATAATGCAACATTTTCTTCATGTTAAAGTAATAATGTATACATTTAGGGACGTAGTTAGCCCACTAATAAGCGTGGGTCTTTTCCCACCGGAAACAGGCCTGAATCATCCAGTTATCAGCCCTTTGGCCCAAATGTTTGAACAAGCAATTAATGTAGAACAGTTCAGAACAATGGATAATGTGTACTAATGGGTCACTATACTGATTTACTGGGTCTTGTCTTTAGTTGCTTTATTTGTTAAACAAAATATTTTGTTTACTGTGCTAAAGCCAAAAAGTCAGTTTAGTAAAATTCTTCTTTTCAGAAACCTTACCAATAATCATCTTGAATAGACGTCAGTCTAAAACTCTAACTGGCCATCATTTGTGTTCTATCTGCTAAATGTCATTCCTGTAATGTCACATAGCGTATCATATTGGTGCATCATGCTTGGACGCAGTTTGTAGATGCACCCTAATCATCCTTCACTGATTTCAGCAGCTCAAAGAAATCAGTGCGTTCTATGAGTTTAAAAAGTCATTAATTTAACAGAAAACACAGAAAATAAATGGGAGCTAATTGTATTAGTTACAAATAATGTAAATGTATACGTATTATTATTTTGCACCCAATATTTGAAAATTACAGAAATTACTAGAAACCATGTAAAAACTTTGCCTCTCTCTCTTTTCTTGTTTCAGCACAACTAATTATTTTAAAATTAGTTCGGGTTAATCAGTTTAAGAATATCAAAAGTATGTCTAGTCAAACTGTAGTATTCTATGTAGTAACAGAGTTTATTTCCAGATCAGTTTGCTGCTGTATAATCTGGCGATGTGGAAAGACAGGGTGCATGACTGTCTTGGATATTTGGTAAAATGTTGCAGATCTTAGTTCTGACAGTAAAAAAAAAAAATACTTACTAAAAATTTTGCAGATTGTCAGATTAAAACACTGTTAACCTGCTGGGTGGGAAATTCACCAAGATTCCAGAATCAGCAGCCAACCACCTTTCCCCCAAATTAAAAGCTCTTTAAATCTACAAAACTCATGTGACATATTTCTTATTAAACTGTTAATTTCAGCAGAAGACGATGAGTTTTCATTTAAATGTAATCCTGTTGGTAATTATCATTATGGTATCCCTGTAATCCGGCTACCATAAAGGTATTATTATGCATCCTGATTACATAACTTTGTTACAAGTATTCCATTATCAGCCAATCCTGTCTGATAGTGAAATTCCCACTGCAAGTCAAAATAGCTGCTTAGATATTGTTGTAATTGCTTACAGAGCCCCCCCAGTGGCTTGGACTCCTGGGCACACACCCATAAAACCCATGGAATGATCTGGAAATAGTCCAGAAATGAAATCCTACGAGTGCAGGATCTGATACTGCTATCAGACTCCAAGTTAAAATTTTTTCTTTATCAGTTGCTGTGTAATAAAAATAAAATATAATAATAATAATATAATAAAGTAATTTAAAAGTCTACTTAAAAGGTTTTTGCATTTATAAAGCTTAGTTCCAGACAGAATTCAAGGAAAATGAGGAATATAAAATGTAAGCAAAGTTACATGAAATGATGCACTGTAGATAAACTTTAAAGAGAATCAGATTTTGTGACAATGGTAGGGATGGGAACCAGAGGTTGCAATATCATCAACACAAATCTAGCCATTGTATTTACTATCCATAACCACCAGTGAACTTACATGTTAGTATTATATGTAATGCTGATCATGGTAAAACTCTATATGTATTAATTATATGTATTAATTCAGAACGATCATTAAACAATGCCTCATGGATCAGGCAAATACTGTATCTGTAAACATTTTCATGTAAAAATGTATTGCATAGCATTAAACTCTACAGACATTAAACTTTTCTGACATCTGGTTCCTATGACCACCACTGTGAACAGTTCTGACTGTTTCCTTTAAAAGACGTACACTTACTTCAGAAACTCAACAAAGCATGTCACTTGACCAGGGGTGCCTAAGCCTTTGCTTAAGAATGTACATTCTGCATCAACATTCATTCTCCACATATATCACACTACGTTTACAAGCGATGTCAAGACTCTCCTAACGAAGATGCTGACAGCGGAGTACTTTGTGTTCTTTAACATAATATAGAAAGCCTTGCCTCAGCCTTGAGGTTGAATTGAGTCTTCACAACACTAAATATATGTTCCTGACAGCTCCCACAGTCCTAATGACGTTGAGCACTTAGATGTATGTAGTGTAGATAGTCGCTGAATTGTCTGCTTTTATAACTACCAGGCTATTATAGGTTCTCACTTAAAACTCTCACGGTACAGTTAACTGAGACTAACTGGCAATTTCTAGACAGGCTTAAAGGGTAAAGCTTACAGCACCTCCATAATTATTGGTACCCTTTGTAAAGATGAGAAAAGGTTTCCTTGTGAATGATTTTACCTTTCCTTCAATAAATTCACCTTTGCTTGGTTTAAATGTTCTTTCTTCCTTTGTATAATGCTATCTTTCTTTTCTTAAATACATTTTATTCTTATTTTTAATTACCTTTTACACTTTTTTTCACCAAGGGTGTTGTGGACTGAAAACTCCAATAACAGTTAAGCATGCATGTTGAGACCATGTTTATATGCCTCTTTTCTACAGACCCAGGACAATTTCTACTCTAGTGGTGATGGATGTTATATTTCATTCACAACATTGTGAAAATGATAAATGAAGGATTTGTCTTCTAGCCATATACAGACTGAGTTATGTAGTGATGGCAGTTTTTAAGGTCCCTGCTGTACCATGAAAACTGTGTTTATATAAAGTACTAAACTGTCATTTTTTGGGGGTTGGGGGGTGCACCATCAAGGGTATGTATTCAGTTACTAGGAAACATCATTGTACCACAATCCACTGCAATTGTATTTTTAAGTTGTATTGACTCTGCACACCGTTGTTGTATTGTTCTGTTTTAAAACATGAAAAAGTGCAATACTGTATAACCTCTACCATTGAACAACATATTAGAGGTTACACTAACATTGTTTGTACCTTGATGAACAAAAATGTACTGTAGTGTTTACCTTGTCTGATGTGGAACAGTCAAAAATTTGATATCAGTCTCATTTGACAGGTGTATACACCCCAGGCTTTGCAAAAAAAACCCAAAAAAACACAACAACAGTGCTTCACCAAAATTCGCAGGTCTCAGCTTCCAAGAGGACCCTGGTTTGGTTTGCTGCTGTCCGGGAATTCAAAAACATGAGGAAGCGAGGCATTTCACCATCAGGGCACTATTCTCCTAGTGCACGTCAGTGCTGTACTATCCACTTAATCTGTGTGTTGGACTCTTGACAGAGGCTTGTATCATTCTTGCAGCATGAGTGACCGTTAATAATAGAAGACGAGCAATAGCAGAGTATTGGATTTTGGCACATGGGCTGTGTAGTATGCTAGGTTGAGCTAGACAACAGTGACCTGATTGGATACATAATTAAAAGAGCAGTGTGTAACCTCTAGCAGTGAGGTTGCATATTGTAACCTACTAACCCCGCCCCACCCACCATTCCCTTTGCTAGCACCTCTGGTGGACATCTAGTTTTCTGCCGTTGTCACAGTGCCTGCCCTGATTTTGTTTTGCTTCTTCAACAATCCAGATTCTCTGCTTTGCTTTTTCTTCTGTTTTTATATTTTGTGCTAAATAATAAATATGATCCTCCATTTGTCAAAATTTGGGTCCTCCAACTTCTCAACACAAAATGACTAGCAATTTGCTCTATCCACCGAACACTCCTACATAGCATGCTCATGTCAGCATGCTATGGCAGTATTTCAAATTATTTATTGTGTTTTTAATGTTAATTCATTACAGTACAGACTCTTAATATTGCTACTTACTGTCTGAAAGTTGATTTAGGATATCAGAACATCCTAATTATTCTTTTACTGCTCCTAACATTTTCCGATAAGGACATTCTTTACACTGTTTGAAAGTTCTTTTTGCTATTGTGTGAATATTTTATGACACATAGACCAAATGAAGCTTTGAAAAGCAGAACTTAAGCAGAAGTTATTTTTAAGTTAACAAAATTGTTAAGAACATTTTGAAGTTTCTGCTTCAGAGATGCAAGGTTTTCTTACGTCAGTGACATTTTGGAAGGCTATTATTTCCTGCCTGAGTTCATATCGACACTACTCCTACAGTAGTTTTTCTTGGCTGGTGATTTTACAATCAGAGCTGGGAAATGCAGCTCTACACTGTCTATTCCAGTTCCAAAAGCACCAGCACGCCAACTCAAACCAACTGCCTACAGGATGTAGTCAACAGAGAGGCTCCCGTTTTAGGGCTTGAGTGGCTGACTCCCGATCCACACTGCAACACACTGAACATTGAGCCGTGGAATTAGACTGTGTGTTCCATTATACTTCTGTTTCAACTTCTGGCCATTTTATATAATTTCTTCCTAAACAACATTCAGATTAAATAGTGGGGAAATCAGTATTAAATACAACTGTTATAAATCAACACCATAATGTTTTTTCATGGTCCAATCCAGATGTGACAGATAGAGATGAGATTGATAAAAACTGGACTTTTACTTTAATTCTGTTCTTTTGAATTAAACTGATGATTAATGGTATTAATGCCTATACCTCCACAGATCTGTAATAATTAAATGGTCATATTTTCATTTAAACAACCATTTATAAGCTCAAAATTAGCGTTTTCAATAAAATTAATATGATTTGAGGATAAGCATATAAAATGATTCTAATAAGCTTGTTTTGTACACCTTCACAGTTTCCAGGAATCTGAAACATAAATGGGATCTAAAATATGTAATCAGAATGATGA
Source organism: Semaprochilodus insignis (assembly GCA_034552555.1). Lineage (NCBI taxonomy): Eukaryota > Metazoa > Chordata > Actinopteri > Characiformes > Prochilodontidae > Semaprochilodus > Semaprochilodus insignis. The sequence goes on along the minus strand of CM067474.1, from coordinate 14,015,090 downwards.
ACAGAGTCATGGATGATTCTGAAATAACCGAGAAAGGGATATATCACTGAGAATGAAGTGAATAAAACGATTGTCTCATATTTCAAAAGTGGTCAAAACTTCATTTAAAAATGGTTCAAATGGTTCACTTTCATGTTTGAAATACATAATATATATATATTACATATACATATATACATACATGTTATATATATATGTATATACCCAGGTCTGGGTGTTAAACTGGACTGACTGCACCCACAAAACATTATGTGCATTATGAAATAAAACATGCGACGCTGTTGAGCAACCAAAATTGTATATTGATATGTTTTGCTTTCAAATCTACAGCAATTAGCCTAATCAGTTTCCACAGACCTACAAACATGACGAGGTGGTGAACACAATGGTAAACATGACCCTGTCCCAACTTTTTAAAATGTGTTGCAGGCCTCAAATTCAAAAGGCTAATATATTTTTGGAAAAACAATGACATTTTTTCTTCAGTGTCACCATTTGATATGTTGTCTTATGTCCAATTACGTTTATTATTTTCGCATCATTGCATTAACCTTGAAAAATGAGGTTGTATATTTCAAATGTGATTCATGGAATTCATCATTTGTTCCTTGCCTTCTATTATACGTTTTCGAGTCAATAGTTTTTCTGTTGTTCTCTAAGAACGGGGAAATGTCAAGATGTTTGTCCATGGTAATTGATTACACAATACAGACGGAGATTAGACTGATAAACACTGGGGTAGTCCATTAATTTTATTTTATCTCATTAGACTGATTATTGCTAATGTGTAATGGGTAAATGATTATCCTACATGGAAAATGCTAACAAGTGCACACAGAGAGACATACAAACGTCTGAAAATGTTCTACCTTTAAAGTACATGACCCCACTCCTCCCACGCTTTGATTGTTTCCCTGATGTAAAATGACAGTGGCACCTGCTTTGCTTATGTAACTATAACAGTTTCTGCTCTATAAATCACTCCAGCATCCTCGGAACACACAGCACAGTTGCAGTGCCTTTAATATGTTATCTGTAGCATGGCATGCTCAAATCTGAGTGTGTTAATTCTGGATGCTTTGTGTGTGTGAAAGCGCATGAAATGTGAGTGAACTGTAACCAATTCTTCCTTTAGCGTTGTTTCACCGGCGTCATTTTCCGTTCGTCCTGGAACATCAGAGCCTACGTGTGCCTCACTCGCACTCATGACCAATGAAGCTGACGCTGAATAGAAATGTAATGTGGTGCACATTTTAAAATGCAACACTCATTTTTAAATCTCACTCTATCTCCAGGCCCCCAAGCTATTCCATTCAATATTCCCCAAGCCCACGCGAAAAACATGTAGGTGATAAAGATAGTGATGCTGTTTATTCACTTAGAGATACACATATATGCACAAATACATGTACGCACACAGCAAAACATGATTATGTTCCCACTCGTATTTGGGCTGGCATTTCTGCAACCTTTGTGGATAATAACTACCTTCCTGTTCTCCCTTTAAGAAATAAATATGCCATAACTATGAATGTGTTTATACATACAGTGCACCGTAAGTGTGTGTGTGGGTGGATGTGTGTGTGTGTGTGTGTGTGTGTGTGAGAGAGAGAGAGAGAGAGAGAGAGAGAGAGAGAAAGGAATTTACTTTCTATTGTAGGTAAGTGTGTGTGTGTAGGAAAAAAATCCTGGCCTGGCTAACCTTCATGACATGATGTTATTGCATATTGACACATACTGAACATAATTTTTAGTATATATATATACAGGACTGGACAAGTTTCTGGATATAGGCGACAACAATGTTCAGCCACTCTTGCATTAAAGAATTGCACGTTTCGGCCAATTCAGACAGATTTGCTGTACCCGTCCCTGGCAAAATTCAGAGGAGAATTTCCTGTAGATTCCTGTGGGATTTTTGCCACTGCTGGTAAACCCCTATGACCATACACTTCCATACACCTGCAAATTCAGCTACTTCCTTTACACTATGACCTTTGGCACTCCCAAATGCAATCACTCCTTTTCTCCAATCATTAACATCTGCCTAAAGGCCCATTTTCCACATATGGAATGAGACATTCAATGCACTGTACCACCTCTTCTCAATCTATGAGGTTGAGGTATGAATCTATGAGGAGGTCATACTTGTGCCACACCACTGGCAGGAGCCTGAAGTTACTTTTGTTACTTTTACTTTGTTTGGTGGGCTTGCATATACATAATACACAATTGGAAAAGAACAGGGAATGTCAAGTGAAAAACAAGAAAAAAATATTTTTAAAAAGTATAGAAAAAAACATATTAAAACATAACAGAGCAAGCTGGATTACTAACAATCAAAACTGTCACCATCAGATAAACAGAAAGCTTTCATCTTTGAGAGAGAGGAAAAAAATCAAGCTCCACTTTCGCTGCAGATCTGAAAAAAAAGGTCTACAGGTGTTTCTGTTTATCCTTCCACTGTGAGAAGTCCTCAATGAAAAACAGACACAGACAAATTTGAGGAAAACTTGCAGATCAAACAGAGAAGCTGCTGGTGTTCTCAATGGACTGACCACCCCAGACCTCCAGACCATTCAGATACATTCAGTTAAATGTATTTGGGGTTATTTGGATTGTGAGAAGCAGAAAGGGCATCCAACTTCCAGGAATGAACTTTGGGGGTGTGGAAAAGTTTCCCTGCAAATTCTTTAGATATGATATATGGTAGACACATTATATACTGAGATACATATATATTAAATACTGAAATGCATATATATATATATGTATGTATACACATTCCACACCCCCAAAGTTCATTCCTGGAAGTTGGGTTGCCCTTTCTGCTTCTCACAATCCAAGTAACCCCAAATACATTCAGTGAGGTCTGGGGGTCTGGGGTGGTCAGTCCATATATAGATTTATATATATACATTAACTGAGACCTTACACATCTCTTCATTCCTCTTCAGTTTGAGTAACAAGTATTAATTCTTTCCATCAATCTGTTGAGAAATTAAGTCAGTCACATTTACAAATATGCTAGCGTGCCACCCTGAGGCAGACACTGTATAAAGTGTTACTTTGTGAAGTTCTTACGTGCAAAGGAACCTAAGAAGATTTTGAATGACAGATTATTTCAATCTAATTCATTTTTTGAGTCGAGTAAAACTTCAATTGGCCTTGTAACAAATTAAAGTATTTTTAGGTTGCACTTTATATGATGTAGATAGTTATGCATGTTAAACACAAGCTTGCCAAAATGAAATAGGATAAAACATGAGCATGAACTAAAATTATATATATATATATTTGTAGATAGATAGATAGATTTTATATACATATGCGATATATATATGATGTAATGTGCTGTGTGTGTGCATATGTCTCCTTTTGTGCAGTTTGGCATCAAGATGCGATCACAGCACGTGCTGGCATGTCTGAGCGTGTCGGAACGTGTGTCTTTGCATTTGTGTATGTGTGTGTGCCTGGCGGTGGAGTCTCAGCGGGTTTATAATGTGACCTGACAGCCTACATCCCCCAGCATGCCGCACTCAGAGGGGGCAGCTGTCACCGCCGTCACTCACAGCAACCACAGGACGACGGGATGGCACTTTATTACCCCTTTTTTTTGCGGAAGGGAGGAATGAAGGAAAACAAGAGAAGAGATTATTATGGAGTTTATATGAAAGCTGAACAACAGAGGCAGAGAGAGAATGTGTTGTTGTGGGATGTGTCGGTGTAGATGAGTGTGTATGGGTTGATATGTTACTGACAGCTGTGTTAGATGGCTAGAAATCAACTCATAACTTTGGGTTATTAATGTTTACCACAAACACACACGTCTGCACCTTTTAATGCATTTAATGCACAGTTGCTGTTTATTTGGTGAATATAGTTGGTTGATTTTTCAGTGAAGCTCTTTGGACTCCACATTGAAAGTTAACTTCAATAGATTCCACATGGAAAGGAAAATAACAAGGGAATAACACACACTTCGCCATGGAACACCTGAGCAGCCAACTGTCCAATTATTTTTTGCGCCTATTATATGTGGCTATGTATTAAAACGATTGTAATTGCTGCACCATTCCCTCGGTTTGGATGTAAATACACTCAAAGCCTACATTTGAGCTCATATTCATTGCTTAATATCAACTCCAGTATGCTGAGCTGGACAGCTAAAATAACAAGAACTTTGTAAACAAGCAGATATTTGTGGATCTAATTGTATTTTATGACTGTCACAACCAAACCTTATACCTGCAAAATGGTAAAAACAGATTAATTAAATCTGAAACATTTAGACATTAAAATTGAAACTAAAACTGATAGATTTTGTTCTGACAGTGACAATATAGAGTCATGTGCAAAAGTTTAGTCGCCCTTGGTCAAATGTTTGTGTGAAGTATAAGTAAGTTACACATCCTCTACAGAGAACACACGTCTGCACATTTTAATGCACAGTTACTGTTTATTTGCTGAATTTAACTAATTATGGGAAACATAAAATGTAAAATGTAACCCAAAACTTGCATAGTAAAAGTTTTGGGTTACGAAAAGTAAAAAGTTTGCAGCATACAAATGGCACAGCTAAGTATGTTCTCTTTAAAGGATGTGTTAGATTATTTTCAATTAGAAAATCTACAAAACGTGTGGATTTTATCTACGAAACATAAACGAAAGTGGCATGTGCAACGTTTGTGCATAGTTGTGGTCCACTGTAAATTTCATGTTTCAGTTTTTCTATCATGTTGGCAAATAAATGGAAATTATTGCAGAAACTGACTTTTCTGTTTGTCTCTGTTTTCTGCGTTTCTCTGATTTCTACTTATTTTCACATATGAAATCATCAAAAATGGTTAACTCCATAATTAACTCCATAAACCAGACTTAAGCCTACAAAAGACTACAGGACGCAGTATGCAAATTGAAGGTAAGGTACTTTTAAAAATCATTAGGTTTGTGTAGCACCATGTTGCACCATCGATGGTACATTTTACTTTTTTCACCTGGTGGACCAACATTTATCAGGACATCACCTTCTTACTGACAGTCCAGTGGTGTGTGGTGCTGGTATGAGTGTTCCAGACACAGCAGTGTTAGAGAGGTTTTAACACACATCAGTGTCACAGCTAAATGGAGAGAGGACCACCCTCCAAAATATCGTAGCAAGAGCGGCTTGATGGTCAGAAACTGATCACTGATGAAGGACCAGGAGATGTCTAACACAAACTGTGCATCAATAGGTAAGCTACTGTCTCTAACTGTACGCCAGGAAGGTGGAACTATGAGAGAGGGTTTCTGATAAAGTGGCCAGTGAGTGTAGAGACTGTGTAAAAACCCCAGCATCACTGCTGTACCTGATATACTCATGCCAGCATCACACAGAGTGTGATTCTACAGTGGTTCCTTTGGATGAGTTAGAAGGCTGATAAATTGTGCAGCAACAGGTGGGCTTCCGTCAGTAACCGTAAACCTACAAAGGGAACCTATATAGGTAGGTGAAGAAATGGCCTATGAGTAGTTGCTTGCAATAAACTGTCAACCCCACTGCTCCATTCTTCTCTGCACTTTTGTACTTTCCCCTAGAAACTCATGTTGTTCATGAGAGAACAGGGAGGGAAGTTTATGTGGAAGCTGTAGATGGAGGTGACGGGGCAGACGAGTGATTTCCAGCCTGCTCTTCTGTCTGCCCAGACACAGGCAGTAAACAATAATGTGGTATCTAGGCCTGACTAATCAATAACTGAGCAAACAGGCCCTGATTTAGAGTGAGCTCTGGCCATCATGGGTCAGAAAACATTCTTGGCAATATTTTACCAGTAAACAGGAGCTTTTCGCTTCTACCTAATATACCAATCTTCCTCTGCCTCCATTAAGGTCATTACTTTGCCCTCCGTCGTCTAATTTCACTTATAAACACACAAACACAAACACGCACACACACACACACACAAATGCACTCTCTCTCTCTCTATCTTTCTCTCCTCTGTCTTTGCCTTTTTAAAGTTCAGCCCTTGCGGCAGACATGGGCTCAATTACTGATGAGAATTATGCAGAGCAGGGGCCTCTTTTTTTAAAGAGTAAAATGTGGAAATGATTGCGCTTACCCATAATTGGATGAGGAATGGATACCCAGAATGCTCTGCAACACCGACTCATCGTGCTTTTTGGTTGGCCCATTTAAGGTGTGTGCATGTGTGTCTTCCTTGGCTCTCTGGAGCATCTCTGTGGCCTAATTGCCATCTATAGAGGGCAGAATTAACATGGTTGAACTAATATAGAGAGAGAGAGACAAAGAAGAGTGGGAGAGAGAATGAGAAAGAGAGAGAGAGAGAGAGAGAGAAATGCACCAATTTAAGATTAAATGAGACAAAATGAATGAATATTTTTAAAATGACTCCTACCTGCATGCCCTCTTAAGCTCAATTGACCTCAATGCATCTTCTCTCTCGCTCCATCTGCACTCTTTTCCTCTCGCTCTCTTTCTCTTATGTACTGCTTTCCATCTCTACTGTTTTTCTGTCCCCATCGCTCTCTGCATCTTTATTAATATCTCTTTTTCTCTTAATTTTTCTCCTTTCTTTCTCCATTTTCTTTCTCACTCGTTTCTGTTGTTGATTCCCTTTTTTCCTCTCTTCTTCTTTTTCTTGCTTTCTTTTATGCTCCTTTCCCCATGTCCCTCTTTCTCTCACTCCTTCTCTCTCATTCCGTCTGTTTTTGCTCCTGCATGTCTTTTATTTCTTTTCATTTTTGGCAGAAGAGGTGGCAGACGACAACATCCTACACATTGTCTGTCTGCTGGATGGTCACTGCGTGTCTCACTGACGGTCACTCTCTCCATTCACAGCTCTCTGTCTGGCTTCAGAATACCATCACACACCACCCACACGTCTGATAATCACTGCACTAATTTTACTTTCAGTTCATATATTAAAGTTTATTACTTCTTTTTACAAGGACAGCCTAAACCCCTTTTGAAGCTGGATTAGATTTACCTGATAAAATTGGTAGAGTGATTTTAATCCAGTATGAATCTGCTGGGTGTAGTTTTAGTAGTCTGACAGTAATAATTGTAGGGTGATTTTAATCTAATATGAATCTGCAGTATGTAGTTTTAATAGTCTGGCATTAATACTTCTAGAGTGATTTTAAGCCAGTATGAATCTGCAGTATGTAGTTTTATTAGTCTGACAGTAATACTTGTAGAGTGTTTTTAAGCCAGTATGATTCTGCAGTATGTAGTTTTATTAGTATGACAGTAATACTTGTAGAGTGTTTTTAAGCCAGTATGATTCTGCAGTATGCAGTTTTAATAGTCTGACACTAATAAGTGTGGAGTGATTTTAATCCAGTATGAATCTGCAGTATGTAGTTTTCATAGTCTGACATTAATACTTATACAGTGATTTTAATCCAGTAATTTAATTAACAATTACTTATGAGAAATGATCACTTACTTAATTAATAGCACTACTGCATATGTATACATATACATATGAGTTAGATGCAAGATTAGAGTAATTCAGTAATGGGATGCTATAGGTAATCTAGAGTGGTTTATGAAGTAGCTAGGGGATTGTAGAAGTTGTAGTTGTAAGTAAGAATATGCTAATTTTGTTAGAGCAAAATCCATCTGTGGACAGTCCTTCGGAAAACTTTTTGTACAGCAGTTTTGGACAGAGTAAGGTAATCCAGGTGCTTTAGGAGTCAGCAGGAGTAGATGTTTTACTATGACAAGTGCCGGACCCTGACTGGTGACTGCTGTATTGCCTGGGGTTTGTTTGGTGTGTGTTTGTTGGTTGGGGTTGTTTTGGGACTTGTCTGTGTATATGAATGTGTATGATTCAAATGTTACTGACAGCTGTGTGATTTGGGTAGAAGCACATAACTTCCAGTAAATCAATGTCATTGAAATGCACACACACACACACACACACACACACACACACACACACACACACACATATATGGCCCTGTTTAACCATTTCCACTCTAACGATCTGTATATGTGCCTGCGCCTTAATAAATTATGCTTCTGACAAGAACCTGCACAATAGTTTCATAGTAGTTACTGAAAAACGTATATTTAGGACTGAACCCCCTACCCTAGTTCCCATCCTACAGCATGGGAGGCGGAGCTGTTACGCACTACATGCATATACCAACCACAGCATTTATAGTACAGCCCTTGAACAATTTATAGTATCACCAAAAAATGTATAGCTGATGTACCACTATCATAGTACTTCCTGAATCCAATACAGTTATGAATAAATAATCAACATTTCAAATAGACTCAATATATGCAGTTGCATCTATGACCACCTCACAACAACTAAATTGCACATAAGTTCAGCAATTCACTAAAATGAGTTATGTGGTTACTTGATTGTTAAGATGCTCACATGGATCACCAAGTGTAATGGAAGATGAAGTAAGAATCTGCTCAGTGGCGAAACTAGTCGGTATTAAGCTTTGAACTGGAGTATTTACTGATTTACTGCAAAACTGCAATATAATAAACAAAGAATGTGTTAAAGTATTTTAATTGCTGTAGATATCTGTGTTTTTGCTAGATTTGCCTTAAGTAGTATTAAAGGAGTAATACAACACAGGAAAACATAGTTTCTCTCCCCATATGGAAGATACTGTATTTTATCATAGTTTATGTTCTCACAGTTTAACTAAAGGAATAAGACACTTGAGGCTGTGTTTTGTACCACTCCACTTATTGTCAAGATACAGAACACATCTGACAAATTCTCAGTAATACAGCTTTAAGTGTCTTATTGCTTTATTTGTTAATAGTGTAAATGTTCAGTTCATTTAATATATTGTATTTCATAAAGCTTGCATACACATTCAGGGTTGAGATGTTATGGACAAGTATTTGCAATACATCAAGTAAATGCTTGTATTTAGTCCACCAGTTTTTAGAATGTAGTTACTTTTATATACTTTTTATAATTTTATGAACACATTTTCCAACTAAATGAAACAAAAAGATAAAATTTTCAAAAGAAAGACTAACAACATTGTTCATTAACTCTTTATAGTTAAAAATGAATGAACTCATTACAGCAGTGCATTTTGTATACACCCACCGCTCTATTTCCCCCATATTTTGTTGCCAGTTCTTGTTGTTTTATGATATAATTATATATGATATGGTATAATTATACTTCAAAGACTTTCTTTAAAGACTTCCCATTCTTTAGTTAGTTCTGCACTTCTCATTATGAGTTCGTGTTTGTCACTGCTGAGTTGTGTGTATAATTAGTTCAGCATCTTCCTGGTGAGTGTGTGTATGTGTTCTCATTGCAGGTAAAACAGGTTTAATCTAATTGAGATGGCGGCCGACACTTTGATGAATGAAGCTGAGCAGTGCTGACAGCAGCAGGGGTACAAACACACTCACAAACACAGATCAATCAGGTGAAACTGCATTAACTTATAACTGCCTGCACCCTGCTATCACTCAGTTCATAAATCTGCAGACGTTGTTATTAATGAATTATTAAGTTTTGGACATGCTTTTTCATTATTATTATTTTATTATTATTATTATTATTATTATTATTTCCATCACTGTCACTGCCATACCTAAATTCCATAAATTGCTTTCTTTTTATTTTTATTTTTTACATCATTTAAAAAGTCATGATGAATGCGCCCATAAAAGTCGTCCAAACGGGAATGAAATTGCTCTGAAGCTGCACTGAATGTACAGAAACAGATTGTTTTCAGACCTTAATCAAAAGTGGAGGTTGATTTTATCTTACCTCTAAAAGGTGAAAGCTTTAAGTGCTGTTCATCTGATGATGACAGCTTTGGTCTACCAAGTTTTGCACAGTTGAATCGTGTTTTCTGTGTAGTACATTAGTCATTTTTTATTTTCTAACTTATGTAACTTACATTTATTGAGAATTTGTTATTTTATCATATTTTATGCTGTCACAGCTTAACAGAAGCAATAAGCTGGTGTGTTACAGCAATTTTACCACTCTGCTTAGTGTCACACCTTAGAACAAACCTGATTCCAGGTTGATTCACAGTAATACACAGCATCAAGCTACTTACTTCATTTGTTAACATTTAGTTCATTTAATATAATTCAGATTGCTTGTGTATACATTCAGGGTTGGGATGTAATGGAATACAAGTATTGGGAATACACTTTACATTTTGTACAGGCAGTTTTCATAATGTAGTTTATTTCTATTGACTGTTTTAATTTTAGGACCATACTTTTAAAGTACTTTCCCACTACATTAAATAAAGACATACCATTTTTAAAAAGAAAGACTATCAGTTAGTGCAATATAGCAGTGTATTTTGATGAAAGCTTTAAGAAGAAAATATAAGTATAATGTTTTTGTACTCCATTTTGGAAACTCTGTTTTTGGCACACTGTTTTTAGACATAATGTATATTAATGAACAAAGTGTGTCTGTCTTTTTTCCAAAAGAATCCAGACAGCCCTACTTGTTAGTTAATTCAGCATTGTTAAGGGGCACCCATCGCTGATACAGGCCATTCAATTATAGAATTAGTACAGTAAGTTATTTCCGTTAAAAATGTCTCTAGGATGGAGCACTCTGAGGTAGCCAAACATGAGTCTGGGGTGACCATGGCCAGTGCCATGCATCAGCTAGAGAGGGAGTACCATCCCATACCTTTGGGATGAGTTTAAGTAGTGTTTGTGATCCAGAACTAATCATCCAGCATCAGTACCTGAGGTCACTAATGCTGTTGAGACTGAATGCAATCAAAACCTGATATCAATGTTCCAACATCCAGCTTTGTCAGAGGAGTAGAAGCTGTTACAGCTGCAAAAAAGGGGTCATATTCCCTACTGAATTCTTCATCTTGGAAGTGTCTACAAACATTAGGATATATAGTTTATTTGTGTGGCTTCAGTTAAAGTAAAACAGTTATTACCCGTCATGCTCATATACGACTTTATCTTCGAATGAAGTCACATTTAGTAGACTCTACCATAAGTCTCTGCAGCTTCTGCAGAAAGAGTGAAAGGCTTACCTCTCTATAATCGCTTATAGTGTCAAAGGATATTAGCGTTGTGTGTTCCTGAGTTAATAAGATTTCTTTATTATATTTCAGAATTTCATTAAACTGTAATAACCAAGGCCAAAGAATTAAGCAAATATTGGCAGAGCCATCGCACAATCTGCTTTTTATAACAGCCAATAAAAACATTATTAAGATATAATTCCACCTGGAGGAAGGTAAATATTCACATGCTCTAACCTTCAGAGCGGAGAGAGAGAGTGAGAAAGAGAGGAGGGGGGATGATGGACAGATCGATGAGAGTCAAAGAGGTAAGCGTTGTAATGGTGAAGTGCATCAAGCAGCAATAGAAGAGATGAGAGAGGGAAGCAAGTGTGATTGGAGGATGAGTGGGAGGCAAAGAAGAGAGAAAGAAAGAGAGGGTGAAGGAGTTAGGGGGATGAAGAGCCAGGTTGTGGATGTAGGAGGTAAGAGCAGAGTAGGTGGGAGAGAAAAGTGAAAGAGCAAATGGGGAGCGATAGATAAAGAAGAGCGTGAAAGAAGGAGGAAAAGAGAAAGTGAAGGCAACAAAGAGACAGAAAGAAAGATGAAGAAAAAAATACAAAGTGATAGGGTAAAAAATGAAGAAAATAAAGAACGAGAGTTTGAGAAAGAAGAGAGAGAGATGAAAGTGTAAAAGGAGAGAGAGAAGAAGAAAGAAAGAAAGAAGGATTCTGGGTGATGAGGGAGGAAAGTAAGAGAGAGAGAGCGAAAGACAGACAGGGTAAGAAACAGAAAAGAGACAAGTCAAAAGAGGAGAGAGAACATGAGAGATGAAGAAAAAAGAAGAAAGGAAGTAAAGAGAGTAATAATGTACAGGAACATGAGAGAGGGAAAAGAAAAGAGAGAGAGAGAGAAGGAATGTGTGAGAGAAAAGAAAGTACAAAAGAAAAAGAGGAGAAAATGAGAGCATGAGGCAGACAAAGAGTGAAAACAAGAGATTAATAAAGAGAAAGAAAGAGGAGGTGAGAAGGTAGGAGTAGTAGTGAGAGAGGATGGAGAGAGAATGAGAGATAGAAACTAGGAGATAGAGGGCATAAAGCAAGAGCGAGAGAAAGAAAGAAAGATGTGAGAAAGAGTGATTCAAAGAGAAAAAAGAAAAGGACAAAGAGAGTAGATAGAGAGATAGATAGATAGATAGATAGATAGATAGATAGATATATACTTTATTGATTCTGAAGGAAATTTAGCATAGAGTGGGGGGGTCGAGGTGATGAAGAGTGGATGTACGAGAGAATCTGGTGAAATGAAGACAGGAATGAATGAAAGAGGGTGAATAAAGTGAGGAAGACAGAATGAAGAAAGAGAGCTTGTGGGGAAAAACTGAGGAAAAAAGAGATAGAGAAAGAAAATTAATAGTAAAAAAACAGAGAGAGAGGGGGAATGTGAGCTAGAGAGGATAAGAGAGATGGAGAAAGAAAAAAGAGTGTGGAGTGAAGATGTAAAAGCAGGCATGAGAAAGAAATAAAGGGTGATAAAGGAAGAAAGAGGAAAGAAGGTGAGAGAAAGAAAGAGAAGGAGACAGAGGAAGAGAGACAAAGAAAGTGAAAGGGAACAAGAGACAACAAGTGGGAAAAGATGTAAGAGAACAGGAAGTATGGAAAGACAAGACATGAGGGAGAGTGAAGTGGTGAATTTAGCGAACAAAAGAGAGAAGGAGAAAACAAAGATAATGAAAGAGAAGGAAAAAGATAGAGCAAGAGAGAAAATTGAGAATAAAAAGATTTTGGATGATGAATGGAAACATGCGAGAGGAGGAGGGATAAGTGAGAAAGAAAAAAGAAACAAAGCAAGAAACAAAGAAAGACAGGAAGAAAGAAAGAAAGAAAGAAAGAGAAGAAAGTGATGGAAAGCAAATTGTGATAGCAAGAAACAATACGGAGAGAGAAAGAGACAAGAAAAAATAAATAGAGAAAAAAGCAAGAAACCGAGAGAATGGGAGGTTTGAGGAGTTAGGGTGAAGAGTGGATATATGAAAAAGGGACAGGAGAGAGAGAGAGAAAGGGGGAGAGAGAGAGAGAGAGAGAGAGAGAGAGAGAGAGAGAGAGAGAGAGAGAG